>JAVJGG010000094.1:24572913-24607508 GCA_035590195.1 Aviceda cuculoides | reverse complement strand
ACTGAACTCAAAACACAGCACTGTACCAGCTACTAGGAAGACAATTAACTCTATCCCAGCTGAAACCAGGACAATCTTGCACTTGTCAATGGATTTCAGGTCTTAGCCAGAGCAAAGGTTACAAAGGAGACAAACTTTTTCAGTGAGTAGCTTTGTGGTCAGAGCACGGTCAGACTCAACAGACATACTGTGTGTTCCTGTTTCTTTTCTGCGTATGAATATTTGAAGAGCTTTCTAGTTTTCCTTCTTTAGAGAATTGTTTTTCTAATTCAGGTCCCTGTCTGTATACATGACAGCCTGTCTGTATACATGACGCACACACAACTGAGCAGTGGACAGTACTGTGTAAAAAGCTGAGTGCTATTTACTAGCTGAGCTATCATTGACACAAGATTCACCACCGAATGCTGCCATCTCAGTCTTTGGCACTGCTTTCAAGTTGCTAAATTGATCCTACGGCATCTAGTGGCATGGAGTGGAAATCCTACTAATGCAACAACATTGAAGTCAGTGGGGACCTGGCTTGGAGTCACTTTTGTATGTAATAGGCAGGTGCCAAAGGTACTTACAGCTGTGCTTTCCAAATACACTTAGAAGCAATGGACTTTGATGGGACTGTGTTAACTATTGAATATATCTTGTTGTTCATCTCCATATATGAGATGTATTTAGGATAGAAATAAAACAGAAGTATTGGAAGGACATTGTGAACACATGAGACTTGGGATGTCATCTTGTGGCTGTTAAAAGAAATGCAAGAGCAGCTTGTAGGTGTTGATGAGTTTACTGTCTCTTTATTTTACGGTGAGCTGGTTCAGGTGCAAATATTTCTTCTTGAGCTGCATGATGAATCTTTCTTGTACGATCTGTCTAGTTGTAAGGTACATGACAGTAGCTGTTAACCTCCTTACAGCCCATTCTAGGAGTCAGGGTTTGGGGTGACTACAGCAAGCAACCGATAGGAAGTCACATGCTGCTTGGATACCCAAGTGTCTCAAAGTGTGCAGCTGCTGTTGTTTGAAATTCCATGTCAGAGGCAGAAGGACTCTGACATACTGCTGGCAAGTCACATACTGCTGTTATTTAGCCATTTTTTTGTTAAAAGCACTTTCTGTTTAGCTTTAGCCTTTCTGTGGCAGTTTCAGCCGGCTAGCATCTCATGTTTGAATGACATGCCGGTGCAGAGGAGGTAGCTTCATCAAACATACTCTTTTCCCAGAACAGAGAATTCATGTTAGACCCAGATAATCTTTTCTGTGAAGCACAGAGTCTGTGTACTGGGGACTTAGTGACAGGCATGCAGCTGAACAGCCCCCATCAGTGGAAGCCAAAATATTTGTCAGCTTATTAGTTTAGGCAAAGCAAACTCATAGGAGGAATTCCTGGGGTTAAGTAATTTCCTGTTATCACTCTCTTCCTTATACTGGGCACATCTACATTCTGCCCTTTTTTCTCTGGCCTCAGAGAATGTTTACCTCAGTTGCTGGCAACTGGAGCAGTGCAGAGCTGTCCTGGCCAAAGTGAACATCCCAGCAGTCAGTGCAGAACAAGAGCAGCACAAAGTTGTTCCCTCCACAGGGCTAAATCTTTGCTAACTGTTTGAACTAGGCAAAAAAAAGCTATTGTGTGTTGGAGTCAGGCACAGCAGCTACATCAGGGATTGCAGATTTGAACAGTATTGTATGTAAATATTAATGATCACATTTGCTTTTTGTGAACATGTATTTTCTTTTGTTTGTTGCTGAAGCACACTGGGAGACAGAAGGGCTTCTCAGACTTTTCTGTTTTTAATAGCATTGCCTAATTGTAGTGAAACTATCAAGCCTATGCATGCTTGGACAAAAAGGCGTCTGGAAGAGGGTGAACTCGATGCAGAAGGGCAGTACCTGCCCCTCTTCAAGTGCTAGGTGAACAGGCTTACTCAGATCTCTACTCCATTTCATAATTGTTTTCTGGGGAATGTTCTTTCAAGTTAAATGCTTTCTAATTACAACCCTTACAACCAACACACTTTCTTGTCTTACAATGAAAATAAGGCTGCTGTGATTTTTACCGTCTGTCAAATTTATGGCATTGATTGAGACAGATTTTAATAGTGGATGATCAAACATTAGCTCACGCAAATTGCCAGTTATTTCTGGAGTGCTATTTCATCATTAGTGAAGGGACAATCCATCTGGCTGGTGATTAGTTCCAGCTCTGAGCTCTTGTTCATAGGTCAAGATGCTTGAGAGTTTCTTAACAACCAAAAAATAAGGGCGTTGTTATCTTTTTGACAAGATGACTGCTGCTTGCTCCACTCTAGCCAATGGGACTTCATATTCTGGAAATTATTTCATGTAGTACTTTTACTCTACCTTGTTCAACAGAATTAAGTCAGTATAATTTACTTATTTTGCCTGACAAGTGCATGCTTATTTTACAGTGCTGTGTTATAAGAAAGCATTAAGTATGCCAGTAAATACAATGACAGAGATTTTTCAAGACTAATTCATTCTTGCAGCTCTTTTTGTCATCTTTTTAAAGATGGCTGAAGCCTTTATCCAGTCAAGAGTGTGACAATCATAAAATGCTGATTTCAGGTTCAGCTGCACATTTCCTACATTTCAAGCACCAGAGAATGTTCAGAGAGATGCTTCTGCTTTGGCCCTCCATAAAAGTGCGTTGGAATCCCAGACTATAACCTGATTTTTAGTGCAGATTATATTTTACTGTGCCTAGGGACAGGAGACTAAGCATGTGCAGATCAGATTTCAAACAAGGGTTGAATCTGGGTTGTGCATCCTCTTATGTTTTCATTCAAAACCATCTCTAAATATAAGGAGTATAGTGAAACTATTAAACAAATTTCATTTCTTTATTAATTTCCTGATTAATGAAGAAATTAATTTAGAACTTTGTGCAGAAATGTTTCCTTATTCTTTACTGTAAAGATAACAGTAAAATACCTTAAACTCCAGATTTGTGGCATTACCTCTGACAGACACTATACAATACCCTAATGCACTGTAGTTTTGCAATAGATGAAGAAAACTGGAAACTTGCATCTTACCTGTGGATAAGTTTATTTAAACATTTGTAAATTATACTAAGTAAACAGTATATTATTTATTTCTATGTGCATGCAGTTGTTGTCAAGGTACATATATAGCATTATCAAGTCTACAGTGCAGTAACTAAGAATTTTAAGCAGCATGATGCTGATAACTTTTCTAGAACCAATGTCTGACCCTTCTTTGATTGCACTGTAAGGTTTCTTTCGTATACATAATCATAAGTAGTGCTTGTTTTTCATTAAGTTAAAATGCAAAGTTTCAAAGTGTGCCCAATAGAAAGGAATTCTCAAAAGGAAGTATCCATTAAAAAACAGAGACAGCAATAGCAGGCAGCCTCCTGAGTGATTCTTATGAAAAATCTAGTTGAAAAGCAAGGAAGTCAGAACTTTACCATGTATAGATACTACTGAAGTAAAAAAATGTACATGAGATGCAGCAGTTTATCCTTTGTTCTTTAAAAACACCTGTCATAACCTCTTGAACCTTGGCTAACCTTGGTTAACTTCTTACTTATCTATTTTACAGTTCCAAATACTAGCAGATAAAGAGGATGGAGAGCCTTGCTGAATTTGGTCCACAGCCTGAGGCGAAACCTCATTACTATTTGAAAAGATGAGGTAAAATACTCTTCTTTAAATTGGTTTCACGATCTTCATTGACAAATAGTTCTGTTGGGGGAGGAAGGAAGAAACAATAGAGGTAAAAAGATGTACACAAAATACTTCAGTGTAGTTTTGTAAAAGACATTTAAGGTATTAAACTGAATCAGAATGTATTCAGGGTATGGTAATTTCAGTTAAAATACAGTAAAAATGAGTAAGATATTTCAGATTAAAGTAGACTGAAATTCAGACTCTAGACCGTCTGTTAACTATTTGTGTGTGCGTTATTAACACTAAGGCACTCATTTGCTCCATTGTTAATAGGTTAGTTTTAACATAAATTTTAATTGTTTCTCAGTAAAAATCAGTTGAAATTGTTTATGGCTATAAGGATATAAACCCTATCTCCCTGCTAAAACTGAGTTGATAGAATCTCTTTTCAGAGTAAGGAGCGATACACTCCTCTTGATGACTTAAATACAAGCTAGCTTCATACCACAGCTGAAGAACAGTAACACTTAAAAATTCTTACCGGCAATGAATAGAGGAGTACTGCTACAAACAAGAGTAAAATCAGCAAGATGATAAGGCCTATAAAGAGCCATTTAAACCTGCGCCACACAATAAATTTCATTGTCTTGCAGGGATTTGTAAACCAAAGGAAGGAAGTATCTGGTCGGCTGTATTTTGAAAGAAACAAATATTACTCATACTATAGAAACACAGAATACTTAAGCATGAGAGTATAACACATTAAAACACTCTGGTTTGGAGGTTGAAGAAAACACAGATAGTTTTGTAATGCAAGACAGCAGTTTCAGTAAATGTGTGCCACTAATATTGAAACCACCTTGCATTTTATCCTAATGCTTGCAGATGGAAACAAGATGGGCTTTTATAAATGGAGTTTTGCAAAGGATAATTGATGTCTAATAGATCCTTCAGTGCATGCAGATTTTGTCAAGAACATCATAGTAGCTAGATACTATATATTTCTCAAGCTAGTGAGAGAAAAATATCTTACTTTGGTAGATCTAGTTTCGGGTTCATGTTGGGTTCATCTCTTCCTTTACCAGCTGGCCTTTCCTCAGCTTCTTTTTCATTGACAACTTCCAACGTCATTTCAACTTTCCCCTTCAGAAAACATGTGGCACGAGACAAACATCTTATTGAAACAGCACTAATAGTACTCGCTTGGTACTTACACAGCAGAGTTTGGGATCAGCTTATTTTGTGCATCTGTCTGTTTTCCATTTCCTTCTCAAAATACACTTATTTCTGCACTATGACAGTGTCACAAAACAGTATCAGAGAATGACAAATAGAAAAAAAAAATCATAGTACATAAAATAGTTCTGCTAATTCATTTGTAGTTCTATTTTTAATCTATACATTTTTTTTTTCTGATTTAGCAAAACAAAAAACCAGTTCTTCTTTCAGGAGCAAAACAAAAACAATTCTTCTTTTCTTTCAAGAACAAACCAAGGACTGCGTCTTTTCCAAATGACTAAGCATCTCATTTTTTATACTGCTGTGGCTGATGGATGTTTCTGAATATTTTTCTTCATTTATTAAATTCCAGTAATAAAGTTTAAAGGGAAAAATATTAGAAAGAAGGCACAGACACACTTGAATGGCTTAATATTCTAGCAAATGCTAAATATACATTTATATTCTTCATAAGACAGCTTAAAATTATTTAGGTCTTCTGATTGCCCTTATAATCACAAAACTAGTCTGGGTTCTCAGTATATAAATTATATTTGCTGTGTACAAAAATGCTTTGGATTTAAACTTTTTTGTTTAGTCTTTAATGCATTTAGGATGTCTCGTGTTTCTCCTCAGCAATAACGTGATTAATGCACTCACACAATAACTGTATTGGCTGCTTTGGTGAGATAACATGACTCAAGCTGGCACCAGAGTCCTTCAAGTTAAACAGAGTTAAAAACAAAATAAACAAATGTAAGTATTAAACTCATACTTTAAACCAAAAAATTGTTGATGGAGCAAAATTCCTGAACTTGTGCATGGAATGTTCTATTTATTCCTCCTCTGTCTATCCACTGAAAGGTAACAGCTAAGCGGGGGCACTCTTTACAGTCTTTATAATTTGAAAAGCAAGATGAGCATGTTTTAAGTACTTTTTAACGAGGTAATAATCATACCGCTAAAATACGGGAGCCATCCTTTTCAACATAACATGGCCACCATCCTTTCATGGATTTCTGTTCAAAGAGAGAGGCGGTCCTGGGAGCCTTCTGAGAACTGTCTGCCTTGTATTCTGGAATCATGTCGATATTGCACTTCTCTGGAACTTTTGCTGGAATGATTGTTTTATGTAAATCAAGTTCCACAAAGCCTAGGAGATGGGTAAAAAAAACCACTGCATAACACAACCAACCATATGGCATAATGGTTCAACATGAACCTTTCCTATCTCTAAACATGTTATACAGGAAAAACAATCAACATACACATTACATTCTTGTTTGTCTAAGGATGTTGTGAGGCAAGGAAGTAGGACACATCAGGCTGTGTTTAAGCCCATCTTGCTGGTGTTGATAAACTGGACTTAGCAAGCTCTACTCCTCTTTTTTTAATGCAAGATCACTTGATTTTTAATAGAGGTTTTTCTCCTCACACACCTAAACAGAAGATAACCAAATACACAATGTGATACGAATGTAATTTCTGATAGTTAAATGCATGATTTAGCTAACTTTAATGATGGTTATAAATAATTTGCTAAAGACTTTGGAGCTGTCTTAATACAGGGGAGAGAATCTTCTGCAGAGCAGTATCTCTACAAAAAGTAGGGATTAATAACGGCGTGAAGTACGATTAATAATGGTGCTTAACCTAAATTAGAGCCTTATGTAAATACTCTTATTACACCTCAAATTGAAGTACTCTTGTTTTAAGTAATTTTACTTAAAGAAAGAAGCAAAGTAAGTTTTTTTCATGCACATTATCATTTAATGCACTTTGTGATAGGGCTTACCGGAATAAGAAGTATCTTGGTTTACCTGCAAGTAGGCCTTTACTGAGTGAATACTCACTCATTCACTCATGAGCACAAGTAACTCTGTACTGTGTGGGAAAGCAGGAGTGTATTTGCACGCTCAGTGGCTCACTTTGTAAACACAATCCTTATGCGATAATTTAAAATTGTTCATTTTTATCTCTTACTTTGAGACAACAATAATTCTTTTCTTAGAAGTCTTACCCAGATAGTCATCCAAGGAGAACTTGTCATTATCCCATATTTGAATGATGAGTTTGGGTGGTATTCTGAATTCTGTCTTGTCAAGACTCCAAAAATGTTCCTATAATTTTAAAAAGCAAAACCCAAGCACCTTTTTAAAATTACTTATGAAAATTCAAAGCTCTGGTCTGTTAGTACTTGTGAATTCTGGGGTTGGTGGAAGTAGTAAGGATCTAATCTTGCCCTTGCTAAGAGGAGATCCTGTAGTTGCCAGTCTGTTATTCCTGGCTCAAAGGCAAAATTGAATCTGTTCACAATAGCAGTTTGAGAAAATTACGCAGAACTGAGCCAGACTGTCTCCTTCAATATGTAGGTACAAAATGATCAGACTAATTACAATCTGTATTCTAAGTATTGAAATCTTTAGAAATACTTACCTTTTTGGAAACTACACAGAGTTGCTCTGCTGGGAGATAGTCAAAAGGAAAAACAAATCTCCAATTAAAGTTCCCTTCACCATCCAAAGACCGGTAGTGAACATCGGTTTTCTGCTTATTTTCTTCATTACCAGGCATCCATCTGAAAATAGAGATGTGTCTGGTGTTTGCAGTGGGACTACACTGGTGCTTGTTTGTACTGTAACCATGTCATTAACCGGTTGCAAACAAGCTGTAAGAGTTGCTCACAGAGGGCTGGAGAGTCTTTCACACCCTTTCTCACTTTGGTTCCAATTTGGCACTGTAAATAGCAACATCTGAACTGAATTTCTGATTTGTTAAGACCAGTACTGTATCAGTAGTGAGTTGCAGGCAGAGTTTTTTAATTTCTTTTTTAGAAGAAACTGGATCAATAACCTAGTAGTATATTTCTCTGATTTCTATTGAATTTTTTACATTAAGACTAAGAAATGTAAAAAGTAAGAATCCAGGTTATGCAGCACCAAAGCTGACTCACTGTCTTCTCAGTTGCTTCCCTTCTCAAGAGATGAAGTTCTAGGATCTTTCACTGCACATTAACTGGTCATGCTTTGTCTCATAATACTTCTGTACTTCTCTGAGGTTAGCACTATTTCAGAGGCTGTAGTGTGCATTGACTTGGCTGAACCAAATCATCTTTGGAACCCATAGTCTAGGGCCTTCCCAGGACATTCTGAATGTCATTCATATGTAAGTGTTATATGACAAGGTGCTCCTACCCCTTCACGTAAATGTCACTCATTTCTTCCCCTGTGATGCTTTTTTCATCCAGAAGGACATCTTTGGTGTTCCAGACAATCACGCGCAAGATATACCTAAGAGAGAAGATGTTTGGGGAAAGAGAATTGAATTGCCTTTGTCAGGGCTGCCAGATAATGCATAGTATATATGGATACTCACTTCTTGGCTTTTCGGGGAGTGATGTTGAAGGGAGGGCCTGGCGGTCCTAGACTTTTGGGGAAAACATCAACCCACATCTGGAGTTTTCCCTGTAGCAGTGGAGAAGATGGATGAGGGGTTGTTTGTTGCATACAGATTTGTCATGGTAATTCCACGGAACTGCTTATTGACATGCTTAGTACTAATTTTAGCCACAGAGCACAGCTCACTCATGTTATCAATGTCAGAACTTCTATGGACTTCAGACAGGAGCAAGCCCAATTCCTATAAGCTTCAAATTAACAATGCGAAGAATTCAGAAGATGGTAGGGATGTTAATTCCTACTGAATTCAGTGCAAGATAGGTGCCTAAATAGCTCTCATTCTGTAAGTCCAAGTTTCTGTTCTCTCAGAGGTGGTATTAAGTACAGTGTCATACATGTGCCTGATAGTTTGCATCTGATGGCCTACCCAGTGCAGATGATCAGTCCCCTTAAGTAGACTCTGAAGTAAGGCAACCACTGCAGATTTTATATTCTATTTCAAATGCAAGCCCCTTTATTTTGCAGGTAAGTTTTCTGGTTGCTGCAGAAACTTCTTTAAAAAAACAACCACTGGTGAGTTAGTAAATGCTAGAGAACAAATGTTAGCCATTGTTCCTCTCTTAACAGAGAGGTCCAATATAAGACTTTGTGTTTAAACTAGCACCTCCGAACCTTGTAGAGAAATGACAAGTTTGGTCTCATTTGTTGAATTTAGACAGGAAGCTCCTGAGCCAGGCAGTCTCCTTTATTGTTGGTGAGGTATTAAACACATATTCCAGTTTATTTCAGTAACAAAGTAATAAATAAATCTTTCCCGATTTCCACTCTGTCACTGTTTAAGGTGTCATTTGGGGGCCTTAATGGCAAAACGTAACTGCATTTTGTTACATTTCTAGACTAACCTGCTTTAGTTTCTCAGCCAAGTAATATTAATTTGTAGCCCTCTTGCCCCTGAGTGATACCACTCTGTCAATATAAATGCAGGAATGCTCCATTTCTGCATTCAAGAAACCAGAAGTAAACAGGTTCATAGTACCTGGGAGATGTTGGGCTGGAAGGTGCTGTATAAGGTCCTTGTCTCCACATGTTCGGGTACCAAACCCTGGGTTCTGAGGATATGAAGGGCTAGCCGTTCTTCACCTGGACCAAGATGCTGATGCAAAATTTTGTTAGCTTCTGAAATAAAAAGAAATGGAAAAAGTACAGGGGCTCACGAACTAGAATTTGCATTCGAACTTTAAAAAAAAATTAAAACCAGATGTTTAAAATTTAGCAGAAAACTGTGCTCAACATTAAAAAAATAAAAGATTTTTTCTATTTTTCCATAAATAACTGAGAAGTTTTATACTTGTATCAATATGAATTTAAGACAGAAATATAAAATAAATTAACAAGCTCACCAGCTTCCTCCAAAGTATAGTCTCGTCCCCCGTAGTTAATCTTTCTGCCATTCTCAGAGAGGACAGGAGGAGCATAGCCTTTAAACCTGGCTACATTTTGCAATAACTGGGTTGGTTTTAGTTGATCACGCCAGGTATTCACACCTGAACTTTTAGGAAAGCAACAGAAAAACATCCTAAAATTATTCAGCATTCAGGGCATTTACACTTCATGTAAAATATATTTATTCAACTAATTCAGAAAGGGCAGCGGTCTAACTGCCTAGATTGAGGCCACTTCAGTTTGATACAGTGACATAATTTTGTAGCAGCTGAATTACCTTCCAAGACAGAGTACTTTTTTCTTTACATATAAAAATAATTTACGCTAACAGATGCTTTAATATTTATTTCCACGAGTAGGTCAGAAAATTCTATTAAGTATGTGTTCTCTGGATAGAAATAACACACAGTACCATATAAAGAGTATATTAAAATGTTTGACATCATGGTTTTCAGTCAAGGCTCTTCCAAGGACTTTGCAGCTTAACTTGGAATTCAGATGATAGAGTGAGCACAACAAACACCCATGAGAAGCCATAGCATTGTTGTTTAACCATATAATTAAGATGAAGGAAGCCCAGATTTTTTAGAGACTGGGTACTAGATATTACAGATAAAATTTTTCAGTAGACAAAATGACTTACATGCAATACTGCTGTGGGATGCCACAGTGAGATCCATAACGAGAAAGGAATCTGTTCTCGAGATCAATTATAGTTTCACCCACTTTTTCATCACGAGTCAATGTGTCATAGTCATAGACTGAAATTTTCAGATCCTTTTCTTGAGGCAAGAAGCAGCTGAGTTCATACATTCTAAACATAAAAATGTCCAGTTAATGCTATTGGTCTTTTGAGCAATACTTTTTATTTTTGAACTTAAAACCCCCATGTTTTACTTTATTTTTGATCAATAACCTTTACAAGATACTAAAGGGATCCTTTCAATGCTGATAAATCTAGCAGTAGTTACTACTCGTGCTTCAATTTCTATTTGCACTTACTAATTAATTCCGTTCATACTCCTATGGATAGTATATCCTTCCTTTCTGCACAATGTATTACTTAGATGTGTTCTGTGCGGCAGCTTGAATTGGGACGGAGAAAGAAACTAGTGTGGCTCTGCCAGACACTCTGTAAAAAGGATGGTTGTTCAATTCATAGTTTCTGTATGATTAGAAATTTTTAATTTTTTTTACCACAATACAAACACAGCTGGAGCCTTAAAAGATATGGTCCAAATGTTTAGCTTCTGTGACTAGAAGGGGTTATTCTGTCATCTAATTGTCCTACACAAAACGGACTGTAGAGTTTTCTCAGATTAATTCTTTGAATTTACTTTTCAGATAACCAGCCTCATGGTTTCTACTACTGCTGAATCCATTACTCTTGAGGTAAAATATTCCATGGTTAATTATTCTCAGCATATTTTTATTTTTTTTGTTTTATTTCTAGTCTAACTTTTAAACTTTGACTTCCAGAATCATTCTGGAAAAACTTGGTATTTTGAAGGTACTTTTACCTGTAATCAAGTCTCCTTGCTGTCTATTTGCATAATCTGAACAATTGAAAACCTGTAGCAAATCGCTGCAAAGTATGCTTTCCAAACTCTTTATGATCCTTGTAGTCCTCCTCTCCTAACTTTCTAATTTATCAAAATCCTTTTCTAACACTGGACACCAAACCAGACCCAGAATTTCATTAGTAATTATAAAGGTGATGCAACCTTTCCATTCCTAATTAGTATTTTTCTATTCATATACTTCAAAGATATCATTAACTTTTGAAGGAAAGACCAGTGTACCGGGAATATATGTTAAACTGATTACTCATCGTGTCATCCAAGTAGTTTTCAGCGTTAAAACTTTTTCCATATTCTATAAGCATATTGTTATTCTTGTATGCATAAGACAGGGCAGTTTTAAGATATATGCATTGTTTGACTTTGTGCAATTTACCCATGTGATACAGAAAATCTATAGACTAGCTGAACACCTCTGTTGTCCAATGATTTCAAAGGGAAATGCCTTATGCAACTTTACTCACAGTTAACTGTCAGTATATAACTATGAATAGAGCACTGAATATTTCAAATAATGGTTTATCTTAAAAAATAGGAAAACATTCTAAAATATAATAAATAGAAAATATAAAAAAGTTTGTTACCTGCCAAAAATTGGGTTGAGAGTATTAGGCACATAATTATCTCTGTCTTCAATTACTTTTTTACTTAAGGATATTTTTATATAAGGATCACACTATTTAAAATAGGAAAAAAATATTGTTAAAAAATAGTTATCGAGATTAACTTTATTTAAAATATACTACAGTAGAGTTAGCTCACAGATGTTCCAAAAGCAAAAAGTCTCACCAGGCCATTATTATCCTGGGGTTGAAGCTGCAAAGCTCGAACAATATAAATTCGCACAATACACTCCTGAGGCCCACTGTCTGGTAGCTCACGGAACTGGCGAGGAGGAGCTGGAATAGTAGGATCATCAGGTAATGCATAGATTTTAAAGGATCCCTAAAAAATAATATAAAGACTCAGTCAAGATAAATGTAGAAAAGTCACTCTGCTAGGTTTGTTTTTTCTTATTTATCCTACACATACACACTGTTTTATATAGGAATAGCAAAATTATAGCCTGATCCACAGTCACTTAGAAGTCTTTTGTTTTACTTTAGTGGGTTTTGGATAAGACTTACTACAAAAGCAAGGTTATATCCTTAGCCAATTTAAATCAATACAGCTCTTTTGATTTCAACACAATTACTCAGTTTGCTCCAGCTAAGAATAAGTAACACATACTTCATATTTGTTTCCCTCTCCAAAAGAATAATTTAATGTTTGGGTTTTTTTTTTTTTTGTTTTGTTTTTGGTTTTTTTTTAAATGTTAACATTATTTTAATTTTTAAAAGTCATAGAGTCACAGAAATAGTACAAAATACCTTTTCCAAATTAATTCTAAAAATGTACTTCACTCAAAACATCTGCAGGTGAAACTTAAGCCCTATTCAAGAGGTTATCAGCGAAGGTTCTGTTCCACAGGTACCAGGGAAGATCACATTATCAGGGATGATATTTCTTTTAAATTAACATGCATCACACTTAGTGTGAGCAATGTGTAGCTGTACCTTCCTTGAAAAAGAAGGGCCTGTACCTTAGTAGTTACGACCATTGTTGCCCCTATTAACGCATGCATCCATATTTAAGCTGAAATGTTTGCGTGTAGACTTACTTAAATGATAACCACTTACATACAAAAGACAGCATCTAGCATTTGGTTGTTGCCCATTATTTGAAATTTACCTTGAATTCCCCAACCACTGATGGATCATCACTGTCCTCAGATTTGCCTCTGTATAGTTTAAATGTATCACAGAAGTCTGTTAAGCTATTAAATTCAGGTACTTTTTCCAATTCGCAGTCATACACCTTAAAACAAGAAAATAAAAATGGAAAATGGAAAAAGTGCAGTTTAGAAATTATCATACATATCAGCTCCATCATTGTGGCACCGCAAACAGTATTGTATGTTTGATGAAATATCTTAAGGAACCAAAGCATTTGGAGCTATTTTTATTTTTACATTGAAGTGGAAGCAAATGCAACGTTTGGAGAAAATGCGATCAAGCTTCATTTAAGCCTTGTTAAAAACAGTGTAAATAGCATTTCACAAGCTTATCTTTACTTTCTTTGTTATGTGTATTAGATGAAAGTGGTCTGGCTTCAACTTTTAACCAACAGACAGTAAAAGTACTGATCCTCTGTGTTCATACTTTCTCAATGTGTATGTTTATTTAGGATCTGCCTGGTACCCAAAGAAGTCAAGGATAAAATTCCATTTGACTGAAGATTAGATTAAACTCTTAATACAGATCTTAATAAATGTAGTTAAGTAGAAAAGAAGCAAAGATACCTTCTTAAAACCTTCATTTTACCACATGAATTAGTAATGGACCTTTACAGGAAATCATGCACAGTTAAATTTTGAAGAGCATTTAAAAAAAACAAAGGGCACAGCTCTGACCAGGTTTTGGCCCTATAAACGTTAAGCTATGTTAATTTATTTTATCCTGAGCAATACCTTTAAAGTGTCATATCCTTTTTTAATATACTGTCCACATTTTTCATGTTCTCCTACTGAAGCGTAAAATTTACTCCACCAATCAACAATTTCTTCCTCCTTAAAGAAAAGCAAATAAAAAAATCTTTTATTGGGAGATAATGCCTCTTTCATAGCATGCTGTACAGCAGAAACAATGAACAATTAAGCACTCTAAAACTTATCATCAGTTTAATAATACTAAATGTTTATCTGAAAGAGAATTAGAATGTAAATATTAAGGCTAAAAAGACAGAATTTCTCTTACCCAGGTTTAGGTATCTAGTCTATAATCCAGCTGCATTGATAGTCAACAGCCAGCCATCCCTAAGCAAGCAATTAATTACTGGTATCTAGATACCTATCTCAAAGGACTGATTTCTGGAGGTGTGTATATTTCTCGCCTCCATCTTCTGGCAGTGCAGCACAGCCTAACCACCCAAGTTCTAGATTATTTAAGTCAGAGGAAGTGAATCTACACTTAGCTGGTGCAGTCATCATTCCAGCTGTTAAGTAAAAACACCATCATACATGGTATTTTCATTACAGGAATTGCATGACTGTAAAAACTACAGTGAACATGTTGAAAACTTTTTTTCTGAGGGATAAGTAGTTTGCTTTCACCATTCCCATTTATTTCAAAACCGCTGCCATGTAATAACACTGGGAGAGACCTGTAACTGCTCTAACCATACATCATTCCGTTAAAACCAGGGGAGATTGTCTGTCTCATGACAGAATCTTGCAGTTGGGAGTTCTACCTCAATGTTTACCAAATGCAGTTGAAAAGAAACAGCAGTGAGTCTTGCCCTCTTAAAAATAATACTTCAGTGAGCCTCATGAAACCCTAGATGCTAGCAATCTGTACATTCCACTAAGATAGTATTTCTGTGGAGTTTTTTATATTTCTGTTTATTTAAGTCTGATAGCACTTTGTTGAACAAAGTGATTATTTTCTGTATTTATCCATAGGGATTGCATAATATAATTATTTGCCCCTCAAAACATACTTCAATTGGTAATGAATAGTAGTCATTCAGTGTGAATCAGAATGAATAGTATTCATTCACTGTGTAAATTTGAAAAAATCTTTAAGATTGTTTGGATTTAAAGAGAGTCTTAAAATATTATACAGATCATTAAATGACAGGCTGTTTTGTTGTTTGGGGTTTTTTTTAATATCTAGGTATTATTATTTCAGTCTTGCATATTTTTCCTAAATCTACCCTTTTACAAGTTGATTGTAGGTTTTATGTCAAACATTTTCAGAGATTACTGTTCTCATCCACATGCTTAAAATGCTAATTTAGGAGTCATTATTGATATACTGATTTTCAGTTGGAGATCTCATTTACAAGAAAGCAATGTGTAGATTTTTAAAAGTAGTATACATTACCTTTTCTGTAAGCTGCTCATGAGGATCAATTCATAAAAAAAAGAGCAAAATAAAAACAATGATAAGGGTATGATTTGTAGAATTTTATACAGTTAAATAGGCTTTAAAAGTTTAGGGTTTTGTATATAGTATGTATGTAAAGTAAGTTACTAACACCAATAATTTATAAATACTTTTCAAGAATATTCAGATACCATGTGTTTAATTTTTTTTTTTCTTTCTGCTGCTGCTATCAGTATGTCCTAGATATTAAACTGAAGCATACATATAAATGTTTTAAGAAGCAAGCTTTCAGGCCTGTAAGACATTATCACCCTGTGCTTTGTTCTTCACATAACAAAGCAAAACTGAGAGAAACTTGGGTTTTCTTATTGCAGTGTTACACTCCGGATTCTATTCATTGATTTCCACAGTAGCATCATATCCTGCTTTCATCTGTGGTTGCAGAGAGCACTGGATCTGATTCATTTCAGATTAAAGAGGTTTTTAAGAGCACTTACAAAACTGAATCTATTCCAGAGATTCTTTTCCGAACAAATTTAACATACGTAAAATTCAAGTGATTTTTTTCCCTTTTCAAATATTTACTCCTTTATTAAACAATTTGCTAATGCTCAACAGCCTTTTCCCTTTTCCTTCTACAATCATTTTTCAATTGTTTACAGGCTGTGGATTTTCAGGAGTCTGGAAAAAAATGTGAAGAATTATAAAGTTCAGTAGCAACCAGTATATGTGTCTATAGATTTATCTGTATAAGTGTAATAACAATCTGCACAATCCAAAATGCTTCACCTGTTAAATCACAGATACCATAATTATGACCCAATAGTCCATTAGAAATAGTCCATCATGCATCCCATTTGGAAGCCATGATTAGCAAGTGTGATTTTTGCTAGTGATTATAGATCATATCTTGTGTTCTAATTTAAAGGCATATTCCATAAATTTTTGTGCAAAGCAGAATAAATATGCAAAACATTTTATGAACACAAGCCAAATGCATCAATAGGTCAGGACATCACTCTGGTATATCATACTTATTTACTCCCATTTCTATGCTGTAAGTAATTATCTTGCTGGGCTGTTCAGGTCTACTGCATTTTAGTAGCCTTGTCTAACTTCAAATTAGAAATACAGCATAATTTTTTCAGATTTGCATGGGACTGTCAGATTTTCTAAAGGCAATTTGAGTGATTTATTCTCAGAAACCATATCATCAGTGATTTGCAAAACTTACAGGCAGAATTCATAAGGTAATTTTGAATACTTTGCCATACTTAAATTTGACTTTGTTTAAACACTGGTTTGTAATGTTGACAACATGAAGGGTAGCTTGCATAATTATGCAATAATAATTTAAACTCCCAATTTAAAGCTTTTTCACAAAATATACCGTGTAGAACTCTGAATCTTCATCAAAGCATAATGTTGGAAGAGTTTAAATTAGGGTTTGTGAGTTTGGGTTTTTTTTCCCCCTTGATATACCATCAAATGTCTCTTCAAATAATGCACTTGGTAGCTTTGGGAGGAAGAGGTTAAGAAAAAAAAATAATCAAACCCTTAAGACCTTCTTTAAAATTCCCAAACCAAATAATGAGTCTTCAATATTTGGATGTTATTGTTGCTAAAACTGGTAAGCAGGATGTGCTCACGGAATGCCAAAACACAGAATAAAATGCCATATGATAAATTTGAGATTTTGGAGTGAAATATTCACATGGTAAAGATCATGTAACAGTTACAGTCCTTTTTTTAATGTACCCAGTGACTTCACTGTAGATTGCTATACATGAAGTTTTCAAGACACTAACACTGAACTATTAGTTTTTTTAACTTCTTGAAATTATGGAAAAAAACCCAAGAGATACAGTGGATCCCTAGAGTTAAGAGTTAGAATTTTATTTACTGTAGATTTATTTTATTCTCCAGAAAGTAGACTTTTAAACAAAGTTTAAATATTAATAGTGTGGTTAAATAATTCCTGTTGATTTGGGTGCTTTTAATACATAGATTCCAAATAAGCTGACACACAAAAAAAGTTTTTAATAGTTCATCCATATTGTGCACACATAGTGAGACTTTCAGAAGGATACCTTAGTGTTTGTAACTAATCACACTAGACTCATGAGCATCATCTCCTCCAAAATCTCTGTATGGAATAATTGCCAAGAGAAGTACAGCCTCATGACTACATCACATTAACATTTTTCCCCATCCAACCCCGTTCTGGTCATCTCCATGCATTAGCTTGGTACATACATACATGCACTGTTGTTGGAGAAGCCATTTTGCTGAGTGCTGTTGACATACTGCTTAAACACTGGAAATTGGAATGTAATTGATGAAATTTTGGCATTTTGCATCCTCAGGGTTTTGTCTGCATATCACTTACATTTTCCACAGTGGTACTTATTTCAATTTAAATTGTTTTGAATATTCTTTCCTCTCTCGTATAGATGCTATCACTGAATCTAGTGTTACATTTGGCTCGGGTGATGTCAAACTCTAAAAGAAATTGTGTTTCACCTTATGTAGCATTTAAAATTTTCCCTCTTACAGTTGAAATCAACTACACAAATTCAATCAATTTTGTCAGTGAGTTCAAAGTCCTAAGATTTTTTTTTTTTTAATCTCTTTCCTTAAAATTTTTAAAGGAAATAAAAATTCTCTGTACAAGCTATAAAGCATTTATATTAGAATGGAAGGCCTAATTCAGATAAAAGTTAGAGACTGTTCTAAATTAAAGACAGTTTAGATGTATGATGAAAGTAAATACAAGAACATGGCCTATGAGATACTTAAATTTGAGTCTGAATATCATAACATTAAGATACAGAAGAAGTGAAGGAGGAACAATGCAATCAATAACATACTCAAATAGCAGTGAGAGTTCGAAAGTTTAAGTTCAGTAGTATTTACTTTGGGACCTCTGTAGCAAAATAAAAAATTCTGCATTTTTGAAAAATCAAAGTTTTGGGTTAAGAGCCTGCAAAATTACTATATTAAAGGGCATAACTTTTGTCCTTCCTTTAAGATAACAGGTCATCAGAAATTTATGAAAACATCTTCTAGGTAAGGGGAACATTTTACAGTCCTAAAATAATTGCAGATTTTTCCTTGAAAATGTACTGTCCGGAATTTGTCTTCATTCATGTTTCAACTCAAAAGTAAAATTCTGGAAGCTGAATTATTTTTTACCTGGAAAGTAAAATTGTATTGTGGTGGTCCTGAAAGAATCAGAGCAGTAGAGACATTCACAAAGCACAACAGAAAAGGAGAGAAAAGAAGTGTTAATGCAGAAAAAATTGTTTCAGTGGTATCAGTCTTGGGTGACTTCATGGTAAGAGAGGCAAAGCCACGACTGTGATAAAACGAATGGCTGAAGGTCTGTGTTACCATGGCTTTGATTCTGTACCCACCAAAGCATGCAGCTACTTCTAGATCCTTTATTTAGAACCACTCGGTCTGTGCAAGATCAGGCTGCTGTTACCATCACCAGTGGACAACTGGGTAATGTTCTATCATATACTTTCAGTAGCTATTGAATATGTGAATTCATTCTTAAGCTAGTGGGTGCACTTCACTATGCACAAAAAGCTATAGTTTGATGTTTACTACAGGCAAACAGAGGTTAAAACAATTAACATATTTCCTTTGCTTTCCTGTCACAAAGTAACTTTATTCCATCTGGCTTTCCAGAAGGTTGCATATGTTTCTGACAATTTTGCTGTCTAGATATTTTCTCAGAAATCACAGATCTGAAGAAGAAAGTCAAGCATCAAATTTCAAAGATTACCTGAGCTGCTAGCAGTGGCTGTGTGTCTTCCATTTCAATTACTGTATCCTGGCGAGGTGCAGCAGATAGTAGACTAACTGTAAGCCGAAGATTTTATTAAGACAATATGGTGTAGGAAAAATATCTTACTAAACATTTTCATCAGATTTCAAATCCAAACAGTTACAGAAGATGTAAATTAATTCATTGGCTGTATGTTTGATCATCTAAAGAAAGCAATTAGTTGCCATTTTTGCTAAAAATACACAACATATTTTTGTGCAGGATACACAAACATTTCTGAAATATACACAATTAAAAAAAAGAGTAAAACTTGGAAAAAATATAGAGGAAAATGTCAGCATTGTATTCAGAGCATTCTTGCTGGAATACTGGATCATTACTTTGGTACTTAGTGCAGGGGTAATCTGCAGGTAGTTAAATTCCAAGTTGATACTAAAAAGGAACTTCAGGGAACCAGCACACTAAGTCTGAGAGTGCACTTGCCTTTGCACTAATTAATACTGTGATTAGATTTTTCTTTCAGATCATGATATCTCTAAATAAGTACACAACACAAGATGACTGTTCATCAGTACAGTATGTAAACACTGAAGATAGGTTATTCTAGCATCTCCTAAGAAAGTAGAACTTTTCACTTTTCAGCTGTCTACCTTTCAGTTGTGGTGCAATGTCTTCTGTAGTAGTGTAGGGGTCACAGCGAAAGCTTTCCAGTAAATCAATAGTACACTGCCCCACGATGGGCTTCCGTCCAAATGGTCTGTGGTCTATTACTTTAATAACAAGAGATGGACTGTATAACTCCTCTTTTGGCAAAAGCTGAAAGTGAAAGGTTAGAGTTTGTTTATAATGCAAACAGAAGGAAAACGAAGAATAAAGATTTCCCCCCCCTAAATTACAGCTGTTACTTAATTTATTTTATATTGAACTACTATGTTCTATGTCTGTATGGTGAATGAAAATTTCTAACCTCTTATTATGATTCAATACAAGTCAGTAAGAATAATTTTAATTGCCTCAAATCTTGAATTTTCTTGACTCTTGCACAGCTCCCATCCTAGCAGTAGGAAAGCAGTCACATATCTACAGGTAAACTGATGCCTTTTCATATAAATAAATAAATAAATATATATATACACACACACTCTGCACTGGAATGTGCGTATAAAATTGTATAATTTATCAATGACTGTACAGACATGTTTACATGATCTTTATCAGAATTTTCAGGCTTAGTAAATTGCTTATGTTAAGTCAAAAAAGGATGTGCAAGTTTTTGTGTTCATTCTTGCATAGCAATTCCTGGATCTGTAAAAGTATGAGATACTAGCTATCTATAGCAAAATCAGTTATATAGTTTTTTGCAACGTACAACTTTCATGAAGAGGACAGAAGATGGAAAATTTGGTGTCTTTTTAAGGTTTCTGATCACCACAGATTCCACCATTTCACCCCCACATTCCACAATGAGACTTGGAGACATAACAGGTGCCAGTTGGTAGTTTTTCATGTTCCGCAACCCCCAAGCCAGAATCTGTAAAATAAAATCCAATATAAGAAAAAGTGGGAGAGATATCAATATGGTTAATATGATTCTTAAGAAGTAGGGAAGAAGAAATTAAGTCTTTTCAATAATAAAACGTGACTGGCAAAATATTTCAAGGTGGTTGTTCTAGGAAAGTTAATGGAAAAAATGAAACTCAAAACCACTTAAAAAATCCCCTGTATTTCTCACCATGAAATATTTTTTTTTCTTGAAGCAAATACACAAACTTACTATTTAGAGGATGACATGACTGTACTTGTATTCAGTTAGCTAAAGAATAAACCATACCTCAACAGCAGTGAGTTGAACTACTGGTCTGATCCCTTGAGGTACCATGTAAAGCTTTGGTGCTCTTTGTGATGGAAGAATTGGAAGGTTGGCACCACCCTGTTAAGACACAAACATGAGTGTTAGTTTCTCTCATCTTCCTTAAATGAAATACCTTGCAAGTATTAAGACAATTCTTCACATTATGACTCACTGTTAAAAGGCTATATAATAAATTATATTATATATACACACAAAAATTATATAGAAAAAATATATACCTTGTCCCTCAAAATAAGTTCTGCAGCAAAAAGAATGTCTCCACTAGCTTTGCCATTATTTGTTACAGGATACCAGAGCAGTTTTGGTGTGATGTCCTCTTCTGGGATTAACTTGACCATGGGGGAACAAACACTTCTTCCAAGGAATTCATCTTTACCCTGCAACCGAAAATAGCAATCATAGCCATTAATGTTATTCTCAATTAATATAAATAAATAATAAAACAATCAGGGTAAAAAGCATTCACCTACCACTTGGTCACTGTCAAAAAGTTCAATAACAACGTTAGGTGGGTTTTGGGCTACTGTCTGTGGGTCCCCATAGATCTCAATTTCATTAAATATGAGAGTTTGGTCCCATGTAGGATTTAGAGTTGAATGAATGACCTCAGTTGTTTTGCTTTGATGGAGGAAAGAAACATGAGCATACGGATCTGAAATACCATACAAAGATTAAAAGCATAGAGTTACAGACAAACCACCCCATCAAGCCATAAGGCACACAAGCACAATTTTTATCAAATATAGCATGTTATTTTTCTTCTCTCATTACCAGTTCTATAAGCCATTCTATGTAAAACAAAAGCCCACACATACACATATAGAGCAAATTCCATTTAATTATTGAATAGCTTCATTTATACAAGTCTTGATTAACAGAGTAATAAATGAAAATGATTGATAAAACATCTTGCAAATCAGAAAGAGAACCTGAAAACTAAAATGAAATACTGGCTATGCTAATCTCCTTTTAAATATTGTCCGTAGAAGCTTTTTTTTTGTTGTCTCCATTGATATACAACTGTACAGCCTCATAAATAATTTAAAGAAATAATTCTAGTTCTGGCTAGTTGCTGAACAACAAATTGTCCCAGGCTGTATTGCTCAGACCAAGCTTTGGTTTCATACATGCTTATTTATAGCAATCTCTTCTTGTGAAACAGCTGAATGATTACAGTGGTCTAGGCCCAGTGTTTGGCAGGTCTTTAAATCATCAAAAGCTCTGTAGAAGGTATCTGATGATGGTCATTAACATTTCCTGTACAAATTGCAATTACTAAGGTCTAGAGGCTATTTTAAAGGTCAGTTTCAACAGCTTCTGGCTAGGTACATGATCAGAATTTTACAAAATTTGGCTAACTCTTCAAACTAGTTTTAAAGGACAATAAAAATAAAATGCTAGTTTAAGTGTGACTGCATCTGAGGTACCTATCTTGAATTCTACATAGGAAAATTAGAGGCATTTACTCTTGTTTCTTTCTATTGTTTTTAAATCAGTAAGGGCTGTGTATTGAAGTAAGATCAAATATACACAGGCAGCTGTACATTTCAGAAAACAGCACTAAAATATCTCTAGCTTTATATCTTCTGCAACAAATTAACAAATGTATTACACTTACTCATGAATTAAAACAGGGGGAAAAAGAAGAATGCAAATGGAGGTTGATGGGGAAGGAAAATTCTAAGGTGTCCGTTTCATCTTTGTCTTTGGCTGAACTTATTTAAAGGAAGTGTAAAGTAATATTCTTTAGGAACTTAATTTCAATCTGCTCTCTGACTTCCCAGTGGAATTTTAATTCTAATTAGTGAAAATTAAATACTTGATAACATGAGTATTGAATTAGCCTGACTACAAAGATGCCAAATGGATACAACACTGTTGGAATACCCAAGAGCTGGAAATAAAAGGGCAACAGGTACACTTGTATAAACAAACAAAAGCCATGCTTATTAGTAAGGCACAGTGTAGTTTTCTACAAGCTCATCTCAGTAATGAATTAACATAAAACACTGAACACTGAGAGGCAGTTGGTGACATAACAGCCATTGAGCTTTCTTCATCCTTGCTTTTGTGCAAGCTTCCTGCAGGACAGCTTAGGAACTGTATATAGGCTTTGGTTAGAAGGAAAAGCTAAGGCATAGGGAAGGGATTGGTCATGGGAAATTCAGACCTTATTTGAATTCCCATTCCCTCACTGAGATTTCATTGGCAGCAGCAGATGCTGCGCATTTGGAGCACTTCTTTTTTGGCAGCTTCTGGGGCAGTACTAACCAAATCTGGATCACACGTAATGAAACTGAGAATTCCTTTATGGAGCGGTTTCAGTAGCTGGGACCTATGCACAGACCTTAAGGATTTAAGATATTCTATAGCTAAATCAAGTTAGCAGTTCATTGCAGAAGTGGGTTGTGGGTTTTCTGCACTATTAGCAGGATTTTTCCATACCTGAAAAACTGTCTTTGTCTAAAGCCATGAGATTTCTTGCCTGGTAGACATAACAGCGAAGGTGGTAAGTATATACTCCTGTATCAAATAAACACAGAGTTCAACTGCATTATACAGGCTTCTTTTCTGTAATGAAGATACTCTGAGTTTATAAAAATGCCTTACACATTTTAACTCAAGCACAAGCACTGCAGTAACATTTCTACTTTTTTTTTCTAGTGACAAGTGTACTAATACCAACAAGTTGGCACCTGAGAACATTTGTTCCAACACAACTTAAAGCAGAAATGAAAAAACCCCCTAATGCTATTTGGGCTTTTTTCACTGTATGATCATCTAAAAATTCTCGTATTCAAAAATTCCTGTTTGAAACAGTGCAATAATCTAGCTCCTCCAAAGAGAATAAAGAACTGGGCATTCCTGTGCTTAAGTATTCACTACAGCGGTTGGAGGGACCTGGGAGTTTCACATTTTTAGCTGTTAGCTCTAGAAAATTATTCTGATTACAACTCTGCCTCTTTGGCTAAAAGATTAAAAAAAAAAAATAAAAAAAATCACTGCAGGCAAAGTGGAATAGTTTAAACGGAAGATGTGAGAACGTCCCAAACCCAGGACAGCATGTGGCTAAGTTACTACAGCTTTTCTTTAAAATATGTCAGTTCTAACCCTTTCAGTCCTTGGAAAAATCTGAGCCACTCATAGCATTAATGAGCTGAAATCTCTGAACTCTGGTAGGAAAAGGTGCCATTTTCCTCCTGTTGTGGTCATTTAAAAGAAACTGCAATAAACTTTTTCAGAAGCTGAGGGACAAGATTGAAGATTTAGGCAGCTATTCCCAGCAGGGAGATCAAGTTCTGCAGAGTACAAATAAATCCAAGTATTCTGGTGAGAGATCCTCAAAAAGGATTTTAAGTCTTAGGAGTGGATGGGATTGGCCTCTATTCCTATTAACTAACACTGGTGGCTCCCATCTCAGTGTCCCTGCTTTTGTGAATCCCATTACAGTGATTCCAAGGCATTTAAAGCCAATCCAGGTTGGCAAAATCAGTTTTGTTCACTTTGCCAACTCAACTACACGGTCTTACTGCTTCCTCTGGGTCAGGCATTTGTCTGCCCTTGCATTGAGCTGCTTTATGTGAGCTAAACCAGCAAAAAATTAACTGTACATACATCTTCTCTGCTGGCTTAGCTCCCTGCATTGTTATGGAGGGACCCTAATGCTAAAAATGCATCATTTAAGACAGCCTGACATTCAGGTGCTGCAATAGTTAGCTTTAGAATTCCTGTCCCATACAGGTTTTAACTGTAATTTTTCTTTTACTAGCCTAAATAGGGCCCAATCAAGGATCAGATAGTAATTATAACAGAAGGTATATAAACCTAGATGTAAAACACAAAGAATTACAATTCTGTTTGAGACCAGGGAGAAACAGACATGATTTATAAGAAAGGAACTGTTGAAGAACCTACTGTCAAAGTAGCAGGAAACAAGTGGTGTATTGGCACCGAACACCTTTGTAGCTGACTCCTTGGTTTTGTCTGAACTCTTCCCTTCTCCATCATCGACACTAGTGTCTGCTCCCTAAAGTTATATATACAAAAAAAAGTTACTATATATTTACAAACATAGAAGGACTCTTTGTGTGAATATATGGGTTTTCGTCTCTTCTCCAGGACAAGGAGAAATTTACTTTCCTGAGTAAATGTACTTAAAAAAATGTTTGTGCATGTCTGAAGGTCATTTCTTATTGCCATTGAACCTGTGCAGAAATCAGATCCACTCATTTCATCTTACTTTCCCCAACATCATATTTCTGGAGATACACTAGCTACCTATCAGCTCTTACTGAAGTAGAGGTTGCAGGTCTTCTGCACTGCACTGTTGCAGAGAACTGCTCTAAGGCTTTATCCTAGCCATAGCCAAGCAAGTATAGTCAGAAGAGAAACTGAAACAGGAATTTTTAAACTCTGTTGAACCAAATTAAGTAGAAAAAGAAAATGCTATCAATGAATCATAGGCCAACATTTGGTGCAAAAAAAGAGAAACAAACCAAGAAAAAAGCACAAACTTTCACTAATGTTATGCAATCAGACTTGGAATCATTATTTTAGAAAAACAAAGTAGCCTTCTTGCAGTATTTGCTCCAATTTGTATTGGTAAATCGAGTTTATCTATGAAGCTGTGTTAACCTGAAAACTCAAGGAATAATTACATTCTGGTGATCTACTTGTGATGTATGACATTCTGGCTTCTCCAACACTTTGCTATCCTTTCTTGTGTTTGGTTATTTATACATGCAAATATTAATCAGGGGCAGCTATTTCAGTGCCTGTTGTTTCTTGTGCTGATGTTAATACTTCTAAATTACATGCATGAAAAGCTTGAGCTATCTTTTCACTTTACTTACAGAAGGCTCATCTAGTAATTTGGCCTTTTGCTCTAAATCTCACATAATGTAACAATAAAAATAATTTGGAAAATAAAGTAATACGTACATTATGCAAGAGTCTCTACTCAACTTTAATGGTCCCTTTCAGACTTCAAACAATATAAACTGTATTAGTTCCTCAGTTACATATCAATTTAACAATTCAGGGACTAAAATAGCTGATATACTTAATTGTTTATTTAGTGTAAATTAACAGATTGAACTTTTAAAGACTTTTTTGATACTCTGCCCCTTACCAAAGCACCTTCGAGTTTAAAGATAGCTGCTGCACCATGTGTCTCTGAGGGAGCCATTTTTCTCCTCCATCGTCTTCGACGGAAAGTATCAGAACTGCGTTGTTTCCAGTGAAATTTCCAGCCAATCAAGGAAGCGTATTCCCATCCTTCTTGATCTTCATGTGATGATATTCCCTGGAAGATATACATCCTCGTTATCCACAGAGTTGTATAAATGTAATGAAAAAAATCGACACTTGCTCTGGCAGGCATAATAATCCCCTCATAAACCAAAGCTGGAAGCATCTATTTACAAAAAGACAAAGAAAAGGAATATAATGAAAACACACAAGGTTGTTCTACATTTTTTTTTGTTTGGTATTAAATTTTTTCTTTATTCAGGAAATGAGTAAGCTCATGCGGATTTTTTTTAAAAAAAGAAACTCAGACTGTTACAATGCGCAAGTCTCTGACTGCATCTCTCTTCTGCTTACCCTTCCTGCTGTTACTGCTTGAGCTAGATCCCTCTTACGTTTCCGCACCAGTCTTCGTCGTCGATGTGTATGGTACATTTTCTCTGCAGGAGCCCATGACTTTGGTTTAGTGTCTGGAGGAATAGTAATTCCATATTCCCACCCTAAAACAGAATTGATTAGTTGGTATATTTCCAGAAACACAAGCAAGATACAAAGAAGAAAAGCATGGGAAATAGAGTTATTGTACCTACAGAGGATGAAGCTTTAATCACACAAGGCTATTTGATACTGCAAACCCTAAATACCCAATAGCTAGGGGGCAACTGATGACATTTTATCATGATGCTATGTTATAATATATATGATTAAAACACATACAATACATTTTAAGTTGTTTTCTTTGCATCCTTCTTTTTTCAAATGTTAGGTGGATTGATACCACATTTTTATACTTCACCACAGGGAAAAATCATCCTTAATTTTAAGTAAGAGTGGAATGTCCTGTGTACTCTTGCAACTCCAGCAGGTTGGCTTTTAAAGGAACACCAGCTATTTGAACTCTGATCAAAAAACTTTAAGAATTGGTAAACCTATTACTGTATTTTGGCTCTACATATTATAATTCGGTTGTCAGGTATCTAGGACTGAGACTTTTATTTAGACTGATCTCTTATTAAAAAGTTACTGCAGACTCCTACGAGAGGTTCCAGTTCCAGACAGATATCAGTACTCTTTAAGATAAAATATGTTTTCTACTCAAATAGCTACTTATTTAATATAATAATATTTATATTATTTAAAAGCATTAAGTATTTGAGAGTTTTCAGCTGATTTAGAACAAATTAAAATTAATGATAGTTTTGCAAAATTCTAGGCTTTCCAGAATCTTCTATGACCTTCCCTTTTGCTTTTATTATTCATTTTGTTTTCAAACCATTAACGTCCTGTAAATACTTTGCTATAAGAGATTTACTGCTTTTTTCTATTGCTGTAGAATCTGAATTATGGTCTTATGAGGTTGTTTATATCACAACTTTTAAAGCTAGTAACAGTTTTAATTTAGTCTAAATAACAAGCACATGAAAGTCAAAGCAACTCCAGGAAAAATGGTGGCTCTATGCACTTCAGATTTTCTAACCTAATCAGGTTTGTAGTACATCTAATCTGAAAAACTCTTGTCTAGCAGCATCAGGTTCTTCACAGAAAGGCTCTGAAGTCTTTTTCATTTCAGAATTGCCTAAGAATCAGTTGCATACTGTTAAGATTTCATCCTGATCAGTCTTGCATGGCTCCCTTTCCACACAAATTCAGTGCAGTTATTCTGCTCTTAATGATATGGGAATCCTTCCCACACTTTGTGTGCTGTGCAACCAACACAAACAGGTTCCTAACTTCCTTTGGTCCCCAGACCTCCTGGTTCACCTCTTAACATTGCTTGGTGACTTGTCCCCTGGCTAAAGGCTCCCAGTTAAATTACCAGGTAGATCCAAACCTGGCTTTGCCACATATTCTTGGTGTGATTACAGAGGCTTCATGTCTCAAGTTAAGCTTCTGACTTCTCTAAAAATCCCAATTACTGATACTAATCCACGTCTTACAGGCCCAATCTTAACCATTGGACTGCATTAACAGTGGACTTGGGAAAAATGTTTTGAAAACTTATTTCAAACAAGGATGGGTTCTATTTCCAAGCACACTGTTGATACATACAGTTTTTCCAACTGGAACCTTTCATGTGTTGTTTGCATTAGCCTTCATTCTTTTTAATTTGTCAAAGTTTTTGGCTCAAAATTGTCATCTGCTGCTGCTGTTAAGACCAATGTACAGCTTCTTAGATTATGTGATTCTCTCTTTAGTAGGCAGTTCTAAATGCATTTATTACATATACTGTTGAAGATACTGGTTCCTTTTGATCCAAGAAAAGGCTCAATGAGAACAGTGGGTTTGATGGAGTAGTGATTAAAATGGAAATAGAAACAGATGCAAACAGTGAACGCCTTCTTAATGTCATTTTATCTGATTCCTTAAGGAACTGTTATCCAAATATTTGCTTGACATTTTTCCACAGGGCAGCCACTGTCTCGCTCAGGACGGAGCACTGACATGCTCAATCTTGACATCCATCCTTCTTCAGTATAGGCTATGACACATTGTCCTAATAATCAGCAGATAAACAGTAAATCTTACCGTGCTCGTCCACTGCTCGATTTAAATCAGCTTTCCAAGCATCATCTTCCCACATCCATCCAAGAGGACACGTGAACTCACGTGGCGGTGGAGCTTTTTCTCCATTCTTTTATGTAGGGAAAACATAACAGTTCCGTGCATTAATAGATGAAATACCCTGTGTAGCAAATCCTAGAACTCCTTCTCTTAAACCTTTACTTATCCAGTGAAAAATATAAGTCTTACCACATCTGTGTAACTATCTTCAGCTGCTTTCCATTCCCCTCCAGGATAGCGACTCTCATTTTCATATACTTCATCAGTAAACTCAGTATGACCAGCATCAGCTTCAGTCAACAAACTGCAAGTCCAAAGCAAATATAATAAGAAACCAAACGTATTTTAGTTAGCTACGGAGAATATATAGAAACAATGTACAGAACATACTGCAATTCTGGATTGTCCATTTTTGTGAAGTTCTATTTATTAATAGAGTACAGTGTAGCCCTCATCTATAGGAGGGGCTACTTATTTCCTCAGAATGTCTTCCTAAAACTGAAGCAACTCCAGTAGTAGTAAGCAATAGGAGGAACATTACTCATAAGAATGAGTGACTAGCAGGAGTGTTGTAACTGCTGTGTTATTTGGGATCTGCTTTCAGCATTTCCTCTTGGAAAAAGAAAAAACATATATTTAAGTGTAGGAAAATCCAGACTGCACATGACAGTTATATGCATCTTTAATTTTTGTATATCTAGCTATGCACTAAAATTTGGCAATTATGTACTTAATTTTGTTCCCCTTTGTGCTGTTGACAAGGCAAGCAATCAGTTGGCTAATAGTTTTCTAACTTTCAAGTAAAACAAATGAGAACATTAAATCAAACAAAATAGCCTTAATTTCCACTTGTGATTAACTGTGATTCAGAAATCACTGAAGTATGTTCTAAAATGCCATCTGCTGGTCAAATAAAGCTATGCAGATTATCTTCCAATAAAAGCAGATGCAAGGCATAAACATGGTTATGGATTTTAACAGTAGGGGTCTTTTTCATTATCTGAGAAAGTATCTCCATGTCCGTTATTGCTTTTCTTCATGTCAGATTATTCGTTGGAATAAAAACTATTCATTGAATATGAAAGTAAATCCATCCATTCATACTTATAAACTAATACAATTTTAAAATGGATCAAATAATAGCACATATTCTTCCTGCAGAGAGTTTTTCTATAGCAACAGTCCTGTACTTTTTTGGCCATCAGAACACAAGAATTTAAAATGGGCTGAACCTTTTCTATTGAGATAAAAGAAAACAATCTCTTTCTCATGCTGGCTTTTGCTTACGAAACAAATAATTTACCCAGTCTGGTTTAAAGTGCGGCAACACAAATAGCTGAACTGGCACAACTGAGGAGTTGAAAAACTCTGACAGAGCAAGACTGAACCTGCTAGAGCTGGGGGAGGATTGACACCTCATGAATTTGGTCCACCGGGGGACCATACGGCACTACAACCTTAGGCTCTGAAAACAACCCCTGCCCTGAGTCAGTTTGAGAAATAACCTGTGACAGTTTAACGAGAGCAATGGAACATCTCAACATTTAGCGAAATAAACACAACACAAAAAAACATCTACTGTATGCGAACGACCATGCAAATGCTGTAATGGTGTTGATACAACATGAACTACAGCTTTATACTGGATGTCAGGGTTCAGTTTATAGCTATAGAAGACCTAGCTATCTAAGGGTCTTGTCCGAAACCATCACAGCAGAATCTGAGAACCTTACATAGAAACAAGTGATCCTCACAGTAGTCTTCTAGGAAACGAAAACTATTATCCCTTTTTTAAAGATGAGGCACCGAGACACAGAAGATATAAGCAATATGCCTGTCATCACATGGGGACTTCTAAACTGTAAGGTGGTTGCTGGGAAATGGATGCATTCTTTCTGTTGTATGCTTTATTTTACTTTTTTAAAACAGTAATGTTAATTTCAGTGTTGTTAACTAGCTTTGACTATTGGCTGGCTTTTGCTGTCCTAGAAATTTCAGCTTAAAATCTCTTTCTTAGCCAAGAAAATAGAGAGGAGCTTTTACGCTACACTCCGAGATTAAACTCTTTTATTCCTGCCTGCATAAAATTAAAAAAATCTGACCTCCTTTCAGGATCAACCATCCATTCTCCTTCCCACTCCCAGCCCTTTGGGGGCAGAAAGTACTCTCTTTTCAGTTTAATTTTTCCTGTGACGTCAGAAAACTTGTGGCGACCAACAAGTCCTGAGGTACCCCACTTTCCGAAAAGAAGAGCTTGATTTTCATACTGTTTGAGAAGAAAGAAAAAATTAGTGCTTTAGGAATAGTAGAATGTTTTAGGAGGAAAAAAAAAAATGTAACTGTTACAAGTGAAACGTTCTACTATATGATTCCTTTCTCTGAAGTTTCGTATCCCCTTCCCACATTACTCTGCAATGTCATCATTAATTTCTTTCTTTCGTTTTCTTCTGTGCTGCCTAGTAAACAATGATTCCACTGCTAACCTAAACTATCTTTTCAATTTAATCCCTCTCTACAAATACAGTCAAACTTCCTCCAAATTAAAGCTTTATTAAATAAAATTCCATTACACTATTCAAACAAGTTTCTTCTGTTCTGTTCCCTAAACACACGATCCTTGCATGATCAAATCTCCTCCTATTTATAATCTCTTATTTTGTATCATGTAAAACTGAATTACAGTCTTATCATGGAAGCTACTAGGGGCATGATTCCAATGTCAGTCCAGTTTATATAGTATACTTCCCTCTATGCTAATGGGATCATTTGTAGTTTATGATGGTCTTGAGTTTTCTGCTCTTATTCCTGTAAAATTGTTGGTTTGTTGTATGAAGTACAAAAAATAAGGTATTCAATAGCCTCTTAAACTCTATACTTAAATAATGGCTTTGAACATCTGTTGACTATTTTAAGTGACTTACTACAGCACTATTAAATATTTAAGTATAGGTGCAATGGTGACACAAGTCTTTGTAAAAGTGTCTGGTTTCATTAGCTATTATACTGATATTGGATTATATGCACCATTAGGTGATGGGGCATATATAAAACACCTGCTGCTTACCATTATCATTCAAAATGTCTATTATATGCTGTGGGACTATTTCAAGCATTTTTATTCCGAATTTGTTAACTCTTACCATTGAAATGTTATCATATTATAGCTTTTTGTCAGAAAAATCTACTGGTTTTGACCAGTTTTTCCTGTAACAGTAAAGTTTCTACTGCTACAAAAGAACCATTATTAAGCAAAACCACTTGTATCCAAGTATCATTTGTAGAAGTGAAGAAGCAATTAAAATAAAAGGATTATTCACGTGCCAAAACATAATGGTCTAGATCCCAATCTTAATTACACTGATAAAAATCTAAAATAACTGTCTTTGAAATCACTGGAGTTAACCAGATTTTTACCTGATTAACCAGTTTAGAATCTGGTCTGCTGAAGTTCATCTGGTAGGCACAATGCACTTGATCATTAATTGCCTTGAATGGGGTCTACTTGTTTCAGTATAATAAATACTATTCTCCCTTTCTGCCTGGCATGCAAAAAATAAAATTTAAAAGAGCTCCAATTTCATTGAATTCCTAACACTCACATTCAAGTTTAAAGTAAGAAAGCAATGATGAACATACCATTTCTGCAAAAACACTGAACGTTCCCTCTGCAAAGCTATTAAACTTCTTTTCAACTGCACTGAGCCCAAGCCAAATGTTAATTCGCAACTCCACAGGCATTTTGACATCTTTCGTCTTGTCCTGTGGGTACTGGAACATGAACAAAAAAGTTATTCTTTCTTATGTTATGTAGGTATTGTAGCTTTCAGTAAAATATATACAATAACATTGAGATATGAGTCATAATACATGATTTATTGACCTATTCCTGTACTGCATTTCCTCAAAAGCCAGTAATAAATAGTTCAGAAAGGAAACATTCTGTAGATGGTACCTGCCTAGGGCATGTAAAGCCAAACACAGTAGCGGAAGTATCATCCCTGTTCCTGTATGTTCTCTCCCAAGTTTCAACCAGCAATGGGTTTTTAATTATGACAATAACTTAAAACTTCAATGTTGATGTTAGTGTTTCTTGTTAGGAGGCTCTAGAAATGTAGAGTTTAGTCAAAATAGTTCACTAAATGTAGAAGCAGTGCATCATAACATGCATAATAAGGGAGCTTGCATAAAAACATGAAGATATAGGCTTGTCTGCATTGAAGCATTACTCAATATAACTACTAGTACATTGACAAACTCTGTAAATGCTATTGTTACACAGCCAGACTGCCTTTTTTCTGGTTTATTCCAATTAAAGACAATATAAACTTCAATGGAGGAAGGCATTCCTATTCAAGAGTAAGACTCAATGCAGACAGACATACTAGGGAACTTCCAAAACTTTGATTAGGTTTTTGAAACTTCTCTGACTTACACTAATTATTCCCTCTGAAAGTCTCCATTCACATCCAACCCAAAACCACCAAACCCAGTAACACTTTAAAAGTACTGTCACAATTTTGAGCTCTTTCAGAAAAGCCTCAGTTAGGGGCTGATGCTGGTTCTAACTGGCTTGTGATGAACTTTACATTACAATTTCTGTGATATTTTGAAGAAACTATAGGCAGTTGGCTTTTAATCTGTCATAAGTTTTGACACCTCATTGTTCATAGTTTGTTTGTATGTTTCACGCTAATGTCAGAAGGCATCACAGTTTAGGGAGTTAAAAAATAATTAAGGGGAAAAAAAATAAGTACCTTTAAGAAGATTGTTTGGGTCTTTCCACAATATTTACCAGATGATTCGGGGCTTGTTGTGGAATACAGCACTTGGTGTGCAGGAACACGAGCATAAGCCAGTCTTTTCTCCCCTCGGATCATCCATATGATTACATCAGGCATACTGTTTTGTGGCTGTGGATTATTTGTGGGGAAAAGAAAGTTAAGAATGGTAACTGATATAATGTTAAACTAATCTTATGCTTAGATAACAGAAACATAAATTAGGGTTTATGTCAAATGATGTATTACTTAGAATGAATAAATAACATGAATTTATGATAAATAGAGGAAATTGTCTTACTTTGCAAGTAATGCAATATATAGTTCTGAAACAATCATTAAAAATACCAATGAGACTATTGGAAAGCAAGTAAGTTTTATTTAAAAAAAAACTAGTTCCTATATCTTCTGCAAATTTTTCTAGAGACATTGTGTATCTCAGTTCCTTTATGGCAACTATAGTGACTGATCCCAAATGCTAATGCTTTGGATTGACCTGCTACATATTTAAGTGTTTGTAATGCTTCCATGTTAAGGGTATATCAACACAAGACTTTTAGCACTAGACAGAAACAGCCTACTATCTTTTTGCGGCTTTCTGCACACCTATGTATGCTAGCTGCAAGTCTGCCGAATTAACTGCTCCTTTTTTTTGAAATAAGTAACTTTTCAAAGCAGAAGTGACAAAGAAAAAAATAAAACATTTCTACAATGCTGTGAAAACCAATTACGAGATAACTGAGATGAAAACTTGAGATGCTGCTGAAAATTTAAAAAATACAGAAACAAACGGATTTAACTCTGTTAGAAGTTGATTACTATGGCTAACAAGCTGTGGAAGTACAACATATATGCTGCAGTCCCTGAACCAGCAACGTGACTTGCAATTCTGGAAGAAAGGAAAGGACTAAATACTGTCACGTTAAACAGAATACAGTCTGTTCTACAAATCAAAGAGTGGTTATTTCCCAACACACATTCTCAGTGAAGCTAACACACTAGAACATTATATTTAAGTAAATCCTAATTACAGAGGGTAACATGATTACTTTCACAGCTGTCCTGGTTTCAGCTGGGATAGCGTTACTTGTCTTCCTAGTAGCTGGTACTGTGCTGTGTTTTGGG
>JAVJGG010000094.1:24530137-24572813 GCA_035590195.1 Aviceda cuculoides | reverse complement strand
CATTCCAATCCTTTTATTATTACTGCTGTCATTTTATTAGTGTTATCATTATCGTTATTAGTTTCTTCTTTTCTGTTTTATTAAACCGTTCTTATTTCAACCCACGAATTTTACTACTTTTCCCGATTTTCTCCCCCATCCCACTGGGTGCAGGGGGAGCGAGTGAGCGGCTGTGTGGTGCTTAGCTGCTGGCTGGGGTTAAACCACAACAGCATCTAAAATTACTGTTCTAAGGAGACTGGATATTGCTTGATTAGCAGTGAGCAGTACACCAGTTTGTGTTAGACAGCTATTTCTAAACTAACTGAATCACTGGTATTGTCTAGTACTAACCTCTTCACTCAGTTGCAGTAATTTATCCAACCAATCCTCAATTTCTGTCAGAGTGGCTTTCACATCAGTAGCTTCATTTCTCATCCTTGCTGCTGCTTCTCCAATCTGTTTGAGAGACTTGAGGCGCAGTTTTTCTATTTGAGTGTCAAGGACTGTAATATTAGATTTGCCTTCTATGAGGGGAAATGGTTTACTGAAAAGAGAATATTTATTGTGGTTAATAATCTAAGTGGATTTTATTTAGCACACACTAAATGTGGACATGCATACAGAGGCAACAGATTGACTGCTATTATTTCCTGTGATTGAAAACCACCAGAATAGTGCTGTAGCATCTATTTCTGCAGAGATTTCCACCTGACAAAGTGTTTACAGTAAGCAAGGGAAATGCTGTCCTTACATAACAAGCACCAACACAGAATAGCTCGAGGTGTATGCTGTAATGTAATTGCTGCTAACCAAACCAAGCAAAATCAATTTCCCTATATATTCAAATTAGAAAATTATTTTCTCAGAATGTACATCTCAAAGATGAAATTGGTGCTTTCAGACCAAGACTGGGTTCCTTTCCTTCACTGGAAGTTGTAAATTCTCAGAAACATACAAATATGCCTTGTGTCTATGACCAGAGTTATCTAACCTGGCATGAAAACACTGAAGAACTCTAAAAGAAATCGATGACACAGAACTTCAGTCACCAGAGGGCAGAGTAACTATTCAATGGAACCAAGAAATCCTATAGCGTCACAGTAGAGCCCAGGAAAAAAGAGCTTTTTTGAGTTACAGGAGGTTTGAGGAAAAGGCAACTTTTCAAAGACCAATGATTATACCCCTTCAACAGAGTTCATTAACAGGTCTTTAATATGATACTTTAAAAAAAATTTCCAAATACACTGCAAAGTTTGAAAAGACTGACTCTTCTCTGACCTATTTTTAATGACAAGCCATGCACTTTTAAGGGCTTTGGTTCTGCAAAACCTTGATAGTGACCATTGTGCCTTCCACTACAGTCAGTTCTACTAATCTGAATGCAAATGCTGCCTGCCCTGGGTGCAAGTACTTACACATAAATCAAATGTACCAGATCAGAACTTCCAGAAAGTCACCTCATTTTAGGTTTAAATAGTGCACTGAAAACTCTCTCAAACTCCTAACTCATTTAAACTTTAGCATGGCAGGAAAAATTGTTCCATGAATTCAACACAGGGAATTGTGTCTTTCACACAGGTTTCATGAGTTCGCTGAAAAAAAAACCATAAAGAGCACTGTATCCTATGAACAACAGGAAGCTCATTTGGTTGATACATCTAGCTGCTATTGCTCCATAACTGTTGAGTGATAAGATACTTTATAAACTAATGGACTGAATTAGTAACAGTGCAGATGTGTGTCAGGAAGATGGGTTGACATAACTGATATAAAACCTGAAGTTCCTATATTCACTAGATGGCTCCATGTGGCAATAGTTCGCTCTTCATGTTTTGCTTTCCTGAAGTATGTCAGTTCTTTCTCTCTGCTTTTTTGCAGGTCATAGCAGGTATTCTATGGAGTTACTAGTTTATATTTTGACATAAGCTTTCTATCATATAATTCTTTGCTAGTATATACTGATCTCCGCTGTTTGGTTTTTCCTCTGTTCACTTTTACATTGGCTCTAAAGCTTCATTAATTTGTTCTTGTTTCATGTTCTCTGTTATTTCCTCTAATGGATAATAACTGTTCTTTCATTTTCCCTTTCCTTTTCCTGTGCTGTTTCATCACCCACTTGTTCAATGTTTTTCAAGCGTCTCTCCTCCACCTCAATATCTCCTTCTATTAAATGTCTATTTCTCATACAATTCCTCCCTCTCTATTCAGAATTTATTCTCCTTCAGACCCCTAAATCCTGACTCTTACTGCCTTCTCTGAACACTCCCATACATACAGACATGTCGACTAAAGGCTTATTCAAAAAAATAATCTTTATGGCCCTTAATCTCTAAATAGCTTTTTAAATTTTTACTCTAGGCTTGCCAGTAAATCACAGAAACTCTTCCCTCTTCAGTTTCAGAAATAACGTTGAAACATGGGTAAACCAAATGTACATGAGGAATTCTAAAGAAGGCAAGATGGTATAAAGACAGCAGAGATCCACAATTTCACATTTTCAGAACAGTCCTGCCTTAAATTTTTTTCAAGAGATGCTGTTTTATTACTGTCAGTCACTAAGATAAAGGAGAATTACAAAACTAGATGGATGACTTCACTGGCAACGTCCATGCTGTTTACTACTTTCAAAGACTTTTGGAATTCCAGTTCTCAAGTCAGTTCATAGGGGTAATCAGTTTTATAGTCCTTAGAATTGTTTTGTGACTTAGTAAAGGCAATAGCAAAGATTCTGGGCAGGCCTAGAACGATAACATAAGAGATAAAAAAGGTACTTTTACCTTATATCTTCTGTAAGTTCATCAATCAGCTTCAACCACATCTCAGCTAATAGGTTTTCAGAAATTTTAGCCTGCATTCCTGATTTTAAGGTGGCTAAGTTGGATTGCTGAGGAATTTAAAAGAAAAGGATTTGCATTTATAAACTTCCATTGTGGCTTACTGTCAATGAGTTTCAAGACTTTAATTTTATTTATTTGTATGTATAAAGCCCAAATCAAAAAAGACTCAGAGGTTCAAACTTGATTCATATTTAACAGGACTACTCCTATGTTCTTTCTCACTGTATTTAACAATACATGATATTGCACCTAACTTCCAAAACAAGTAACAGTTCCACAGACTTAACATGCCCCTAACCAACACTGAGGACTCTTCCTTCCTGGAGTGTGTTGGGGCTTGCAAGAATGCAGACCTATAATTAGTAGTGCCATTTGGTAAACTGAGCTATGTTTAATTTTGAATAGGAAAAAAGGAGGGAAAAGTGTCAGAAAACTGTTCCATAATCTGCTCAAAATGTCACTTTTTGATTACATCTCTAAATGAAAAAAAAGTAAAAATGAAAAGCACATCAGCAAAAGAAGAATCTTAAATGTCTTACCAGTCTTTCAGCCATGTTTAGGATTACATTCACAGAGTCTAATCTATGGCTTATGTCCTCCCAAAAGGAAGTCAGCGTTACAACTGGCTTTGTGTTTGCCCATGGCAAGTAGTAATAATAATTACCTGATGTGAAATATTTGTACGTTAGAGTTAGAATTCATGGCAGGAATACATACTGTACACTGCACAAGCTGCTATATTTATTTCATTTATGTACTACAATTCATAAGAACATACAAGCTAGTCCAAACTTATCAAAGGATTTGTATTTTTTGGCCACTGTAGTATCTGTTGGATGGTAAACTTTTACTTCAAACTGTTTCAAAATCCATTGGATTTTTTTCAATAAATTATCTGTTAACATGTTCATTATTATTTCCCATAACTTACTGATGTAGATAGCACATTAATATAAGTACACCTCTGAAATAAAATATTCAAATAATTATTTTCCAGAGTAAACCTGATTACTTCATTTAATACACAGAAAAAAAGAACTCCTACTCTTTGCAGTTAATAAAGTCATAAACAAAATATATTTTCCTGTGATCTAGCTAGGTTGTTTTTTTCTAGGCTGCCAGACACCTGGTTTAAAAACAAGTTTTTATTTTATGCTAAATCAGAATGTTCAAAGGGTATTTTCACTATTTAATCCCCAGTTTTTACATACCTGTAAAATATGTGATATTTTTCTTCCCAATTTTCCTCTGCACATCTAGTACACAGTCAAAAGATTTCACTGAATTCTGTGAAAATTTCTTTAATAACCTCAGTAGGCTTTGCAGCATGTATTACGTAAATGTAATTCAATCTTAAAAGCTGTGAAGAGCTGCACATTCTTTTCCACCACATTTTCAATAAGTTTTTAGTGCAGTTAGAGCTGTCATTATAAAGCTATAAAATAGCACCTCAAAAAGAGCATTTTACATTATTTTATCTGCATACCAGCAGCATCCTTACCATCAAAAACAGCACGACTGTACTGAGTTGTTGATGCCAAAGGTTTACAGGTGGTATCAAACTTGTTGCCATAGTTACCAATGCTAACTTCAAACTGGATAGGCTCACCAGTGTCTTGCAGCATGGTAGCAGAATGAAAAACAGCAGCCAAGCAGAACTTTCGTCTGCGCTGGTATTTCTACAACAAGAACATTTTTAGTTGTATTTCAATATTTGTAAAACAGAATCCACAATTATAGAAAACAATAGCAATTTCTTAATATAAATAATAATTTTAATACTTTTACTACTTTCTGAGAAGCAACCAAAAGATATAATATAATATAATATAATATAATAATAATACACATAATGTGTATAATAAGTTACTGTATTTGAGATTATAAAAATGTTTCAAATTAACATTTCATGCTACAAGGGTATGACATTTCTGTAGCCACACCGTCAATAACCACCTCTCAATTCTGAGATTCAACTCAATTGTTTCAATTTCAGTAAGTTAGATCATTCTCCAAAAATAACCAGCCAAGGCACATCTCCATCACCAACACTGTCAGTAAAACAAGTATTTACCTCAACAACCAGTAAGTCATCATTAGGAATCGCCTCTAACTTTTTATTAACAGGTTTGCTTTCAAGTATTGTAGCTAGTTCAACCAGAATTCTCCCTCTATAAGCAACTCCTTCTCCCTGTAACATAATCACACATTGAATCCAATTTTATATATTTCTCCTAAAGTAGCATACTCTTTCTTTAGCTGTACATGCTTGTGGCTTCACTAAAGTGTTCTTAAAACCTCTGCAGAGGCATGGATGTACATGTTTGAACAAATGAAATAAAGCAGTTAGCTTCAATTAATGCTAGAAGTAAAAAACATATATTTATGAAAACAAGGAAATAAGAAATACAAAGGCATGCAGAGGTGTAGATAGTGAAAATCATCAAAAACACTGCTGCTCCTTCAAAAACACCTTTAAAATGAGAACAGATAAGAATGGAAAATACTATCATACTTCCTTATCAATCATAAATATAAAATATTATTCAAAAAGAAACACCAAAAGGAGTGTCATGTGAAATAAACAAAAACAACATTAAAATGTATTAATTCCTTGATTAAAAACAATGGGGGTTAATCCTTTTATTAAAAACAATGAATAAAGAAACTTACCTTTCCAAAGTTTAATTCATCATATGGGTCTGGAAATCCAGTGTATTCTCTTGGACTTCCATAAAAGTTTAGGTAACAAGGCCCAAATGTTGGTAAAAAGCCAACTTCAGTTCCTCCGGTGTTTACTAACAGAAAATATTACCATTATATCTTTGTTAATTATTATTCAGAGCCACAAAAACAATTAACATTACTATCAAACCCAGTAGAGCAAATGTTAGATATTAGTTCAGTATTAGTTATTAGAAAAGTAAGAACACTTTATTCTCTGGTTATACTATATGAATTTGAAGTATTTATACTAGTGACTGTACTTGTTCCTAACCTCCTTCTTCATTGTACAATACTTACTAGGTACTACTTCATGCAGAAAAAAACCCCACAGAATAAACAGAACTTCTGCCCCACCCCAAATATCAGGTTTTCATTTATGTGGAAGAATAATACACTCTTATGTTCACAGAAAACATTATTTTCTAGAAATAAATGAAACTGAGTAAAACAACATTTGCAATTATTTAAATGCATAGGCCATTGTTCTAGCTAAACAACTACAAAAAAGTTGCACACCGTAGCAGAAAAAAACCCTACTGTTTACCATAGTTAATCCTACTGTTCTAATTTTTAGTATAATTTTTCTGTGGTTATGCTTCAGGGTAAAACACAGACTACTGCAAACTCTAATCATAACTGTTACAGTGCACCGTTTCTCACAAACTCCCTTTGCAGTAAGCTAAAATTCATACAAGACTGAAAGTCTGCAAACTCCATTAATTCCCATGACAATAAACTCTAATTTGTATACTATTCTTATTCCATGACTAACAAACTAAAATTTCCCAATGTCTCAATCTAGCTAAAAAAACCCCAAATAATAAGGATATAGATGTATTTGTCAGTTTTAATAGCTAAGATAGGAAACTGCACACCAAAGCTATTGTTTTTTTCCAGATATTTAAGATATCTAAGAACTTGAAAAGGTATTTCCATTGCTAACACTTACTATCATAACTTTGTATTTTGAACAGTGTTCTGTTTTTTAGCAAAAAATGTATAGAGAGAAGACTTAGTTGTATTACTACTGTTATCTTTTAGGTTTGCATTCATGCCTTGCAAATTAGATGAATGAGATTCTAAAAAGCTCTTTTTAGAGCCAAATAAAATAAAATCTATACTTAAGGGAGTTAATTGTTCTTTCAGTAGCAATCAAACACATGCTAAGGCTATTGATTGATAAATTTGATGAGTAGTGCAAAGAGAATTAGAACGAGATAAGCAACACATGTGGAAAAATACTGCGTAGTTTTGAGTGAACAGGAAAATTCTATATTCTTTTCCTTCTTGTACCCTAGCTTTTGTCTTTGAACAAATGATCCTGGTATAAAAAAAGAGGAGAATCAGGTTCTAAACCTTGCAACAGATATCACTTAGAGTGATCTGCAGCATGAAGAAGGATGCATTTATCACAGGAAAGGATGGCTGAGATAAGAAAGTGAAAATAAAGGGTTATGCCTTGTATGACTTTGCCAGTGTGACTACTGAGTGACACCAATGAATAATAAAAATGAATGTTATGTCTTGATGTGATTTTCTGAAAACACAAAGCCACATAAAATCTGCAAAATACAAAATAAAGATTTGTGGTTCTCTATCTTGCATTTGGATACTTTCACATCCTTATATCTGAATCAGAAACAGATCAAAATTTGAATGAAGAAGAATTCAGACTCTTGTTGGAATACTGTCCAATTTTTTAAAAATTCTAACACTGAACTGCGCACATCAGATCTCAATATGACTAAATTTAAGGTACAGATCTGTGCTGCATTAATACATTCACTACTTACTGATGCTAGTAAGTGAAACAGAATATAAATTTTACAACAACCAAACCAAACGAACACCCCCACCCCCCCAAACCTGGAATAAAAAGAATATTTTGTATTTGTTTACATTTAAAATACAATTGTTTACATTTAGAAGGCTGATATCATATATTACAGAAAGCAATTCCAAAAAATTATTTCAGCCTTTGACTTAATATTACTTTGTTAAGAAACAAAGAGAGTAAATTAAGTATTTGTGTGGATGAATGTTTGTTACCTTTCAACTGCACTCCAAACTCAATCTAGACAGTTATGTAAAAAGCCATCTCTCCAGGTTTTAACAGATTTCATTTTTCAGACTTTATATAACTAGCTAAGCATAAGCAAAACAGCCACTAATTATTTTAGGCAGTTATTTACTTCTGCAGGGGTCTCCAGCTGCAAATACAGTTGTGATCTCATAGCTAAATTAAAAATTGCAAGCCATTGTTAGACTAAGCGCTTTATAATTGAAGCAACTGCATGCTCAACTCTAAAACACAGCTTGAAGCACCAGCCAAACACAAATATTGTCAAACAAGTTCCAGTGCCAAAACTGTTTTATACAGTTAGTTATCTTTGATACTCTTTAATCATAATGGTGAAGTCTTTTAGACAAGTAATTATTAAAAAATATTTTTTAAGATGATGTATTTTCTTAGGCAATACTTCTCAGTTTGGGCAATGGAAAGCAAAATCAGTAACAGATGAAGATATAAACCTTCATATGATGAAGCCCCTGTTCCCGAAGATGAAAATTCTATATTATGAAAAGAGAAGAAATTACATGACAAGTGACAACAGCATTTTAAAAACAAATACATCACAAAGCAATCTGCTATTAAAATAAAGTTGAAAGCCTGAGAAAAAACAAAGTTCATGTGGGCTAGAATTTTGCTTCCTGATTAAAATATGAAGGTATTACTCTTCCTGTATAAATTCCAAAGGAAAAAAAAAGCATGTAGCTGACAAAATATATTGTTTTGATGCTTCTCTTTCAGCTTTGTATAGCTCTCCTCCCCACAAAATAAAACTTTATTTTTAATATTACTTACAAATCTTAAGAACATTTAAGAAAACCACTACATTTCAGAGCCCATTAAGATATCTTCATTTACTGAAGAGGGTAGACTAGTTCAGTTTCCCAATCCTTTAGAAACCAGAACAGGCTTCAGGCATGGCATTGACCTCAAGGGAAGATAATCTGTGATTTTACGTGGAAATAGCTATTCCAATGTCAGTACCTCAATAGACAGAGAATACAAATAAGATTTTCTCAGTTACTAAGTGCCTGGGTTTGAAGCGTAAATGAGCTGTGACTCAGCAGAAGTTCAAGTTACACACTTATGTGGATTGTACAAGTTGATCTCTCCAGAACTGAATTTTCCCCAACAGCCCAGCCCTTCTGTCTTTGATTTTCCATTGCCTTTTTCTGTAACCCTTTCTTTTGCATCTGGTTTTGTGTAGAATATATGAAAAGAATGTTTTGAAGTCTTACTTCAACAGCAGTACTTCTAAGAGGACTGGGTTATAAGCTTGAAGTTAGTGACTGAAAATACAGTTCCCTCCAATAAGAGAAATACTTGACTCAAGTACTACAGGATTGGAGCCACTAATTTTGTTTTTAAACTCCTGACATAGCTACCAACTTAAGGACAAACTGGTCTGTCTCAGACAAGTACATATCATATAGATTTCATAAACACAACAGGAAAAATAGTAATTTAGATTCTTATTGTGGCAATGGTAGAAACAGTTTTGAGCCAGGTCCTTCAACCTAGTGTAGATAGTCAGATAAATAAACGTTAAGCCTGTTTAGCCAAAAACTTTACAATTCTGTATGGACAACTAATATACCACAGTATGTTTATTATATTAAAAAGATAAAATGTTTTTTTCTTGCAAATTAACATAGAATCCTTGTCATGGAGCTGGCTTGATTGTATGAAAGATCTTGTTATAAAAAGGAGATTATAGATACAGATCACAAAGAAATAACCAATAATCATAATATTATATTAGAACATAAATGTAATAGGTTTTTTTTTTTTAGTATTTCCTAAAATCTTGGCACAAAAAATGCTTTTTGTAATATTGTAAAGAAGAGTTTTATTACAAAGGTATTGTCCAATGGGGACAACATGTTAGGAACTTCATACCCTGCCTAACTAAATTTGTTTTATTGCAGTTAATCAGTTTCGGGTTTAGTTTTTATGAAATTACATATCCAGTCATCTATACTGATCAAAGCACATATGTTAATTGTCTGCAACCATAGCACTGCAATTAAAATCTTCATTCACTGAAGCTATTAAAATACGCTAGCACTCATGCAATGAGACGCAGTGCCCATTTCTAGTAAGCTACTGATCAGAGCAGAGACTGATCCCAGTTCCCTTGGATCCCTCAGCTGCTTTCAGATGCTGAGCCTAGTAGTGTACAGGAAATGAGCAAGTGGTTCTAGACAGCTCCTGTGGGCTAACTGCTCAGGAACATTCCCCAGCTTTTAGGTTCTCTTTCCAGAGAAAGAACAGACACGCTTATAAGGTGGCAAAAGAAGTCTTGTCTACTAGTGCCCAATGAAGTAGCGATTCTGAAACAGTGACTCCAGATTGTTTTTAAATTAAATGTCTTATTAAGTATCTTATGCAAATTCGCATATCTTACTCATGATAGATTGTGACAACACATAGTTTTCTGAATTTGGGAAAGCACTCACAAATTTAATTAATTCATTAACTTTATATATATACCAGAACACTGAATTTTTAATTAGTTACTGCTATTTCCATAATGATGTGGTTTAAACATTAAAATTTTAATACTTTACTTTGAAAAGTCCCACAGTGTGTTTTCCAGGAGCGTTGTTTTGAAAACTCCAGGAACAGATAATCTTGTTGCCACAGAATTGAGGAACTATAGGAAAACGTGCTTTCTTAGAACACCGATCTTTGCTATTCCTCACAACACAAGAGAAGATAGTAAGTTACATACTTCTCAATCAATTACCTTCAACTTCTCCTCCAGAAGAAGCAATTTTTGAGAGACTTAAATATGTTGTTCCTACTACATCATTTTTTGTAAGACGATCCCTATAAAAAGAAAAGAAGAAAGATTTTATTTAAATATAATGCTGGTCATCCTACACAGAAGCAAGCTACCAGTGACCAAATGCACCCCAAGATGGTGTACACACATTTTATATCACCCGGAATGCTTTACTATTACTAACACAGATGGTAATGATTACTTACGAAAGTGGGCTGTATCATGAAGAAGTCGCCTGACTTTTACAGTATCACCTAAATAGCAATAGTGCTCACTGCGCAAAATTAACAATACTCCCATGTTACACTAATCAGGTCTCTTGTAAAGAAACCATAAAGGAAGATACTTAAACACTTGCTTAAATACTCTCATAAACTGTTAAAATACCTGACATCTATAGAACCAGACTTTTCTTCACTTAATATAATTTACCTTTTTACCTCTCTTCCCTTAATATAATTTACCTTATCTAGTACTTTGATTAAGTTGTAACTCACCAGTCAACAACCGCAAGTTTTATTTTCTCACACATTGAGGGAAACTGAAAAAAAAAAGCAATTAAAATAAAATAACCCGTTACTTATTTCACCCCTGTAACGTTAATGCCCTGAGTTCCAAAAGGGTGACTGTTTTCTACAGAAACAAGGAAAAAACCCCTGACCTTGATTTGAAGATAAATAATTTGATTCCACTCTGGATTAGCATTTTTCTCAATTATATGTGTGCAAGCCTGCAAAAAAAAGAAATCAACTATACAGCACATCAAAAATACAACAGACAAAAACGCATATACTAGCTATGATTTAGGATAAATCACATTCTGTTTAGTAAGATGAGGGGTAGTAGTTAATGATGAATCCCAAGTGGTTTATGCTGTGATGAGCCATTAGTTTTCAATTGGTAAATATTGCTAAACCAATCTGCATGTGCAACATTAATGACTATTGGAGGGAAAAGAAAATTTTGAAACGGTGTTTAAACCTGAGACGAGTTACTCTACAAGAAACAAGCTTGTTATTTCCACTAGCTACAATTTAATGTGCTTTCACACTAGTACTGATGTCTTTTATCACAGCAGAGAAATGAGACTAAGGAATGACTCGATTCCAGCTTGCTTTATGCAGATTTTAGAGTAGATAAAGGGAGAGCCTATATGATTTGCTAGTCATGTCTACTGAAGATACTCTACATTACTGGGTGTGGCAACCTGACTATATTACATAATAAAGGACTGACGTTTTTCTTCTTAAAGAAGAAAAAAGATTGGCTAGCAATGAATATAGGTTGTGCAATTGTGCTTCAGCTCACATTTGGTATTCTAAGAAACACATTAGTAATAAAATGTACAAATGCTGTTAACCTGTTCAGAAAAATCTGCACCATCAGTTACAAAAAGCAATCAGGAACAACCAATAGGCAAGCAATCTAGCATCCACAAGTTCCTAGCAGTCATGCACTCTTTTTATTAGTGATCAGCTTTACACCCATTCTACTGTACCTTGTAGTTTGTCTTCATTTTATGAAGTGAACTTTAGGGCTAATGCTTTTTTATTTCCATAATTTCAGTAAACATTAAAATTTATATTGGCAAACAAAATCTGTTCTCAGGACTATGATTAGAATGCAAACATTCAGATATTTACTAAATTACCTTTTTCCCAGCAAAAGAAACTTCTACAAATGGATCTACCAGGTTTTTCTTGTCTGCTTCTCCTCCAAATATTTCCTTGACGGTTTGTGCAAAAGCATCATCCACTGGAAAGGTGTCAAAGAAGAAATTAAGGTTTATGCTTTTTTATTATTATTTATGTTTTCAGCCTAAATAATGAAATTGTTTATAGCAGTCCCACCAAAATCAACCAGCTTACAGATCTAGGTAGGGTGAAGTTTAATCTGATAAACAACATTCTGAACAGTGTTGCTGGTAAAAATGGAGAATTTAGTCTTAGGAGCAATTTCAAGAATATAAATTTTTGAAATATCATAAGGAGTGTTGATGTGCTCCTGAATTTAGAGGCATAGTTGTATTTGAAAAGCGTTATGCATGTACCCATAGACATTGTCATTTGTTGTCACAGATATAGGTGAGAAATTATGCTAAGAAGGGATAAAAAACCACCTATGTTCTATCAGAAAACACATATGGCATATAATGAGAGAAACAGCCTTTGTCTCAGCGATATAGGGTTGACACAAGTAAAATCTCACTAAACAAATTAAGGTCAAACTCCTCCAAGCTCCCCTGCCCTCGAAGGCTGTTTATTTAAGTTTATGGTGCCCAATTTACGGCCTACAAACTGCATGCAGCTTTCTGGGATACAGCCGCTTCCTAGTTACTTATTTCCTATGGCCACTCCGGAGCAGGCTGCTAGCAATACAGACTGCCTTGGCCATCACAGCAGCGGCTGACTGATTTCAGCAGTCCTGTGGCCTTTCCCCCATTGCAAAATAGCTGCAGCTGTGAGCACCTATGAAGAAGAATTAACAGATTGCTGGAAAGAGGGAGGTGCAGGGGGCCATCAGCAGTATTACTTATCTTCTAGGATATAAATGGCCTTGGAGAAGAGGGCTGCAGGGAACCACCTTTCTGATAACCTCCTGAAAGTGGGCAGGGATTGGGATCCAACAGGAAGTTGACACGTGCACTGCATACTTGAGCTAGACATGTACAGAACATCCAGTTTACCTGCAGATCAACTGTACTTGAATGTTACTATTTGCATGTAACTTCTGCAATTGGAGAAGGGCTAATGAAGATGACCCTTTCCCACTACCAGAAGCTGTGTGGCCTCCTCAGCAACAGATGAGCATTACTAATCTAATGAGTAACACATTAAATTATGCATTACAAGAATTAAATAGACTTACTGTGCATTACCAAAGGACTTGAAATGGGCTACTTAAGCCATCACAGAATTATTGGTTCAAGTAACAAATGTAGAACATTCAAGATATTTTATGTTCAAGGAATGTTTCTGAACAGCTAACAAATATTTCTGATAGTAATCAAATACGCTGATGGACAAGTAGTAAGAAGCTATGTACTTTGCGGAATGTCCTCAGCTCTGTAGATTTTGAGAATGAAAGTGACCCATCGAAGTGCAATTCCAGCAGGTAGTAACAGATTGCTCTCCACATCATCGCTTTCATTATCTCTTTCCCTTTTTTCAACCTGTTGGGAGATACAGTGGTACATAGTATCTGGTACATAAGACAGATGGAGTAATGTACAGAATTAAGCTGATTAGTAAAACTGGTGCCCACAGCACTCTTCAGATAGAAGACTCTTGTCAGTTTCATTATAAAGAATGAGATTTTATCAAATTATCAAGCCACAAAAATTAATTCTACCTAAACTATTTTATTTACATTTTTATCTCTAAAGTACTCAATTGCTGGAGCCCATTATAATCACACTTTGAACATCATCATCATCAGATGATGATGATTTTGGCACTTGTACAATGCCAACTTCATGCAATTTTCATACTCCTCTCAAGATGAATATTGTTGTAAGGTATCTTACTGCAATTAGAAAATGCATACAACTCTGATATAATTTACCAGAATTCACTGCTTCCTCCTTTAAAAACAAATAGGAAATAACAAATTTCACTACGAATAACTAGACATATCCTTGTGATTTCAAGAATCATGAAGATAGCAGAAAGGAAGAGTTAACATGGAACAAGAAGGAGATCTTCCATGGTTCTGGGGACCATATTATGTTTAACTAAGGAGTAGCAGTATGCAAAAATCTCAGGCAGGAAGAACAGCAGAACTTAAACTACAAACAATGGTCAAGTAAGAAAAATGCCACACAGAAAAGAGAGCCTGTTTTTACTTGACAGAACAGCAGACAGTTAAGGATTGGATGGTTAAAACTACCTACTGCTTTCATATGCATCAAATTACTTGTGCCTAACTTGTTATTGATAGGTCTGATTTTCACCTGGCAAATATCTGGAGCTTTCTGGTACTCAGGTTTCACTATGGGCTTGTCTACATTACATAGTTGTGAAGACATTCCTGACTTAGTCCTGGAACTGGTATCAATATGTTGCTCAGCCTGATTAGCTACGCTAAGGAGAATTAGATATTAGCTTGCATGCAACACCAGGCTAATAGATCTCTACTTTTTCTAGGATGTGAAGTATCTACAAATGGTGGATCAACACACCCAGAGCTGGTCCAGAGGTTGCTTAATTGGACAGGATAACAAAATAAGCTTTGAGTTACCCACCTACTACTGGATGCCCTTGAAACAACTTGTAAATCTCGTCTTACTTTTAAATACTGCTCACAGAGTGAATTATACAGTATTAAAAAAATTTGGGGGGGACATGAATAAATATCCGTGGGGTGGAGACGGGAAGAAAAACATTTAAACGAAACTTACTGGTGGCTCATCTCCAGTTCCCAGGACAAACATGCTGACTTTCATATAGCCTTTAGTTCCTGAATTTGTATCTTCAGGATCACTCATCAAAAGCCATTTTCTCATGACTGCATGGCCTAAAATAAAACAAACACCATCACCAACCCCCAGTAATAACCATTATGAAATGGCAGAAATCATAAAATCAAAGTCAACTGTTCCAAAAGTATGCTTTATCCTAAAGCTTATTATTTTAAAAATTTATTCTGTCCTAGACAAGTCTCAATAGTGCCATTCAAAACAAGAAATCTAATGGTGTTTAAATGTTGTGGCATACTAATTCAGGGACATAATTATCAAATATTTTTGCATTATTTTTCACATTTTAGGTCTTTGATACCAAAACTAATATCCAAATTTTAGGTGCTTGTACTTCATCTTGAAACCACTGAAAAGAATTATATATTGTTGGATTTTTTAAAGTTAATACTTCAAGCAGAAATCTCAAATAACTTTCCATTAACTTTCTTCTTTTACTTTAAAATTTAATTAAATGTTTCAAGTTTCAAGCTAGGAAAGAAGCTCTGAAGTAACTGTTACTTACCAGGCTCATCATAAACATAGCCAATGTCAATCTGAAATAAAGATCAAAGGCATTACCTCTGAAGAAATACCAAAACAGGAAAATGCTAAGGCAACTCCCCTCAATCTTCCAGGAGTACTACTACATTGTTCTCTTGTCACAAACAAAAGAAAGTTTACTTAGCATATTCTTGGGAGGAGAAAGAGAAAATGCCTTACTTACATTGAAAAATGAGGGATTTTGAATGGATACAGCAGCCAAGAAGAAAATGCAAGAAAGATGTATTAGAACTAACAGCTGTAGTTACTTTCTTCTTTCCTCAGATTCCCAGCTTTTTCATTTATCGGAGACAGAAGATGGGTCTAGCTTAGTGAATTCAAGTGCTTCTTGAATTCCCTACATTTCCCCATTATTTTATGTTCAGACAGGCTTTTCAGAACTCTTTTGTTTCTATTTCCTGCTCAACATCTCATCCTCCATTTCCAGAAATGACGTTTGTTTTTTCATTAATAATTTCCTTTTTCTTTTATTAAGATCACAGGGAATTTTCACCCCCACTGTGTCAAATCTGGACAAGACTGCACATATACCATGACTGTATTTGTTGTGTCAGATTTCAAACATGTTCAGGAAGGTAAGTATGTTTGCTCATCGCAACTGGGGCTAGTATTCCTTGCAGATAGTCTGAAAGGCTGATTTTCTAGAGAGAATTACCCTTGGGGTTTTCTCCTGGAATGTGTGCCAGCAGCAACAGAAAGTACCTGAAAGACATGCTGTCACCTGCTTAGTGAATGATCAATCCTCCACAGAGTAATATACTGCTGTCTGAATCACTAGAAATTACATAGGTAATAAGCAGTGAGAAGCAAAACCAACCAGCTTTCAGGCAGAATCTGTTTCATTTAGAAAAAAGCACTCTTCCACACTTGCATATTTTTTGTGAAAAGCTGGTCTAGAGACCTAATGAATTTATGCGGTACAAAATAAGCAAACAGAAAATACAGTGAACACTGATACTGGAAATGTTATAATATGGGATCCCAGTAACCATTACAATTGTCATGTGAATTCTTTGTATTGCTTTAGGAATACCTTCAACAGGCAGATGTCTACCTCCCAATATTGACTATAACAAATACAAATAAAGACAATCTCACTAATATCATCAGAACCACAGAAATTACTTTAACTAAGAGACTTTTCCACAATGTCTGTTACTGAACAAACTTCTGACCAAAGGAATATCTTTGCACATCACTTGAGAATGTGTATCTTTATGCTGCCATACATATCACTATTCTGCCTATTATCTATCTAACAAAATTATCTCTTCAAACCCTACCTCATACAAAATAATCATCCCGATACCTTTTGAGGAAAAAACTTACCCTTTGGTAAATATTTTTTTCTCTTGGATGCAAGTTAGAGACTTGGTATATAAAACATACAATTTTCTTTAACAATAATATTCCACTCAAATAAGAAAACTGTTTACTAGTGCTTTGAGCAAATTGTCTCTAGCATGAGAAGATATCATCAGGTAATTCTTAGGCCCCATGCTGAAGTAGTATAAATTTCAACATTTAAAACAAGTACTTAAAAAATTTCTCTCATTTTATTTAATTTAGTCAAGATATGGAAGTTGTTTCATACCCACCTTAAATTCTCCCATCAGAGAGTCTGCTCGTAGAGAATAAGAATCATACACCTAAAAAGACAGACAAGCGTAAAACAGGAATGTTCCTAAACATCACAGTGAAATGGCCAGACAATGCTATACGGATCCAGCAGCCTTTTGAACATGCATCATTTTTCCTTACCCGAATGCTAATTGTTTCATCAAGCAACTCTAAAGGAGTCATGTGGACATTGTAGAAAAATATCTGTTAAGGTAGAAACAAACAAAAAACCTGTCTCAAAATGACAAACACATACTTCTCTGAAGAGAAAATGCAGAAACATTAAATTAAGAGGCTTGTGAAGCATGCCTGCTACAGTACTTTTACTCTGCCTCCTTGCTGGACACATAATTTATGCAGAATAAAAAAATAAATGTAAATAAACAGTACAAAATAGACAAAAGACAGTCACAACTTCAATTTGAATGAATGCAGTAGGCATAGCTGTGCTGCAGACTTCCAGTACTGCCCTTGCTCCTTGCTTTGCACTTCACGTTTTCCTCAGGGGAACAACTTTGGGAATTATTAAGGTTGTTCATTTTCCAAGACATTCAATCCTGGTCTAGCCATCTCTGTTGTAGCTGTCAAAAAAGCCTTGTTCAGGGCTAGTGGTGATAGTGATTGTAATGATTTGCATCTTTGAAATTCAAGGCCATAGGAATAAATCTGATAGTATGACAGTAAGAAGCTACTTGTTTTATTAATAATACATGCCTTGCTAAGTTTGGTCTTTGAGCCCAGCTATACTCCAGTCAGTACTTTATCCAACAAAAGGGAAGGGTACATAAACCTAGTCTAGTCTGGATACTGAGACTGCCTAGGAATTGATTCAGTACCAGGTGCAACTGGCTTTCTCCTTTCCCTGTTTTTTTTACCACTGCGTCATAAATCTTGACTGCTACTTACAGCTTAGTTCAAGTCTCTTAAGTTTTATACCTTCCTTGTTTTTGCCTGTATGTGTTAAACATGCTTGCCACCCACTTCCAAAATCTTCTGAATTTTCCACACACGTCCAGGTAATGAGAGTTATCCCTCAGCATTCTCTCTATTAAGCTTAAGCTTTGCAACATTAGTCTTCCAGACATGGGATCATTCTTGTGTCACTTATATGGCTTTGAATTCTCTGCTGTATTTCAGTGTGTTTGTTGTACAGATCCCTTCTGAACAAAGAAATCTAGTTGTGCTTTTACAAATCATGGGTAGCAAGGCAATGACATTTCCAGATTCTGTGTGGCAGTCTTACTGACTCAAAGCATTGCATTGAAAGCTCATCTGCACACACCATAGAGGTCTATAATGATTCCTAATTAATTTTTCTGTGATTTTATAACCTTCGCACAACTATTCAAAGCCATTATTATGTCACATGGCCAAATGTATCAAAGAACATGTTCCATACAACTCAGCTGAAGTTTGACTTCCTTCTAGCTAGCTTTATCTACTAAGACTGCCAGCACTAGAGATGTGCTTATTGATGTAAATATATAAAGAAAGGGACTGGGAACTGCAAAATGCATATTAGCCATAATTACCCTTAAATATTAGCAAATTCTTATTCACTGATGATAATGAAAGCTGTAATAACTATTTTTCTACACGTAACAGCATCCACATTTCAGCTACAGTGTTCTTATGCCACTCACTTCATCAAAATATGGGTTGTTCCCCCTTTTGATTCTTGTTCGGTGTGTCTGACCACAAACATGAACTTTGACTACTGGTTTTATGTTATTTCCAGGCAACTGACGACCTTCAATGACTCTAACACGAATCTGAAAAAAAAAAAAAAAAAAAAAAAAAATAAATTCAGATATTTGTATTAATACATTCCCTATATTATCAACACCTGAAGTTGCTGGCAGCTATGGACTGACAGACTTTTCAAACTTAATTATGATAGCAACTATAATTTTACTTGAATTTTACAAGACAAGTTGGGGATAATTATTTCAGTAAAATTTTTTTTTACTTGCTTTTACTAGTTATTTTTAAAGCTGCTATTGTAGTTTGACATCTATACAACTATACAATAAATAAGGTTCATCTAGATTTCAGTCAGAACTCTGCAAAATTGGACATCACTGTAACAGGCAAATTTGAAGAATACTTTTGAAATACGGGCTTTCAAATGAAGACATTAATTGTCTCTACAGTGCATGATTTGCACAATCTGACGTTAAATTATGCTCAGGCTATGTGAAAAGAACAATCTGATGCCAGGCAGAAAAAGAGAACATGCAACATTTAATACATCTATTACCTGGAAATCTTGTGGTTTGTTAGAAAGGATTCTCCGTGTTTTCTTTCCTTTGGTGATGCGTTTAGCTAGCTGGGCTTCCTTTGTGCCACTTGGAACTGTTGGTGTGATACCACCAACTGGACCATCCAAGCCATCCTCATAACCTCCATCATCTTCTCCATCTCATACAGTAAAAAAACCAGTGCAATTAATAAACAAATAGTACAGCTTGATGCTAAAGTTATAGGAGTAAGAGTCTGATATCCAAGAGTTCCACTGAAATTGTATTATTATCTCATCTCAGCAATTTTTTTTTTGCTAACCACATGCTTACAACTCGTTTTGAAAGCTAGTTGTTTAAGCCTGCTTAAGAACAAATTTATATCCTAAGCAAACTAAGTGTAGATCTGTCCCTCTTCAGGATGCAGAATATCTAATACAATTCCCATACACTTTCTTGAACCAACTGATAGAAGTTTTAGCAAAAACCAGTTCAGCTGTAATTGTCACCAGACTAGTTCACAATACACCAGAAGTGATTAATTTTATTCCAGTTGAAGTTGTTTCCCAGCAGCAAGACTAGGCTATAGCATAGCATTGGTTTTTACTTCAGAATCTTGAAAACTTGAAGACATTTAGGGTCTGCCATCCAAACTAAAACTCTGAATCCTCCTCCACAGCATTTAACTGTGGAATAAGTTAAAGTTTCTTAGTAAGCCTCTTTCACATTTCTGAAATCACAATACCTCTGTGAAAGACCGTTCTACAACCACATGACACTACAATACTGGATCATACAGTGAGATTCCAATATTGCAAAACAAGATCCGTAAATATCTAGTGTGTCACTCCCTTGTGTTTCCAGCTTCTTTTCTTAACTAAAGGACAATGACTATGGTAAAATCTACAGGAAGAACAAGCTGCGTCTCTGATGGTTAGCATTAACAGAATGTGTGTTAACTTTATGAATTAGTTTGCCAACACAGGGTGATGATCACTTTGCATAATGAAGTCTTCAGTCCTCTCCTTCTAAGAGACGTATAAAACACAGAGACTGACATACCATATATTTTGTAACTGCAAGATTCCACCTCCCTAACATCTCTCAAAATCCATCTGCCTGGATGGATCCATGCAACCGATTGATTACACACTTAGCACTTAATTTTTAATTTCTGAAACTGAGCTGTAGCAATCTCAGCTGGGGAGGTGATTTCATTTCATGGGAAACAGGTATTTTACAATAATTAACTAAGGTGTGTTTGATAACTTGCACTGAAATAATTTTCATGTAGTTGCTGGATACTAGCAAAAAAACCTGCCATGTTTTATTTTACCTGTATTACCTTATAGTTCAAGTACATTTTTAAAAAGCTATCAAAATAATCTCATAGAAGTCAATTTGCATTTTTAGCCTTCAAGTCCACATTTCTCTAAAATTATTTTGAAGTGTAGTAATTTAACACATGGCTTTTGTGTTTGCATTACCTATCCTTCCACTCCCTAAGAACACCTCTCGGTGAAGTCAGTGGAATCAAAATTTCCCCCTAGAAGACTCCTAATTTCAATTTTTTCCTTCTTATGTTATTAACTATCAGCAGATAATGGTCGAACTGATTTATTTCTCCTCAAACATATAACATTTATAACATTTACTTCTTTCTGCACAAACACAGCCTGCATATTAGGGTAATTATTTGTTCGTCAACTGCAAAAACCTATTGTTACTTCACAGTTCTTTTAAGAGTCTGGAAAACCAGAGGATCTCAAAAACAGTCTCAGCAAAAGCCTGGTTAATATGATATATAGAGACCAAAGAATATTCCCTGCTGATCACAGTATTTCATAGGCTAGTCAAATATCAGGCCTAATATAAGATACAACAGTGTCTTTCAAAACTTACTTATTCTACAGGAAAAAAAAAGTTTAATGATTTAAGAAAATCTTTTCACAAAGCTCCCTGACATTGAAAGTAATAGAATATATTTTTCTAAAAATATGACTTCCCTGTTTTTTGGTTAGCCCTAGCATTACAGCAGGTAATTGCTGTTTCTTTGAGCATTCAAAAACCTTTTCTTTCCTGAACAAAAGCCATTTTGAAAAGATTTTAAGCAACATCATTCTCTTGTAACCTGATTCCATTGGAGAGAATGATGTTAAAAACCATTTTATGTCAGGAAATGCCAATTTTCTTCCTAGCTGTAGTTCTGAAACATCCTTAATTTCTTTAAAATCACTAGCTGGCAGTCTTGACATGCTTGCTTCTGGTTACGTTTCTTCTGATTAATAATGCTTGTTGAATCACTTTCTTGCCTTACCTTAAATATCTCCATGATTTTTTAACAATAATGTTCTGAGAAAAGACTGAAATACCTTCTTGCATACTGGTCCCTCCTGGATCATTTGGATTTGCCGGTCCAGCTGGTGGCTCATATCCTACTACCAAATCAATTGTTGCCTATGGAGAAATACACTTTTTTTATGTAGCATAGAGTATCCACAACAATTGATTTAAAGCAGTAAGTTGTTCTAACACCGTACATGAACAGTGTTAGAACACGAGCAATAAAGATTACACAATTTGCAGCTAATGGAATAGGCTCTAAAATAATATCTAACAAATGGAATCACTGTGTTTATATTTAGAAAAATCTGTCACAATACAAGTATATAAGATGTTCTACAAACGTTAATTTATTTAGTTCCACAATATTCATGGCAGACTGGGTGACACAGTAAATTTGCAGACGGAAAAACAAAAGCAGTGAGAAATAACGCTATCTGATGAACAATGTAACAAGTCTGAATCATAAGTAAAATTTCCTATCTGGCTCTTCTAATTGCTTGTTCATACCTCCATCCTATAAGAAATACTATGTCATTTTCCATTCTAATTGCCTTTTTTGTGCTTCACTGTGGTTTTGGATTATTGAACAAACCATTATTATTCTTAGTTGCCACAGTAACATGAGGAGTCAGCAAAAAAAGACCAACTCTATGACCAACTAACCATGATATTAAACTAGAGATGATGAGATACTGAAATTACCCTTAAAGTCTCTTATTATTAAGTGTACTAGAATGCACTATGAAGTGCCTTAACAGCTAGACTGCACAAACACAGTGAGGTCCCAGTTCTAAAAACTACTTAATTAATAACTAATAAACTGTTAAATTTAAACATGTGCTAAACCAAGTTAAGCAAGTTCTTGTGTAACTTTCTGAACTGAGCTGGCAGTGAACATGTACATGATTATGTGCTTTCTAGAATCAGTGCTATGACCCAGGTGGATATTAGAAAAAAGACAGCAAAAAAGTACATATGGGAACTCCACCTGGTACTTCGGAAAAAGCTCTTTTTCAACATCGGGCTGATTTCCATGCATACTCTGTGGCCCATAATATTTATAACATATATATACAGATACATAATACATACACAGAAAACAATTTATCTAACTTAAAGGATATTAAACAAACTCAGATGGTACAGACATAATTATATCTTGTTATAAATTTCCTCTGTCTGGAGCTTTTGCTACAAAATTCCAAGAATTTAATTTATAAAGTAAAAATAACTTGAAAATATTTTTGTTTCACTATTAGCCCTGTTGCTGGAGCATTTTGATCAAGAATGCAGTAAAATAAGGAAATGTAAGCCACTCACTCCAGTTTCTTGTCCCCTTTCATTTAGCAGAGGTATGAGTTTGAAGGGAAAAGATCTGCTTTGGTTACCTACAAGATCCTTAAGTGCTACGGATGCACTGCCAATTAATCTGAAATGAAGTAAAAATCATTATTAGAATGCAAGTATACATCAAACAGAAGTTTCTTTTTGTCTTTTACTAGTGTCTGTTACTTGACCAAATAACTCCAGTCATGACTTGAAAACCCAAGACACAACAAAAGATCATTGCAAATGTTATCTAATGATTGTGTACTGCTAATTTGTATTTTCTGTTTCACTGCACTTAAATGTGCTGGTGTTCCTTACGGAAGACACAGCTTTAACCTAAAAGAGGTTAAAAACCTAAATTTAAATAAATTTTATGTGTATTTTTGAAAATAATATTCTGTATGACTTTCAACAGCCATGCCACTTGTTTCAGCCACTGAATTCTCATTGCTAAACTAAAGGACGGAACACTTTCTTTCCCTATATAGCTTTGCAAACTCTCAGATGAGAAGTAAAGTATAAAAGCTAGATATGACACAGAGACACAAAAAAGACATACACAGATCTCTGTAATGAATACAATGAAACGGAACAAACGTAATCAATGTGCTTCCTAGAGGCTTCACAAAATTAATCTTCTTGCCCATACTCTACATTTTGGAATAGGTTCATATCCGTGTCTCTAAATTCTCAGAATGTTTCAATATGGCTCTGGAGAGACCTACAAAAGGATACCCAGGGGATCTGACATGATGTGGTAGACTCTCCTGAGCTCCTTCTGCCTACTTTGGAACTGCATCTGTCATGCCCATCCTCTTCAGAAAAGTGAAAACTGCATGCACTTTTAACCTGAGAAACTTCTTCTAGGCAGAGTTTCTAACAGTGTGGCTGGCATTGGTCTCATGATATCTGGCACTGTATTTCATTCCCATAGAATGTAATAACAGTTCACTCCTATATTGAAGTGGATTATTGGAATAACTGAGATTTTTGCCAGTGAAAAAACCCTAAGATAATTTCACCCTGTAAATATTACAAAGAACATGTTTTACAAACAAAATACCAGCTTTGCTGCCAAAGCAGAAAAAAGATCTGTATGCAGAGAACTTAACTGAGGTCCCTTTGAATACATTACAGTGCTTTTTCATGGAGAAGCTAAGGATGCAAGGGCACATTTTGACATGGAGCTACTCTCAGGTGCTATGTCATGAGAATGTAATTTACTTTTTGCAAACTACATTAGGAAAGGTAAGTATAAAACATTAATTTCCTGCAAATATACATTCCAGGTATTACACATTACAACTTTTGTTTAGCTGTGCACAAAAAATAACTACACTTTCTGTTTGAATGACCTGTTAGAATTACTTTGGCGCTGTCACCTCCTCAGTCGACTCTGCTTTCACAGTTCATCTCACTCCTCCAATTCCAGTTCTCTTTTTGATAGTTTTGACTCACTACTCAAACCTTTCACTTCTGCCCCCCAAATTGTCAGAGCACAGTAATACTCCAGCTATGCCTCACATATTCGTCACACACAGGGGATGGGCTAGATGTGAAAAGCAGTTTAAGATCAGGCCATGCTGCAGAGGAAATGCATGAAGCTGTTCTAACCTTTAAGATGACCATAACTGAAACTCTGATGCTATTTCTAACACTTGCCTCTCCTCCCTTTACTGAATGGACACCTGTATTCAGTATTGTAGTTTTAATCCAGCGTCCTTTAAAAAACTATTGAAATACACCTAGTTATTTCAGTGAGCATTAGATTAACCGTAGGTACATTTTCACTTTTTACAAATTGTTGCACAGAGCTGGGCGTTAGCTGAAACACTGACTCTACGCATTTCTCAACTTTAGGGAGCTTAAGAAGCAATTTCTCCTGTTACGCAATCAAAATTGCATTCAACCCACAAGACAAACCTAGATTTGGAACATCAGGTATACGTGCAGTGGTCTTATTTATCCCTCCAACTGTAGTATTATTTGACATTGCTTATGATTTGATGTAGCAAATCTAGACACTGAAGAGTAATGTCTACCTAGCTCAGGAAACAACAGCAGATGGTCTCTCAAACAGAAAGAGGCTTTATTTTTTCCCCTGTGGCTTCAACATTCCAAAAATTAGTATTATATAGAAGTCAAGCAAGTCTGACATTACACACCAAAGAGAACATGTCCCTCTATATTTGACCAAACTTTTCTATGTAAAGAGCAGGTGTCATGCAGACACACACTGATACTGTTCAACAGTCAAAGAAAAGCAGAAAAGGTTCATTCCACAATGATTGCAAATCCCAAAGCAGTTAAGAGAGAAAAATACTGGGTAGCTTAATGCATTTTTCTCTTTATTACATAGCCTTCAAACATGGTAATAACTTTGAAAGCAAGTATAATATAAGCAAACGGGAAACTATTCCTACAACTTCATTTACACAACTGCATACTGAAAGGAACCAACTTCTCTTCACTCTTTCTCCTTCAAGGCAAAATGAATCAATAAAAACTTTCAATTCCAAATATTCTTATTTTCCCCAAATCCTTCAACTGTGACTATGCCTTTCTTACCATTTGAGAATAACAGAGAGAAACATACATAGTTTGAGGTATCATAGAAGGAAAAACCCAACAAGACTACCCAAAACCACCTAGGCCAAATCTGATTCTGGAGAAAGGCAAAGAAAATCTTTTCCTATGTACGTATGTAGAAAAATTTTGTAGACTTGCTATTTTGATTTGATATGAGCTGGAGTGACTTACATTAACTCCAAAAAGAACTTCAGTTCAGAAGTCACGCGGTCTCAAATCATCTAGATGACTGTTTCAGCAACCACACCCACCTATCTGGTGATATTAACTCAAGAACAGCTGTTCAACAGTAGTGCTTTTGAAATTTTCCAGTGTAAATTTCCATTTCTACATCCTCATCTGTCCTGTGCAAATGATAACTGTGTACACATTTGAATACATAGTAATAGTTTTTAAAATTCTGACCACCTTCAGAAGACTGAAGAGGGAGTCAGTTACATAGACTACTTGTTTGTTACTAGTTGCTCCTAAAGTCCTTTGTTTTCCCCTCCTTTAACAGGTTGGGCAACAATAGTCTCCAGTATTTTTCCACTCTAGCAAGAGTAAGAAATCTAATATTCACCCTATATACTACCTTAGCCTACCTCTAAGCTTTAGGCAGTTAGTCTTTTGCGCTCCCTGAAGTGGTCCTGTTTACTGGATTTGGGATGTTTCACCCCTTCCTTAGCAGAACCACAGAACTGATGAGTTTGGAAGGGACCACTCAAGATCATCTAGTCCAACCTCTCTGCTCAAGCAGAATCAGCTACACCAGGTTGCCCAGGACCATGTCCAGTCGGGTTTTGATCATACAGCTACTCAAGAGCTGAAGTAATATTTTCAAATGTAACAAGGAATGCCTCAAGGTCATCACTAAGTCTCATCTTTGACACTTGTACAGGTCTTAGAGAAAGCCTTTTTCCTGAGATGCTTCTCTCACGTCTCTAATCTTTGGGCTATGTTGGGTAAACCAAGTCAGCCAAGTCAGATAGCAGCAGCTGTTGTGACAACACGTCCATTAATGGTTCATGGCTGTTTAATGCTTTGCTGCAAGGTCTGCTACTATCCTTGCTTCTGATAAGTAACTAGACCCCCAGTTCTCTGCATGACTACTGTGAAGTTGCTGCATTCCTCTGAACTCTGAGGACTTTCTACCTTCAGGCAAGATTGCATGAAATCTCCCTCTAAAGTCATGACCTTCAAGGTGACAAGAAGTCCTTTCCTTCCAGCACAGCTGAAAAGACTTTGTCACCTATTCATCCTCAAAGTACACTGCTCTTTGCTGGAGCTCTTTCAGCTTTCTTCCTCTTCCCTAGGCAGACAACACTTGCCTGTTTGGCACACTGGTCTCTTGCCACCATCAAGTGGGATAGTTTCTGCTTTTGGAGTAGTTCAATACATCCTCTGACATTTTGTTCATCAGCTCTTTTGGCAGTGGACAGCATATGAGTATTGGCTCCTTAACTCTGCTTAAGTACCTTTTTTGCCATCCCTAAGACTTGTATGTGTATAGTGCCCAGTCAGCCAGGTCTCTCAAACTTTTCCAACTTTGCAGAAGTAAAGCAAAAAACCTGTCCTGCCACAAGCAGTTTAAACATTCTGGTCTACCACTGAATAAGACACCAAAGATAAATGCAAAGACCTCATTTAGAAGTGGATTGTAAACCACTTCAGATCAGTACTAGGCCCATGATACTTTCCACCCCTGTAGTCAAAGGGAAATACTTAGTTTATCAGCATGAAATCAATGAACTACTGATGACCAACTATTAAACACGGTGTTGCATTTGTGCCAAAGCTAATTAACCCGTTAGCACTGTGGTTAGCACTTCCTGTTAGCTGCCCAAATAACCAAGAGAAGTGAAACTTCACACCCATGTCTGGATCAGGAAATGCTAACTCACAGTACCGACCATTTTATTACTCCTCCTCTGTTTGAAGTTAGCAATTTATACTAAATTCTTTAGCATATCATGTCCTCCAGCTGCTTACATGCTACTTCTACTGGAAGCCCAGTGATTTTAATCCCCTGAGAGTCAAGCACCTAAATTCTTTTGACTTATTTTTAAGGGTTTATTTTGGCAGGGGTTTATTTTCGCAGAGGTTTATATTGATATTCTCATCAGCAAACTTGATCCAACACTGCAGTTATAATTGCTACACTCAACCTTTCTCTCTCAGTGTATATGTTCCATTATAGATTCTATGCTACAAGACCCAACACCCACCTTCTGTTATTCGTGCTGTGTTTTGAATTTTTATTAAGAGCAAACCAACTATTTTTATCTTCTTTAGTTATCTGATAATACTCTTTGCAAGAAAAAACTCTAAAAAAGAAACAAAGCATGGGTACTATTTTGTACAAGGCAGAAAACCCCAAAACTGAATCGTAACCAGGCTGGACCTTGCATACAACATATGCACGGAAAATGTGCAACTATGCACAGCCACACTGACACAGAAAAGAATCTGCACAAAAGGGTACAGCTGTAGGAGGATTCAAACAATCTAGAAATTATTTAACTATGGAAAATACTTAAACATGATTAAATAATTTGCTGCACTGTTCATTTGTGGCTGCATTTTTCTGCTTGAGAAAAGGGTGCGCCCAATCTGTTTTTCCTCTGTCGCTAGGTTACTAACTATGCAAAGAACATGGGGAAACACATAATCCCAACTCTTTTTCAAACAGAATGAAAATCACTTCATTCAGACACGACTGTAACTTTCTGTTAACATTTTTTTTTTCCTTAACTTCACAGGGACAACTGAACTGGGTTTTTCGGTTTGTTTTTTAACTGCATAAAGATTTGTGTTCCGAGAGTTTGAAATCTTTCTACTAACAGTATTAGACATAATAGGAAACAGATGTGTTCTCTTTTCAAACATCTTTATGCTGGAAAATCTAACTAAGCGTGGATCATATGAGTCCTCTCTAGTTTATTCCTACGATGGTCTGCCTGCATACATGTCAGTGTGGTTTGCTTTATTTATCTTTTCCATTGACCGTGTCTTTTTACCATGAAGAGCACTCATTTAATCTATCTACAAAAGTTTAGTGATCCTGTAAATGAAGCAGTAAATTCTATCTCCAGGAAAAAAGAAACAGAAAAATATTCAAATGTTCTTTCAGGTTTGATTCGTAAATGCCAGAGCAATGAGTTAAGTGTTTTGGCACAGTGTAAAAACAGAGTAACATCCACTGTGCTCCTCCTCCTGCACCAGTATAAAAATGGGCTAGATGAACAGCTACGCCAGTTTCTAGGAGCTGTAACAAATCATGGGTTATATGCAATCTTCTGCTGTGTTGTTCTAGAGGGGAGTATGGGTTCTGTAGTCACCTCTTAGGCCCAGCAACAGACCAGGTGCCCAGAACTGGTCAGGAGTAGCACTGCATGGAGCAGCAGAGTGTGTGTATTGGCCAGGAGCTTTGTGAGTGAGCAGCCAGAGAGAGTTGGGTTGAGAAACACATTGTTCTACTTCTAGCCTACACTGCAGCAAAGAACTGTGGCAGAATGTTTGAGCGAAAGTTGTATCTAATTTGAAGATAACAATAGCAATCCCCATTGCTTATTTTCCTCCAGAAGAGAGAAAATAAAGCCAAAGCCATGGTGTAGTTTCTTCTCGGTGCTCTTTCTCAGGCAACACAGTCCCATAGATGTACCCTTCACACTCGAAAACTAAATCCCTATTCAATCTAGACTTTAAAGTAAAATACATAAAAACATGAACCTCTAAAGGAAAGATTATTGATTTAGACTCAAATCCCACTTAGCTTAACCGGATACACCTCCCAGGTTAATGGGTCTACTCATGAATAATGTCAAAAGCACATGGCAAACACTAGATTTCTGAAATAATGGGCCTTTACCTCTGAAAGACTTCAGTTCAGTTAACCACATCAAATTTACATGTAAAAATTAATACAATATTATCCAGCCCTCTCTCCATCCCTCCCCCCCCTTTTTTTTTTAAACTATCATTATAACAGCTCTCAGTAGTAAGGACCTTAGGTAGGCCTTGTACTCCATCTTTGAGCGTCATTTGCACACTCTTCCACCAAGCATCTTTTTGGAATGCTGCAGCACTGCAGGCATGTATCTAACTATAGACTTTTTCTTAAGTATTAAAAGAGGATACTGTGAAACAATGGCAAACTGGGATATGGCAGTCCTAAATCTCTCTCAAACTCATTATTAGTCAATAGAATCAGTAACTCTACAGAAATACAGCTTATGCATACATGCATGTTAATATGGGAGAAACTTACTCCACACTCTCTCTTTCATATGCTCCTTTGTCTAAATGTGAATGTTCGTTAATACCAAATCTCTTCTGTTGTTACAGTGCTTTGTGTCTTTAAAAGAAATCCAAGATGACATTTCCCATTATCTTGTTACAGTCAGGAAGCCTATTCATGTGTCCCACTTCTCACCCCCTTATCCTATTTCCCTGCCAATAGCCCTTCCAAACACATCACATGCTGCAAATATGCGGCAGTTATTGAGGATTTATTTTCAAAGAGCATTACTTTGAAGGTTTTGCTCTATCTTTGGTATGGACTACACATATTTTTGCACACAGCTCCATACATGGAAGTCACTTTCCCAAAGAATTTTAGTGGTTCATTTTTAAATTGTACACAGAATAAGTAAGTGGTGGACAACTTCCAGTGCATAAACCCAAGCAAAACAAACAGACATTTGCACAAGCTGGGGGTTAAGCATTACAATTATGAGTCCAGATGATATTTACAAATACAGTTTGAAAAAAACCCAACACATGCCTTCTTAGCTATGAGACCACGTACAGAGCAAAACATTTTAGGGGCTTCAGATAAGCACCTTCCTTTATTTTCTGATACGTTATAAAATCCATTACAACACTCTGATTACTGGCAAGCTTTCCGATATCAAGTTCTGTGAGTTCTGGCATCTCCCTAAAGCCAGAGGCATGTAACATATTCCTGCTTTACTGACCTACAGAAATCTCAAGAATGAGAGATCTGAGGGCATCGGCTTGACTCACAGTGATTTTATGACAGAGCTGTTGGAGTACTGTAAAAACCTGAATTCACATATTGGGAGGAAGCAAAAACTAGTAAAGAAAAGCTAACAATGGAAGTGGACTACTATCAATAAATATGACTGTATGCCTAGCTCAGTGTCACAAAATATCCAAATTTGCCACACAAAAAAAAAAAAAGGAAAGAAGATGATATACTCCTTTTCAAAATAGCAACAGCCAACACTACTTGGCATTGACAGAAAAGAGAGAGCATGGGAGCGCAGCAAACAGAGAAATAGATCCTTGTTTAATCTAGGACTTTATACAAAGAAGTAGGGAAATGGCATCTCATTTTTCATAAGCTGTTTTTTTCTGCACAGATTTAAAAAAAATAATCTCTGAATAATGCTTGTCCAAATGTATATATTTACCTTTTTAGACAAAAATCCTATGATTTAGGCAGAGATAGGCAGAAGATCTTAACCACTGTGGGACAGCTAAAGATTAAACACATTGATGAAACTTTATCTTATGTGTGTTAAGAAAGAACTGCTAGACTTTGCCAGAGCTTTTAGTACAAGCATGTTTCAACACAAAACAATACACTCTATCCCTGCTGTAGATTATCTAAAAGAAAAGCTTTCCAATTAGCTTGCTGCCACCCAAGACCTTACCCTTTTCCTGCAGGTGATTTCAGGGACCAGGTTTATTTCTGTGTGACGAGTCATAAAACATATGGCATGCAGAACACAAAAGGTTGCTAACAATTTCAACTGGTAATTTATGTCTTCTTCATTGAAATGATCTGCATGCATTGCTTTAAACTATCCTGTACACCTCCAACTCTGATATTAAATTAAAGCTTAAATCCTACAAAATTCTAGATAATTTTTTTTTTAAATCTATATCATCTTATGTTCAGAACCACATAAAACTTGTTAGAGTCTGCGTTATATATTTGTTTCATCACAAATACAGGAGGATCTTCAAAGTGCAGGTCAAAATGACAAAAAGCACCCTCCAGCTTTACTAAAGTTTATACAGTATGCTTTTTAATAGAATGTGAATTAATTGAATTCTAGTGTTCCCATATATACCATTTTAATTTCTCATGGCAACAATTTTTAAATTCAATGGCCACAGTCAAAAGGTCCTATCAACTTAATTCACAAGAACAAATCCATTCTTATTTAAAAAAAAAGTTTGAAAAATACAAAGATTACTCTTAAAAGTTAGTTGAACAAGACACCTTAATTACTTGTATGTTTGCTTATTACATGTTCCTATTCTGTAGGAGTATAAACCTACAAAAAATGTTTAAATGCCAACATGGGACACCTAATGGCATTTCAGTATTCTACAACTTTTTATAATGTCATCTCCTTTTATATAAGATAGAAGCCTCAATTCAAGGTGGCTTCTTTCTGAGTGTCTTCAACAGCAAAACTAAACTAAAAAGAAAATCATTTACAGAAAATCATACACCCTGTGCATCTTTTCTGCTGTAATTACTTCATGTGTATAAAAACTAGACATATTTGTCATTTTTTAGTTGAAGGAAATCTATTTGTTTTGTGTGATATCCTTCCAGGCACACATAGATACAGCTACTGTTTGTTATCTTCAGTTCTCTAAAAATAAAACCTGATTTTGTCAAAACTAAATCTAAGCATCTTACTATTACATGAAGAAGTTTTTGGCTGAGCACTGAGGAATCAACAAACAACTGCACAAATGAAACTGTCCTTTAGCCTCTCACAAAAAAAAAAAAAAAAAAAAAAAGACCATACACAAAAAGATCTGCAGCCTTAGATCCCATGATACTTGATTTTTAGATGTCTGAAAAATGCAGAACCCAATTTTAGGTATCTAGGTGCTGTACATACTGGTAGAGTTTAGACTTTTAGAGTAGAATTCAAGCCTATCCACATGCACTAACAGCACTAACCAAGCAGAAATAGTGCAGGAGGGAAAGAGCCTTAAATTCCTGCATGTTAGGGGCATCATGAAAATGGGTGTTTCTATCTGCTGCAGACCTAAACTCTAAATCCTTTTACTGATAGTAGGAGCCTCTGCCTTTCCTTTCCAAGAAACGAATGTCAGAAAAGGCAATTTTCAGCGGCCTCCCACCCCATTTTTATAAGTCTCGAGTCCTCTAAGGAATGGGAAGCTAGATATCCATTTTCTTCCTCTGCTGAGGTTATTCAATTTACTTTCCACATAAGACTCTCTTAATACCAAACTACATATTTTCTTTAAAAAAACCCAACAAACCAAAACAAAATCACCAAACAAAAAATCCTCAATCCATTTTTAAACAATGTTTGTAAAATATAACCAGAAGAGGAGGTAGCAACAGCATTGCTTATCTTCCATACATGCAACAAGCCTGAGGCTTGTAACACTTGGCCAACAATTGTAGACAGAATCATTTCCCTACTCAGTGTGAGAGAATTTACTCTCACACCTGACACTGAAAAAGAGTTCTGCAAGCTGATCTTGGGGAAGTTTCTTTTGTTTGCAGGTTCAAGCTTTTTAATGACCATGCAGAGAACTCATGATTCATTGGGCCAGGAATAGTACAGTAGGAACATGACATTTCATAGACCCCCCCCTAGCTAGGACACTCAAGAAAACAGAAACCCAGATTCCATCCCCAAGACAGTTTTTGTATTTTATTCAACATACTTATCCTGATGACTAAGTCAGTCTCCCAGGAGATGAGTCTAGGACTTCAATTTTTCCAGACAAGATAGGGAATTGAACTTAGGCTTCCCCTCTTCCTAGGCAAGACTTCAAGAAGTGACATAAAATATAGCCTCCCACGGAGATTTTTAAAGATGGTTAAGGGCCTTAACTGCATTTTGTAATTTCTGGTGGTTTCTGTTAGCTGTGCTCTGAGAATGCCAATTACGAGTTCTTCAGAACTACTTTCTGGACACTTATTATGCATAGTAGTCTTGGGTACTGCCCAGCACCATTCTGCAAGATGACAACCTGCACCATGTATCTGTAGTGGCATAAATCTAGTTACACAAGGACCTTTATTATGAGTGAAATATGACAGCTGTGGTTTTCAAATTACAGTAATAGGTAAAGGGATGTAAATTTTACCCAAATTCTGCTTTAAATGCCTAAAATATTCCTTGAATTTAGCTTCAGCATGTCTAAAATTAAGTATAAAAAGAAAGCTGACACTTTGCTTCAGAGTAACAATCCAACTGGTGAGGGATGGAAAGCCCACTGGCTTACAGGCTAGAAGTCGGTATTACATCAGAAACCATCTAATTGCATCCATCATTTCTCTACAGCAACCATCAGTTCAATTTTTTCCCTGGACTTCTGTATTGAAAGTTGTGCTTAATACTGGAAAAAAAAAGATAACATACTTGTTTTGTCCAATTGTTTCAAAATCCTTCACAATAATTGTCAGGGAAGATGAATTATCCAAAGCAATTCCTTTCAAGTCAAATTCAAGAATCTGAACAAAAAACCAGAGCAAAACCAAATTATAATTACAAGTCGTGTAAATTAATTAACAGCAGAGTAGCATATACAACAAAATTATTTAGAAATAAATTTTGCTTTTAGTGAGAGACAGACCAGACCAGCTTCCATTTGCAAAAGCAAAGTTAAAAATTTGGGAACATGCTCATAGCACATTCTTGATTTGCTAGTTACCAGTAACAACAACAGAAAAAGAACTAAATTTTTTAATACTGAGCCATAACCTCTTTTGCAGTTCTACATTCTCACACTAACATAAGTATTTTCTTATCATTCATAAGATTTGATACTATTTCCCTGCAATACTGGTTGAAGCCAGTTGCTGTTGAAATTAAACAATTATTTGTAGGTTCCCTTTCTTTATACTCCTAATTACAAAATGTAAGAATAATCTTTAACTTTCATTTCTGGTTGTGAAAAAACACTACTAAGAAAAACATTTTCCCAAAGGAAAACATTACTGAAGATGCAAAATAGGACCAGTCCTACAAATAAACCATGAGGAACTTCAGTACATGATTCATTCTAATTCTATAGGGTTTTCTCCTAGTACGTAATAAAGGATCCAATTATGTTCCCATACATGTGACTAAGCAATGGCTGAATATCGTTTGGTCCAAAGTAAGAGGGAAAAAAACTAGGCCACAAACTCACCAGATATCCATCTACTTTTACTTAAAAACATTACTTAATGAATTGAAACACATGGCGCAAGACGAATCCATTCACCTGCATTTACTAACACCTTGAAAGAACACATCACTAGTTCCTGTTTCTAACTGATATTTACAACTGTAGAAATTAACTCACCAAGTTTACAAGCATTTTGTCTTAAAAAAGACCAAGAACTGATTTTAAAAAAATTTACCTCATTCCAAACAGGATTAAGTTCACTGTCAATTTTCTTTGTTTTCTTTTTTTCATCTGCAAATACAAAGTGTGATTATCTGTTTTTGCTAAAGCACTACACAAATATCATAATTTTTCCTTTCACTTTTCAAAAGAAAGCGTGAGCTTTAAACCAAATGCTCCAATTCTTTTTGCCTCTTCCAGCAGCTGCACATTTTACAATCAAAATACCTCCCAGGCAATTTTAGTAGTTGAGGCTTTTTATTCTGTTTTGTTTAAGCTTAGCTAGATGTATTCCCAAAAAGCAAAATTAATGTTTAGGTTTCTCAACCTTTTATGACCCTTGAATGCAACTTCAGTAATGATGCAAGAAGACAGACTAAAAGACTTGAAGACATCAAACCAAACAGTAACCTCAAAGCGATGAACTTCAGTAGTAAAGAAAATGTGTTACACATTTATCATATCTGAGTTACAAAATACTCGTGTTTAGCTCTGAAGTAAAATCACTTGGGAAAAAAAAAAATCTTAAGAAGGTATGCTTACAGTGTCAGCACTTTCTGCTTTAAATGAGCAAATATTAGGAGAAATACACATGCATATAAGAGGAATTGCAGTCCTTCCTGAAAAAAAAAAAAAAGGTTTCCAGAGGTCATGCAGATCATTTCACTGGCATTTACTGTAGCCTAAAATTTACAATTTTTCCATACTTCGTGGTAAAATTTGCGTTTGGTTAACCTACAAATCATGGGAGTCTGGGGTGTGGCATTTGAATTCAGGTTCCTTCTCCTGAGAGGAATAATACAACTCAAGTGTTGCAGAGGCCCTTTGCAGGCCCCCCTCACCTACTAAAAAAGGAAACAAAATTCTGTTCTTAAAACAGGTTCAAAGAAAGTAACATGCCACGGCTTTATTTTTACTTTTTAGTTGCACTATACATATACAGCTCTGATGGAGAACAACTCTTGACATGACACTCAGTAGCACAAAAGAACACTGGCAAACATGCAGCTGTCTAAAGAGAAATTGTGTAGTGATAACAAGCGAATATATTTAAGTACAGGCAGTAAACTAACTGCTGATCTATAAAATGCTCATCCACCACAAGAAGGCTAATTTTCAGATGCTCTCTTTGTATTTAAGGACTACAGTAAAGGTAATAGCATTTTTATTATTTGCAAGTCATGGCTATACTTTGCCAGGAAAACACTGCAAAGGCCTGGGAACTAAGAGTAAAGATAGGCCACACGGGCAAGTTCACAGATCCATTATTCAAGCAGTAGACTGTGGTGGCTCTTTTTATTGTATGAGAGTGAGATGTACTGAAAGAAAAAAAGTCAGCCCATACTGCAAATTGCGAGAACTGACTCACATTTATGTAACAGGAATTGTCCACAATTTATACAGGATATTGACTCACATCGTACCACAAAGGAAAGAGCATTCATAACATACCATGCTGCAGACTTGCATTTTGCAGAACAAAGAACTAATTAACATGCTAGTAAGAGAAATTCAACTTCATGTTATCTAACAGGAGACAAAGCATTTTCAAAACTGAATATCCCAGAACATCTGGGGTTTGGCACTGGTACTGCAGGTCCCCCTACAAATAGGAGCTGAGAGTCAGGGAAAAGTGTTTTCAGTGCTGGTGAAAAAAGGAACAGTTGCAGCTGTTTGTAAAGGAGATAATGAATCACAGACCTGATCCTGATGGAACTAATGGATAGAAGTCCCATGATCCCTGCCTAAGCTCAAATGTAACTCTGTAACATAAGGAAAGCCCTGGCTTGAACAACAGTCAAAACAATTCTTGACAAGGAATAAAATTTTCCACTCTGGACTATCCGTTTTCATAAAAACAAGCGCAAGATCTACGATTCCACTAACAATATCCATATTCTAGAATATACTAAGAAAAAAAACTTTTTGTGTTACGCATTTGTCTGAATGTTGGATGAAAAACACTGGGAAACATGGGGTTTTAGTTGTAATTTCAGTCAGTCTGAGTGTAGCATTCAAACTCCTTGAGCATTTATTTTGCATGTATTTTCTTCAGTTCACTGACTTTCTTTTTATTACACCTTTTATCATTCTTTTAATGCACTGGGGGTTTTTTGTTTGCTTTTTAAACTGATGGCAAAGAGCTTTCTTCTTCCCACCAAAAAAAATCTTTACCAAGCAGGGTAAGATGGACTGCCCAGTTATTCCAGGAGCTCACATAAATTCCAGGTCTTCAGGCTGCTGTCCTCTACTGGTAATGAATCCAGCTATAGTAACCAAAACCGTAAACCACATCAGGATAAACTGTAAGATAGGGCCACTTATCATTTTTAGTTTGGCCCTACCAAGAAATAAGAGTAAGAAATGATAATGGATACTGGTAGGACACCCTATAGACTTGTTTCTTTAAAAACTAACTACAATAACCTTGGTACTGTAGAAGAAATTATTATTTGCTTTACCTTGACAGAGGCATTATACTACCACATGTTGTTTAATATTCTCAACTGGAAATGAATGTAATAAGAACTTGGTGACAGTCAATGAGATTACACTGTTCAAAAAAATGCATTCAAGATGAGCTTTTAAATAATAACTGTTCCATCATTAGAAAGACAATTACAGTGCTGCAAAACAACCAATGCTTACATCTTAAATTTTTTCTATTATAACTAGCATTTTGATCAGTTCCAGCAGGTGAGGAATAGCAGAAGTAAACATTATCTTTTAGAACAGTCTTAAATCTAAGATTCAAGAGAGAATCACATTTCAGTTAAGTTTTCCATTAAACTTTTGTGAATGAAGAATTACGATTGCACAGTGGCAGCAACTGCAGGATCAAAGAGGCAGACCTCCAAAAACCCAGGAAATTAAACTTAGGGTAATTTAATTCTCTGCAAAACAGAAAATATAAATTTAGTGAATAATTACCCTCTAATACTCTTTTCTTTCACACACTGAAATATAAACTAACATAGCTATGAACTACTGCAGGCCTGCTGGAAAGCTCTTAGATTAAGCACAAATAGAAATTTTATTCAAGTTGGCCCAATCAAACTGAATGCCATTTCACATCAGTTTTTAATGTATAAAGCTGAATGAGGCAGCCAAAAGGAATGACCAAAGCACTAAATGTCCTAGTATTGACTGCACTTATGAGCAATTTTGTCAACTTTTACACCCAAAGACAAGAATCTGACACACTCCTCTCCAGTTTGGTATCTGACAAAGCAAAAGAATTGTACTGGTTTAATCATTACCACTTAGTGCCGCTTCAGCAAATGGCAACACTTTTTCATATTAATTTGACTAATAATCTGTGTCACATAGAATGACGATGAACTCAGAATGCTGCAGTAACAGCACCCAGTTCCAGACAGCAATACTCATTTACTCTCAGGGTGTAGTTCTCTTTGAACAGTGAGTTGTTCCTAAAGTAAATAAAAGTTCCATCCCACTGGACTGAACATAATGTGCAAAGAAAGTCAAATGCTTGCACAAACCCCCTCTATTCTAAGTAAGATATCATGCCAGAAACAGCTGCGTATTTCCTCTTAATATGTACCTAATACATGTCATTATTAATTGTACTGACTGTATAGTCTATAACTAGCTTAGTTATACAAATTTGATGAACTCTACTCTGTACATATATGAAACTATACTAACATATATGTGTTAACATATAGTGTTTGCAGAGTCACTTACATACTAACAGTTGTAGGATCATGGCCTTTTTCTTCACAGCATAGCCGTAAAGGTCTAATCCTGAGAGATACTGTGTGTTTTCACTGAAGTCTTAAACCTATTGAACCTGACATCAGCAAGGGCTATGTAAATTACAGTTTGAAAAAGCTAATGAACAGAACACTGTTTAATGAAATGTCAACTTCCACAGCACTTTTCTGTCAAATAAGTGCTGTTCTCTAGGACTTCTCCAAGAACACTCCAGAGTCAAACAAGAACATGAAAATATACTGCAGGGCTATGGCAAAAGTCCTGCAAATGCCCGAGTTTTTCCCAGCCTGGAAAATAAGCTCCCAATTGTGTATTTTAGGTCCCCCAGGAGCTACAGTGGGTATGGACTACTGTTATAGACTGCTGCCCTTTGACATACACCTTCCCAAAAATCAGACTGATTTCCCATCTCTACACACTAGCAGGGTGAGGAGGAACAGGCTGTATATAAAAAACATCTATAAATATAAACAGCCAGACATTCAACATATTTCAGATATGATCCCTATGTCCTTGCCCCTGGCAACCAGGTACTCCACTTACAAATTAAATCAGAGCTGCTCAATATCTGGCAAGAGCCTGATATTTTCTGCCACCCCTTGAATGACTCTGGACAGAAACCAAAAAATCAGACTGTTGGTATGTAGTAAAACCACATAAAAAGAAGTGGGAGGTATAATGAGAAATATCGTACTAAAAAACTGTCACAATTATGAAGTTGTCTTTAAGACAATGGTTAAACATGTTTCTGAACATTAAAAATCCCAGTTGTAGCACATAAAGGACAAATATAATCTAATTCGTTTAATGTCTGTTGCCCAATCCCTGTGTTTGGACAACTGAAAGACTGAGAAATGAATCCAGCAATGCAGAAGAAAAAATAAAAATCTGTAACTTATATTTATTAGGTAAAACTGAATTGCATTAGAGTACACGGTAAGAACAAAAGATTGCAAGGAGGACACTTAAGGCATAAAAAAGTGAAGGTATAAACCAACCCTGGAGTATGAAACTGCAGGAACAGAAGTTACACAGAAAGGCAAAACTGTGACAGGAAAGCAAAGAGAAAGACAGGGAACTGAAAAAAGAATATGAATGCTTAAGAAGCAGCAGAAACAAATGGAACAAACCAGAGAAATTACAGTACAACAGTAACAGCACTTTTTGCAGGCAAATAAAATAATTTTTTAAGGATTAGGAAGTTCTAAAAGCTACTGAGACAGGCTCAGCCACTTGCCCTAACACACAGAGGGGTAAAAAAACAAACTTGAAAAAGAGGAGGGAAAGAAAGGAAATGGAATGAAATCACATCTTTCTGATGCTGAAATAAAGTATCTGAAAACTATGTTTTGGAAGTTAAGATACTGGACATGCACTACCTTGTCCTTTTCCAGCCTCCAGCAAAATATCATGATTTCAGATTTGGTCTCTAAAGGTGAGAAACCCCTGCAATGATTTTTCATACTTCAGGAAGAAAACATTTCCATTTCAGTGCACAGTTAGGAAACCAGGTCACCAGGAATTCAGATGACTGTTTGTCACAGTTTGGTTTAACGTATTACATGATCCAAAATTGCTTGGAGGTTTCTGCACCTTAAAGATAAACCAATACTTGAAATCAAGTTCCTTTAGTCTAGCCAAATTAGGAAATGATGGCAACAGGTAAAATATGCCGTAAAATATAATTAGCTTTACATATAAATGCTAATTTTATCACACTGTTTTCTCCTTCTCCCATATGTATCTGATGAGCAATGAAAGTGTAAAATGGGGTTTCCTTCCTAAATTGTTATTTTAAATTAAATACACTCATCAGGCAAAATTTTAAAGTGCAATTCAGTTTGTAAAAAAAACCCAACAAAACCCAACCAACCAAAACCAACCAAAAAACCCAACCAAAACCCCACAAAACAAAACAAAGCACCTTCAGTAATGGTACTACTGTTTTTCAACATGCTGGTAATAACAATAAACCAGTCACAATAAAAATTTATGTAACAGTGAGCAGTAGCTGTGCAAAGTAATCACGACAGAGGAATGATTTTAGCAGATAGAAAACAACAATGCCAGAATTAAATGTGGATTTATCTACGCAGTTAGATTTGGGTTTTTAAAGCAAAGATCTAAACCCTTGCAAACGCTTGTAAAACGCAGATGCTGAAACAGAAGCACTGCTGGCCAGAGAAGACCGATGCACTCCACCCAGGTCAAACTTCATTCAGGTAACTCCTGTCTAATTAAAAAGTCTTCCCTAAAGTTACATCAGATGTAACTTCAGGAAAACATGTTTTCACAGATTTTCAAATACTTACCTAGAGCACTATCCTTCAGAAAAACTCCTCCCTGAGTACATTTATGATAGTATTCCTTACCTTTAAAAATAACAGAAACAATAGGATCTGGTTTCCCAAACTTGGTTTTAGGGATATTGGTAGCAGATTCCACAATCACCCGAAGCATTGTTTCCCGTCTTGACTAAACGTCGACTGTTACGAAAGAAATTCAAGGAAGTCTTAAATTTCAAACTCCTTAACTTCTGGACTGAAATGCTAGCAGGAAGAGGAGGCAGGGAATAGCTGGTTTACAGTAAAGAAAGTCTATGGGTGGATCTATGACAAGACTCACTACTGAAGGCTACCAAAAAAAAAAAAGAAGTACCTGTAAATTGACACCAAGTTCTGCGTTGCGGCACGAAAGAGCACTCGTTAGTGAAATCCGGTTACAGAAAAGGCACAGTGTAAAAACGAGTGCAGATTTTTTTTTTTTTTGCTTTTATTCTTAATCTGTGTGTTAAGCCTCTTGTAAATAACTGAGACAAAAATAGGCATAAGCAATATGAACATTAAGCACAACTCCAGTCCTCAAGATACATCACATCTGCCTCTTGGTATACCAAAGTATAACGTTTCACGATAGCTTATATTTTTTTTCCTCTTAATTTTTAGAACTTCATTGTTCGTAAATGTTTTTAGCGCGCCTCCGTGTCAGTGTATAATCACAAATATACGGTCTTAAAAAATGGTTTAAGTGCTCCCTCTTCAGTTGTGCTCTGGAACAACTACGTTTTACACAATACTACACGGTCCTTATTTAACACGCTGAATTTAGTAGATCTCTTAAGAAATTAACATCTATACGCATAAAGAAAGAAGACTTAAGGAAATACGTGCAAAAAACGTGCGAAGACTCTCTGTATTGTTTGGAGGCCTATAAATATTTTGTCTTAACATAAATACATGCAGTAGATTGCACTAAAACAAAACCAGGTAAAGCTTAAATATTTAAATAAAAAGAAGTCTTTGCTCTAAGCTACCTAGTGTTCAGCTTTACAGCGTTTTTTCTCAGCTGCAGACCAGATGTAAAAAACACAAGTAGTGCACAGAAACACTGCAAAATATGTTTTTAAGTAGAGGTGATAGGCGAAGCCAGCAAGATGGAGTAAAATGGGCCACATGTGGACAAAGTTCAGCCTAGTTTTTACATGGTCACAGGAGAACTATCCTAGCTTATTACTTCTGAAGCCAAGATGGACCCTGCTTCCTTTCTAAAATTATGAGATTTTAGGTAGCTGAAGAAGAGCATGTCTGGGGAAAGAAAAGGTAATCCACAGCCAACACGTTCAGGAAGGAACGAAGATAAAGACACACAAGACACAGCACTGAGAAGACCCAGAAGACTTGGCTGAAACATCACGGCAGGTTGTTCTGTCCCTGCCCACACCAGTCCCAGACAAGTCCCCCAGCTGGTGCACGGCCAGAGCCACAGGCCTAGCTTGCTGCCCCAGGCAGCTGGTAGCCACCGCCCCCCCCGCCTGAACAGCGCATCGACTAAAGCCTCGTGCAGGGTGGGCAAGACACCTGCCGGGAAGCAAAAGGATGGGGTACTGTCCTGATCCAATATTGGGGAGAGTTGTTAAATGATCCCAAGAGCGAGATTAAGACACAAACGAGGTCAGATGCTGTACAAGCTTACAACTTTTATTCCCTACAACAACCAATAACTGCAATAGAACAGAGGGAGGAAGGAGAAAAAGAGGCAGACCTA
>JAVJGG010000094.1:24508388-24522292 GCA_035590195.1 Aviceda cuculoides | reverse complement strand
AGCTGAAAAATCCTTGATTTTAGACTAAACACTACTTAGCAACAACTGAAAACATCAGGGTGTTATCAACATTCTTCACTTACTGAACTCAAAACACAGCACACTACCAGCTACTAGGAAGACAATTAACTCTATCCCAGCTGAAACCAGGACAGAAGTAAATGATGGCATACAATTTGAGGAAGATAGTCTGCAAAAGACAGTGGAAAGTCTGGCTTTGGTCAACAATGGTGAAGTAGAGCCCATCAGATCCCCAGGGTATCCGTATACTCCCCAGGGGAGGGAGCAATGCCAGCACCTTGGCTAAGGGCCTAAATCTGGAAGTGAGAATCTAGCGCCATTGGGCCTTGCTTCCCATGCGTCAGTATAATGCCTGAGGCCACATAAGAACTACGTGTGGGTCATGGAGCTTGAGTAGTCAGGGCAAAGGATATAATACTGCTATGAGGGTTAGTGAAAGAAGTAGCTGTAGCACACAAGCCAAGTTGCAGTTTTCTGGTAACTGTATTGGGAAGGAGACTTCACTGCATTAGGAGTACTGAAAGCTGTTTTAACTGAAGTCTGGTGCCAGTCTGGGCTGTGAAAAGCCTAGAATGTTGATTTCTATCAATATACCTTAAAATGCTGTCAAGGATTTAGTGTTCTGATTTTTAAGTGTGTTGTTTTGTTGTTCCCCCCCCCGCCCCCTTACTGTCTCAATTATTTTTCACTCATTAAGGTCACCTACAGGAGGAAAAGCAAAAATATTATGACCAGCTGTTACTAACTGCTAAGGGTGATCTTGAGGCTGAAAGACGCACTATAACCCAGCTGAGATCTGAACTTAACGAATTCAAAAAGAAGTATGAAGAAACGCAACGAGATATAACAACTTTAAATGCCTTACTGCAGTCACAAGAGGTTGCTGAAATGAAGACTCTAGAAAATGAAAATAAAATTAAAGAAGAGAAAGTGCAGAGACTAAAACAAGAAAATGAAACTATTAAGGGACAGCTCAGAGAAGAAAAGAAAAAGTCTGAAGATCTTTTATGCCAGGTAAGCGCATGCATCTGGAGGTTTAACATGATTAGCAAAGAATCAAGAGAGCTGAAAAGTCATACTTAATCAGAATGGACCATCACTCACTTGCTCTGGTAACTGTTCTTTATGTATATCTAGACTCATGTCCTTGAGGTTAAAACTGAATTCTTTCTTTAATATATCAGTTTGAATCAAAATCCAAACTTTTGTTAAATTTTCTTGTTTATACAAGGAACTTATTTGTTCACTTATTTCCTTGGTCTTATGGGACACAGGAGGGAGAACTAAGAGAATACTTAATTGATTCTAATCTAGTTAATCCTCAAGGTTAATAGTAAGTGAGAACAGGAAAGGTAAAAATGCAAGTCCATACAGGCTATTTTATCATGTGATCCTAACTATGGAATATCACTGATATTTGTTGTCACCTGGCTGCTACAAAATACATGTGGGCTTGTAGTTTCATATTTAGTGGATAAGCAGCTGTGTCCCTGAATAGTAAACCCAGCCAACCATTGTGGCCATGCAGCTGGGGTTTTTTGTTTGGTTTTGTCTTTTTTTTTTCTTAACATTCAGACGAGTTCCTGCATTTGGTTCTCTCTATGATGCCATGGGTAAGAACTAGGCAGGCACACCTGAGTACTAGAAAGCAATGGCAAGGGAAGGGATGGACCTTAAGTTGTCACTGTCTTGAAGATGGCTTGAAGTGGTTAGAAACCACTGAGAAGTTCTGTAATTCCCTATAAAGGCCTAAGACGTGCCCATCAGGCAGTCTGTTCAATATGCATGGTTTACACTGTTGCCAGATCTGTTCTGTTGCTTTTGCATCAGATTCTAATTGTTTGCAGGGCTTGCCCATCTCCCAGAGAGTACCTTGATGACTTCAGTGAAATAATTCTGTTCGCATGTGAAGTTCTTCATTCTTTTTTTTTTGAGCCCAATGACTTTAACCACTCTGGCTGATCAGAGGCAGGGGAAGACATGTATGTGCTATATGTTTGTATTTAAAAATATTTAGCGCTTACCTCCTTTTATTTGGAGCACTCATGAGGGCTTTGCCACTTCCCCTACGTGGAGAGTTACAGTGGTAGTGGTGTTTTGGAATATTCCTATCAGCATCGTGATGCTAACAAAAAAAAAAAAAATCTGTGGTTTCTTCTTCTGGACGTGAAATCATGACCACGTATCTGCTGAAGAGAAACTGGAAAGTCCTCCTTAAAAGGACTGTCCTCAGGGCATCCGAATGAGATAGACTTGCTACTTGGAGAAGTTGAGGGTCGATAACAAAGCAACGTAAAACGGAAATTTGAAGTACAAGAATAAAATTTACTAGGCACCAAAGTAGGCTAAAACCAGAACAAGAGTTTACCTCTCTAAATACTGTCTGGTTCTCCCTGGTTAATAATGATTAAAAGGTGCTGTTGGTTTTGGGGGGTTTTGATGTTTTTTCATCTGAACAATAGCATTCACTACAAGAGTTGATACATGCTGATAACAGATGATATTTTTATGTATGCATTTACTTAATCCATTATAGTATAGTACTTTCTGAGTCTTAAACTTGTTCTCTTCTATTAAAAAAAAAAAAAATTGCATTGCTTGTTTTTTAACATCGTGCACCCTGGCAATCACCTAGGAAAGTTCAGTTTGATTTTTTTTTTTTTTTGAAAGTATAACAGCATCCTGCATTTCCCCTGCTCAGTGCAATAATAATGCTTCCCTGAGGTTTTCCCCAGGGAAGTAGAGATATTTTAATTTGGTTTGGCTGTTGCATAACAGGCATACATTTTCTGTTTGGTGTTGGAATATAAAAGTTTACTTCCATCCCTTTTTAGATTAATTATTTGTCAAGCTTATTAACTGTTGCATATGGATGTTGTTTATTACAAATGTTTTTCTGTCTCGTAGGTGCAACTTCTTCGCAAATCATTGCTCAAACAGCAGGAGGAACACACTAGGATAGCTTTGTTGGAACAACAGGTAGCCAATCATATGCTAAGATACTGATACTTAATCTGTATTATGCACACAGGCTTTCTAGACTAACTTCAAATTTAAGAATGAGTAGCATGTTAAAGTAACATTAGACATGAATATTCAACTGTGAATAATCTCCTGATGCTTCTAAAAATTTTGACATGTCTGTCAAGGAAAATCTGCAACCTTTTACAGATAAGAGGGTGTGATCAAACTTAATGTTTTTTTCTCCACAATCATTTGTTCAACTGTACACCCTCAGGTCAGGTATGGGAAGCATCCAAAAACCAATCAGCTCATTGAAGTTTTGTAATATACTCTTGATAAAGTCATACAAATAATTGCACTGCCATCTTTTCAATCTTCTTTATTTTTTCCAATTACATTCTTACAGATCTAACTGATGTTATGTGGGGGGGAAGTTACACTTATTTGCTAAGCTTGGGTGTACAGTGTTACCCATAGGTTCTGTCCAAATTATCTTGCTAACAAGAAAGATTCTGGAGTAGAAACTGGCATTTTTAATGAGAACTCGCACTGTATGCTTTTCTATAAAATGTTAAGAGTGCAAGACAGCTTGAAGTAATCTCCAACCAAAGTAACTTCAAATTCCATCTCTACTAAGGAAGATTTTCATAACTGGGCGTGTATGAATTTCACTGTAGTGAAAGCAACAAGTGACTTTTTTTTTTTTTTTTTATTTTACATCCTATTTTAGGATATGATTGCAGAGTAAAGTTTACTTTATATATTTAAAGGGGAAACATTTCTCTCTCTCTTCTCCACCCCCCAATTCTTAATAATTCTGACTTTAATTCTTTCATTTTTCACTTTGGGGGGTTGCAAGATCCAGATATGCACCACAGATTTTGAAAATGAAAAGCTTGATCGCCAGAACTTGCAGCATCAGTTAAACAAAGTCCTTAAGGAACTGCGCAAGGCCAGGGAGCAAATAAGCCGTCTGGAACCTCTGGTATGTAAGAAATAACTTGCAGGTGAATTTAGTAAGGGATTTTGCATAATTATACATATTTTCATTTTGGGATCTTATTTCAAGTGTAGTGAGTCTTCAGTTAATGTTATCAGATATTCACTGTAGGTCCTTACATCCTTCAGGTATGTGGCGCCAAGATGCAGAACCCTATGTCAGCTAGCTAGGCATTGTTTTTCTCTACAGCATGCACGGAGAACTGGTACTGCTGAAGGAGATCCAGAATAATCAGGTTCCTGAGCAGGGAACATAATTGTATTTTTTATCACTTTGTGTTACCTAGTTTGGTCTGTTGAACAATGACAAAGTTGCAGTATGTTTCTATTCAGACTTGCTGCTAGTGAACGGGACACAATCCTTAAATATAGAATTCTTCCCCCACCTCCATCTGATACAGGGTGGGTGGGTCATTAAAACCCGGGGTTTTCATTTCCAAAAAGACATGCTCCCTACTACAATGAAAAAGGACATTTGTTATATTGTGAGGACTGTGGTCTGTTTGCTGCTTACACAAGCCCAAAGAAAGCCACCTAGATTTAAGCCCTAGACTTAATGGAGAAATTTTGTAGGGAAAAATTAAGTATTAAGCAAGCCATTGATTTGTTTTGCTCTGTTGTATCCAGGGTTGCCCTGGTCTTGAGCAGAAATGCACTTTGACTGGCGGTGCTTCTGGAACTCTACTATAAGGTATCATGTAAGATTAGGTGATAGCTGAATAGCATTGTCAGAACTGCAGTTCTGAACTTAAATGAGGTTCAAAATGGAAATCAGACATCTGTGTTCTTTGTTAGACCAGGTCTGGGGCCACTGTGATTTTTACAGAGGAGATAAATGCAAAAGCTCCAAGCTGCAGATAAGAATTCTTCTGTGACTCTGCCAGACTACTCTCCCTCTTAGTTGTTTGCAACTTGGAAGCATTTTCTCAAATGAGGAAGGGAATGGAATGAATCCTGAGATACCGATGTTCTTCACTCATGCGTTGCCCCTTGGGAGAGCCTCACTTGCTAGGATTGCAGACGCTGCTGCTGCCAGGGGAGGCCCCTGGAAAAGCTTCTGTCTGCTAGGAGTACAGCAGAAGTTTGGGCAGAGCAGGGAAGCTACAGCTGTGAGTTTCTCAGTGCTAAGAAGCTGGAGGAGTAGCTGTCAAATGGACAACCAGGTACCTTTTACAGTTAGGGTCAGCCTTCATGCACAGAAACTTCACGCATGGTATCAGGAGGAGAAGAGAAAATTATGGCAGTTTTGGGGAAGATAGCTAGGCAGCAACCTATGTAGAAGGGGCTGAGGCATCATTTTATTAAGGAAAGATAGTGTGTGAGTAGCTAGGAAGATGTTTGGGGAAGGATTCCCAGTCAGACATTGTGGGAAACCTGTCTTAAATAGTCTGCAGAAAAGCTACCTGTAATCTAATTTAAATGTAGTGTTAGAATGGTACAACAGGCCCTTTGTAATTAACACAAGCAACATAACTGCCTTTACCCATGTTTAAAATTCTACCATTAGTGCTATAATGCACACAAGGCTTGTGTGCCATCAAACCTTAAAATTTTTTCCTATGGTATTTGATCAGGGCATGCATGCCCGAATCTTACACTAAAGCTTCCTTTCCAGAAACTCCAGGAATCTGGACGTATGGAACCACAAGAAGATTTGCAAGCTGTGTTTGAAGAGAAGCTGACCATGTATGACAGAAGTCCTTCCCTGAAACATTCAAACCTTCTTGATGAAAGTTTTCTCGAGTGTCCCAGATGTAAAATGCAGTATCCAACAAGCCAGCATAGAGAATTACTAGCACATATTGACTTCTGTACAGCTTGAGCTCCAAATGGACTTACTGTATTTGCTTTATACACACTGCCAACATGCTTTTCTACAAAGGCAAAAGATCTTTTTAAAGCTTTTTTTTCTTAAGGTTGTATAAAGGACTACTAGTTTTATATTCAGTTCCACAAAAACATTATAGTTATTTACTTGGCCTCAAATATTTTACCTGATGTTTTTGCAAAAAGCAGCTACTGCATTTTTGGTTGCAAATGGAAATATTTTTAGAATTAGGAATATCTTCAAATAGTAAACTACTGACTTATTTTTTTGCACTATTAAAAATTAGAACAGTAAAAGCACACCTATTGCGTCAGACTTTATTTTCATGTTTGGCATACCCAGTTCTTGGTTGGTGAATCCTGAAGGTTGTGCTTGTACCTTAACTGACAGTAATAGCTGCAAAAGATTTTTGGCCCTCGTAGGTGTACTATATATATATTTATATATACATGGTATGTGTGTATATGTATAGCATGTACAGTGTATATATACACATAGGTAATTTATCACCATCTTGATACATTAAAACTCAGGAGACTCATGTTAGATCTTTGCTGCTTAAATTCATGTTGAAAACATTAATCAAAATAGCTTATTTTCCTGAACCACAGTCAGGTGTGACTTAGAGCTCATACAAAAATGCTGACCAGGGTTTAAGCTCTTGTCAAAAAAATTGTCATCGGGAAAACAAACTTCCTAGCAAATACAAACTTCCTTGGTACTGAAAAAAGTTTGCATTTCCGACAATGTCAGAGACCATTTTTGAAGTTTGGCTATAGAATTATGCTTAAGTAAACTTGTTTGCACTTCTGTATTTTAGAGGCTAAAGTTAGGCAATGCCAGTTATTCAATCTGTTACATTTGACAAATGCCCCAGTTTAAAGAAGTTCAGTTTTTAATAAATTGCTCTAGTGGATTTGAAGTGTCACTGTATTTTGGTATTAATACAGAAAACAAGTTAGCAATAAATTCTTGCAACAAATTAGAAACTGGCAAAAAATTCCCTTATGGATTTGCAATCACAGCGTTATTTTCCTCTAGCACCTACTGTAAACCTGGATCTGTTGCTAGCATTTTGCTCCTTGCATCTGTAGTTAAGTCCAACAGGCAGTTCTTTCCACAAAAATTATTAAAGTGGGGAAATTTTACAAAGATACATGAGTACAGATAAATTTGCTTCTTTTACAAGTTTACGGTTGCTGAGGACAGTGAAATAGCCAAGGTCTGTCTTTCTCTGGTATACCAATTCTAATTGCTAGTGTCAGCTCTTTCCATCATGCTCTGCTGCAAAACTGCATGCATTTACCCCATAATGTTCACCCTAGTCTCTGATGGTTAAACCTTATTCTGAAATATGAGGGTGTTTTCCAAGTTGTTTTCAATAGCTATTATAATATTAAGTGATGTTGTTATTGATTAAATCCAGTGTTCATGAGATGGAAAGAAAATGTTAAAAGCTATTTTCTTTATATCTGAAATATCTTTGCCATACCTATTTTATTAGCCACTATCTATCCACTTTTCAATTTCTCTGACCATATCTCAGGCTAGTCTTTGTGTTTGACAATTTGTTCAATTGTAGCAACAGGTTTTCTGACCAAAGATATGATGAACTAATGAGTAAAACAGAAATTATGCTTCAGAATCTCATGGTTTTGCCATGAGGGAAATTGTCTTCATTTTATGTCTGTCTGTCTTTCTAAACATCTTTTTAAATTCAGGATAATATCTATGCTTTTCATTGCAGCCTAATAATTTTAATCTCTAATTAAACTACTTTTGCAAGTTTAAGTTAGTTGTCTTTTAACAACACATTAATCAGCTATTATTCTATTCCCAGTTGTATACTTGGCATAGTTTCTGCTAAAGGAAATTCTGATCTTTTATGTATTATAGATGAAATAAGTTTGCCTGCTACAGGTCAGCACTCTTCAGTAGTTCTGAGGCTTTCCTAAATTAGCATAACACACTTCCTCATTAGAAGCTGGTACTGTAAAGGGAGGCTTATAAAGTTGATAATGTGATAACCTTTAAAAAGTTTTGTTCATTCCAGCACCTCTTCTGAACTTTAAAAATGCATTTAGTCCTACTGCTAAATATTAGGCCTAAGCACAAAACCCCCTTGCTAATTAAATTCATATACGTCATCAGTGTGGTACATATTGAAAAATACCAAAATAGCATTCTAGTGCATCAAAACACCTATTCTGAAGGCAGAACCACAAGTATTATTGTCATCATTTACAAGTGACTAACTATAAAACTCCAACTCCATGAAGCATGCAGATTGTATCATTGCTTTTTTTCACCCTTCAGAAGCTGCAAAGGAGTCTAAGACTGAAAATTATTTTTTTTTATCCTAAAAGTAAATGAACAAGAAAAAGGTCTGCTGCACCTCTCTTGTTATACATAGGAAAGAGAGGTTGGTGCCTAATGAGCTCATCTCAATGCTGAGATGTAGCTGTAAGCTTAATGTTTTGTAAGGCAGGAAGTAATTAAAAAATTGCTGTTATTTCAAGCACTGTGCATTTACAATTCCAGTAGTCTTTTTTTTTTTTTTAAGTTATGTCCATTTCAAGTAATTGAATTTCAACCTAGCAGAAATTCTATAAAGTCTGCATCATTTGAAGATGTTGGTCTAGGGAAGCTTCTGGCTTAATACAAGGGTTCACCACTACTAGCATATTTATAAATCCTGGCTTACACATACAGTGTTCTTTATAAACAGCACGGGAATCAAGTGGTTTTGATGCAATGTGGTGTGGTTGGAAAGACAGCTAAACTCTGCAAAACAACTGACTTTTTTTACACAAGGACAGGTGCTTGTGAAATAATAACTGAAAGATGGCTCTCTTGTTTTTCTTCTGTCAAATAGATCAACTTCTAATCACTTACTTGCTTGTGCAGCTTTCTCTCTTACTCCTGGTTTTGATAACCATCTTTCACAGTTATTTGCCACGTGCCAATAACTGTACTACAGATTTCTAGGCAAACTATACAATAAAGCACTTTTATGTTTAATTATGCAGATAAAAAGTGGCAGGGAGGCGTAGTGCTGCTCATGCTGTAAAAGAATCATGCTGAACAGCACAAAGACTTAGAGACAACAGGATGTCACTGTGTACCTGGCAAAGAACACGAATGTAAATGGTGCGGTGTCTTCAAGAAAACTAGGGGGAACGTTGCTCTTGTGGCATCTCTGTAACAAAACAGAGATAGGTGGGAGTTTACAAGTGATGAAAATGTAGCAGTAGAGGAGCTCTAGGCATTTCCATTTTAATCTGGTAATCAACCTGTCTATTAGTTTCCATATCTTGTAATCTGATTGAACTGTTAACCTATGTGCCTATGGTTTTACCTTAAAAATGATAAGCAATTATCTCTATCATACAAGATACAGTATAAATAGTAATACAAGCTACATTATATACAGTGGGACTATGCAACTCAGAATACACCTTGCAGCATTTCTAAATCTTTTCCTTTCTCTAATGTGGAAAACATGACAGAATTAGGTAGCAAAGTGGTACGTCCTGCTGAAATTCTCTGGGTGTTAAAAATATGGCCATATTGTCAGTATGGGAGTCTGTTTGGGTTATTTTCAAGGCAGCTATCTGGAGTAAGGCAGTTGCAGATCTTCCCAGGGAAGGGCAGTGCAGGACCTCTTTGAAGTCACCTGCACAGCAAGCAATTGTGTTGGAGAACTCTGCAGTGTAGGTGGGATTTTAAAAGCTGGGGAAGGAAATAAAAGTGTGATGCCTAACAAGGAAGAAGAGAAGCCAAAGAATTTTAGACCAAATCAACCTAACTTCAATTCCTGGAAAAAATCTACTGGCATAGAACCAGCAGTGGGAATCATGTCACCTGTATCCAGTTTTCTTAACTGAGCAAGCGCTGTGTACAGGGAAAAAGCAAAAGATGTGCTAATGTGGACCTTTTGTTTCAAATGCCAGTTTCATAACACTGTAGGGAAATACAATTATTTCCTCTAGTCTATACAATGGGTGGCACAACTGGCTGAAAAGCTGCATTACATAATTAAATATCAATAATTTATAGCTCTAAGAACATAAATGCAGTGAAAAATGTATCTTTGTTCTGACCCACATGGCCAGAACATATAGTGTCCCTGACAAGCAGCCTGAAGTGGATGCTTAGGATATAGCCTAAGGATAGGTGATGCATATGTGGGACCTTCTAATAATCTCAAGCTTTAAGAGCCAGATGTGGTTCCCATGTGTTAGTACCTCTCAATGGATTTCTCTTCTAGCCTCCCCTTAAGCCCATTTTAAAACATGAAATTATTAACTAACAATAATATATTAGACAATTCTATGGTAGTCTGTCTGATTCCAAAACTATTTCTATTTTCATAAGTGATGCAGATGCTACCAGAGTACACATAAAATCTGAGACGCTCCAAGGTAGGAAATGAGAGCTCTTTAGAGGACAGCAGGAATTTTCAATTTATCAACACCAATGATCTGAAATAAATAGGATGAAGTACTACATGTAAGAATAATCAACTACCAAACCCCCAAATAAGTAGTATGACAATGTATCAGCTCCTCCAGAAAGTTTCTTGGGATTACACTAAACAGAAACTTGAACATGACTCGATATCCCAGCTGCATGATTTTGCAACAGCTTTACAACATGATGAATAAACAGGCTTTTACATGTTTTACACGTAAGCTTTCATTTCTACTCAATACAGGTGAGACTTTTAGCTGGAATACTACATCCAATTTTGAGTATTGTACTTCAGGAACAATTTAGACTAATGTGAATGTAGGAGAAGTCTTTCAGATTTCTGATCAAATTCATGAAAGAATCAGGGTTATGCAGTCTAGAAAAGACCATGGAGAAAAATGACAACATTTCAGACAGAGGAAAGAAATAATGTCTTCCTATGCTCAGTGAGAAGTGTAATATGCTCAAAATCGCAACAGGAGAAATTTTGACAAAAGGAAAATCTTTCTGGTAGTTGGAATAAATGTGCAGTGAAGCACATCACTTACGGAAGATGCAAAATCTACCACTGGAGATTTACAGGGACACTTATGTAACTACATAAACCATTCCTGACAGGTGAGTCTGCCTTGGGTCAGGGACATCAGCCAGATGATTTCTCGCAGTCCCCTGAAACCCTATTTTTAATGACATGTATAGACCTGCAAACAACACACCACAAGATTTAAATTTAAAAAAAAAAAAAAAGCAGGTAAAACAATGGTTGTTCTGCACTGACTCTTCATGTTATTTCACTCCATGCAAAACTGGTCGCTACCGCACCAGAAGTCTAACTTCACCTTGTTTCTCAACTGGAAAATTATTGGCATTCCTATGTCTGTATAAGCTTCTAGTCTGAGCAGACAAAGCCATTTAAAATCCGTATTTGCACTCATGCATCGCAACCCTGCTGGAAAACAAGATAAAAGACCCAAGTGCAACTTGATGTCACTTAATTCCCTAGCGTTGGGAAGTGCCTTGTTCCCACATTGTTTTAACGAACAGCTCTGTGGTGTCCAGTTCTTTGGCATTTGGGGAGTTTGGGCTCCCCTCCACAGGGAGCCCAGGAACAGGATTCAGGACGCCAGTGTATTGAGTGGGAGCTACCCAAGCCAGCCAGTGAGAAACATGGCTCCTCAAGAAAGACTAGGTGCACAGAAAGGAGCTGCTGTTGAGGATTCACAGATGTAAGTTCTCTTCTAGCATTGGCTGCTTATGACAAATGAGTCTCTTCTTGCAAAAAAAAAGCAGACTTCAAACAGGACACATATCCATGAAGAGAGACCTCCCCTTAGACCCAGTCCCCCTTCAGACCTGGAACAGAGCTCCCCACCAGTAGTCAGGAACATACATTCATTTTGCTGTCTGTCTGATCAACCAGAAGTTTAAGTATTTCATACTGAATTAGTAGTTCCAGAAAGAGAGAGCAAGGCAAGGTGCCTCAGAATATCCTGTAAGAAACACGCCTAGGACCTTTCCATAGTGATATCGAGCTGGCTTCTTGATGACAGAAGTGCAACCAGGTTTAATTTCCCTGATCAACTCAAAACTGGTGAACGAGCACACTGTGTCACACAGTATATCACACCTGCTTTGCCTGGGCTCAGCACAGTTGTGCTAAAGGCGTCTTCAACACCGCTCTGATCGTAGCTCACTGCATGGCTCAGGGGAAGGTTTAGGGCCAACCTGCAATGTGTGGGGTCCAAAAGGGACCAGGAGAAATGCTGATATTATGGCTCTTTACGTGTCAAGCAACACTGCACAGGGCAAATCTCTGCAATATCACCACAGAGCTATTATATTAATTTTATCAATTTGTCAAGTGTCATCTAGTCAGTATTATCTCACTCAATTAGACAGAAAACTATACAGCCTAATTCAGGCATCCATGCTTTCTGGACATGGTTTATGAGATGCTCTAAGTCACACCTCTTTAATTATCTCATATTAAATTATAATGCAACCAGATGCCAAACAGCCACTGATAATGAAAAACATGAACGCTGTGGGAAATAACACGATTTAGCATTACACTAGGGAAGTCAGAAGGGTTTACAGCAGAATTTAAAGCATTATCTGTACTTTCTCTCATTGGTGTTGCAAGAATGATTTTTCTATTTCTCCAGCCCTACGTGCTAACTAAGCACAAGCCTTGTCTTCCAATACAGACATATTTTCTTTGCAGCAGACAGGCACTCTGTAGACCTTGTATCAGAAATGCCTGACTTTTAAAAGTAAAGCTTTTATCCTGATTCTGACCTGAAGGACCCTTGTTGCTCCTAACAAGCCTACTCTTCTGAGATGAGACATAAGGGAAAGCAAGCAAGCCGATTCTCCTTAAACCTCATGAGTAAGAGCATTCTCTAATCGCTGGGTTCTTGAATATGAGGGAAAGTGATGACGTCTGTGATCTCTGCACTGTGTGCAACCCAATGGACCAATGTGTTCAGGGAATGTCTGAGTACGCTTCATGAGTAGGAAAGGTTGGTGACAAGTTTTGTTTATAAATCCTTCAGAGGCACACCATAGTATTTGCTTTGATGGCTCTACATCAAAGCTCATCAGCAGGAATGTAAGTAACTTTATGCACACCTAAAAGTTAGCAAAGATCCAGTGGCACTTAAATATCAGACTATAATTTTCCACATGAATCTCACTCAGGGGCTCAGTTCTTTGGTGGCAGTGTTCTACCAGATCCTGCAATGTCCAAATGAACCATTCTGATATCCTATATTCACTGATAAACTCCCTAAATCCATGGGGTAGATGTGTCTAATTGTAAGACAGTATCTAAAACTAAGAAACAACCTCATTTAGTTAGAACAGTCTCGCTGGATCTAAGTCACCCTGGTGAAGCTTGATCAGCATGCAGCCTAAGAGATCATGACCTTCCAGGGGAATTCTCTGTTACATGGATTATGTACTTGAATTTGCGCTTGGTTCAGACAGAAATCCCTCCCTTACTGCAAGTCATGAGGAAACTGTTCAATATTGCTGTTGTCAAAACTTCTGGTGGTCTTGATGACAAAAAACTGATCCAGCTCTTATTAGAAAACACATCTACTGAGACTATTACCAGCAGCTCTGCTTTTGACTGTGGCATTGGTCAGTAATGCTGCTGCTACAGCTTGAAACTACAGAGCCACTGGCACATATCCCAGGAAGCATGCCAGCTTCTGATGGGTACTGACCACAGGAAAATGAGACTCCCCAGAAGAAACGGGGACTAGTTATTGACATGATCACACAGATACACAGAAGCATCTAGTACTTTCAGTGGACATTTGAGTGGGTCAGCTTGCTACTATATGAAGACAAACAGATGCATTTATATTTGCACTACAAGTTTAAAATTGTCCCTTGGACACTGGTGTAAATGCTTCAGCTCACTGATACAAAAGTATACTGTAGGGAGCAGTCAGAAAACTTCGTAAAAAGCAAAATAAATCAAAACATTTGTATTTGAAACAAACCTTACAATGGCATAGCTTCTTCTAAGCACATGTCCTGGTTTCAGCTGGGATAGAGTTAATTTTCTTCCTAGTAGCTGGTATAGTGTTATGTCTTGGATTCAGTATGA
>JAVJGG010000094.1:24483994-24503971 GCA_035590195.1 Aviceda cuculoides | reverse complement strand
CGGGGAGGAATACCCACACGTGCTGGCAGTTCGCGGTCCTCACGGGCGTCTTGAACACCTCCTGGCAGACGGGGCAGTAAAAATCATCCTCGCTGAAGCACGCCGCCGCGGCTCCCTCGGCCATGGCAACACGTCAGGGCCTCTCCGTGAGGATCGGGGTCGAGAAACAAGCCCCGCCCTGGCGAGCTGAGCTCCGCTCCGCTGCCGCGTCGGGCCGCCGGGCAGCCGCGGGGCGGTGGGCGCCGGGGGAGAGCGGGCGCCGGGAGGCGGCAGAAGTCGCATGGGGGAGGCGGGCGCGGGGCCGGAGGGCGGGGAAGGCTCGTCCGCCTCTGTCAGCGAGGGGAGACTGCTGCTGGGGAGCGGGCAGCGCTCCGTGTTGCGGGCAGGTGCCGAGGTTGTGCCGGAGGAGCGGCCGGAGCTCCCCGCGCCGGGCAGCCCGGGAGACCCGCGCCCGCTGCCGCCGTCGGCAGCGCCGCCGGCCTCTCCCGTCCCGCGCCGCCGGCGGGCCCTCCCTTTAGGGCGTCCGCTGGGATTTTTTTTGCGTTCCCCAGTACGGCTCGGAAATCCCCTCTTCAGCACACTGCCACTTTACCGAGGGGTCAGCGTCCTGGGAGAGCTGCCCAGCGCATGCGGCAGCCTCTGTACGGAATGGCCACGCGCTGATTTTTCTGCCTAGTATTTTGAAATTAGTGCAAAAGTACACCCAACATGGGACTCACATACACGTTTAAGTTTAAGGTCTGTAAGTTTCAATTTTAAAGTTGTCGTTAGCATTTGATGTGAAATTTATGGCGATATTTAGATTGTGGGCAACGCATTGATTTGTAATTGTGTGGACTTTTAAAACCATGGAGTAATACATTAATTGAACATCTGCTCTGTTTGAGTAGAAAGTTTTCACAGGCTCGGTTTAGTCTGCAGCCATTTTCTCCGTAGGCATAGAGGAAGATAAGAACAACTTTGTAGTAAAAATAACGGTACAATGTTAATTTTTTCTTTATTTATAAACAGGAGATTCAGATTTGCACCTTGGTTTGGCCCAGCATTGCAGGAGAAATAGTTTGGGATGTGACCTTTGCCATTGTTTTCTTTCTAATACCAGGATTAGTCATTGTCATCAGTTATTCCAAAATCTTACAGGTATGTTTTTCCTTTAGTTTTTGTTGTAGAACAAAAAATAAACAGTAACTCACTAGGCATCAACATATTGTCACTGAATACAAATACATCTAAAGGGAGTAGACATAATTTGCTCAGTAAACGGTAAGTATGTGATATAAAATGAGGCTCTTCAACCTGTACAAAACAGCCTATACGTTTCAACTAAGAACATGCTTGAACAGCACATTACCAGAAGCCCAACACAAAGTTTGTCTTCGTTTATATATAGTATTTAATACAATTCTCCATTTATGTGCTGTTCATATTTAAAGACTGTCAGTCTCCTAAATGCTAAAAGTCAAGCATGTGAAGTAACTAAAAACTAGATTTTAGTTTTAGGCTTTCCTTGAGCCTAAACTCCAGAGTCACAAGGGATTTGTAAGAAAGCAAAGACAGGCAGGACTAGGAAAAATCCATCCCCTTTTAGATCTACTGATTTTCTGCAAGCATTTTTAGCATACAGATCTTGTTAGATTACACTTAGTCCTCCACAATTTCAAACTTCGGAAACAAAAACTGTAAATTAAACACTCTGCTTCCACTTTTTTTCTGAGTGGATGTTGTTTAACTGGTGAAATATAGGCCAAGAGACCAGGCATCACAGAGCTTTAGTCTATATTCTAGCAAGCATGATATTAGTTACCTAAATTCCTTTTAAAACATCTGATTTCACACCCCTTCCTCTTCCAAAAACAGAGTGAGAAAGTGCTAGAAATCTTCAGACTAGGTACTGCAATGCCTAGTTTTTAGCAACTGCACCCAAAAGAATCTTGATTCCTGTATTAGGTAATTAAACTTCTCATACTATATGTAAGGAAGATTACAGGTTTTGGAAAGGAACCTCAAAATACACAGATTATTGAGCAGGGAATTAACTGATGAAATGCTGAGCACCCACGTGCTGTGGGTACATGCACCAGAGCTGCACGTAGATGTTTCAATGAACTTAGGATCTAGAATCTGGGCTCTACATGTACTTACCTATTGATCAGGCTTAAAATTGTAGTCAAAATCATCAGCTCTTAGTTTCTGTACACTCTTTAAGCTCATTAGAACCTTGAGGTAAATGTATTAGGTAAACTTCTTCTAGTGAAGTAAAGCACTTGCCATTTTTGCGGTAGCCAAAGAACATACAGTAACTCAGTGGGGAGTCTGAGCCCTTGGAAAGAACTGCAAAAAACTGCAGGTCAAGGAATGCCACAGTCCCTGGTCAGAGACCAGGACAGGAATGGTGTTCCTCTTGTCCTTGGAGACTCCAGATTACAACAGGTGAATTTAGAAAACAAAATGGCACATAGGGAGCTAGAAGCCCAAAAAAGTGTTTGGAATACTGGATTATAAAACAGCCCCGTGCTGCCGTGCTCATGTTTCTTTTCCAACTTGATAACATGGATGCTAAGATCCATTTCTCCTGAACTGAAAAAGGAATGAGGCCCATGGCAGGATCCCGTCTTTTATAATTGAATCTCCTCTCTCATACAGCTCTCCAGGAAGCAACCAGAACTCAGCTGGGGAATGTCTTAATCCCTGAGCCATTCCCAAGAGCAGATTCACTCTCACTTCATGAGAATGCTCCATGATGCCAGTGCATAGAGTACAATGCTCAGTGTTGCTGGAAGCAGTTCAAAGCATTCATGTATTCAAATAACATAGCATCTATGATGATGATGATGATTCACTACAGATATAAAACCTCAAATTTGTTAAAAAATATACTCTACAAATGTATACTTCACAATTTAATCTGAAACTCAGTATTATTTTTATGTAACACTTCTCCGAAGCCTGGCGAAAACGACAGATTAGAAGCCATGATTTGTTTAAGTTACTTGTTTTTGCACTGTTGCCCCTCTCAGGCAAGACTTAGGTAAGAGGCTGGAACTAGTAAAGACGTTCACATTCTGGAAGTTACCTACTTGTGTATGCACAACTTCTAAGTTCCTGGTTCTCAGCATGTGATCCAGATGCCCATGATAGGTATCTAGATTCCTTGTACTAGGCAGACCAAAAAGGGATCCAAAACGTATCACTGCCACCCCATTTCAGTCGAGCACTTCCTCAAGATGCAGTTGCATCTTATTTACCGCAGTTCTGGTGATTCTTGCATTCTTAGTTCTAAGCTGTGCAGCTCCAGCAGGAAAAATGGAGGGTACCTCTATGGGACAGGTATCTGATGAGGACATTCTGTAGCTGTTTTGAACAGTGGAGGCTGAGGAGGGTACAGAACTTGGTTTTCCCACTTTTACATTAGAAGTGGATATTAGTCCTTTGTATTTTGTGAAACCTTCATTCTTACTAAGCCAGGTTAGGTGCTCTCTAAGAACAACTCTTGGATCAGATTGTTTGAAGGAGTCGTTTGAGGATTGTTGAAGGATCGGATGGCCTAGTTTCTGGATTCCAAATGGGTACAGCAGAAGATCATCAGGCTGGAATAGTTTTACATGCTCAAAACATCAGAATTCTCTGCCTTTTTTAAATCAGGGAAGCAGCTACTGAGACTGTCCCCTTCTCAGGCTCAGCAGCTGCTGAGAAGCCCATGTTTGGATCATGAGTTTTGATTTATACACCTACATTCTGTTGAAATCTTTTGTAGATGTCTAAGTTCTTAATATTTATTCTAGGCCATCTATCTCTGCGACAAATACAGAAAACTGCAGAAAGAATGACAAATTACTCAACATATATACAACCATTTTCATCCTAAGCTGAAACCGGAAGCTATTAAGTATTACTAGTATTAGTGTTATCCTTCCTTTGGTTATTGCTGAAGGGAAATGTCACACATTAAAGTGGCAGGAAGAGTCTTACACCTTTTGGCTTTCCTACTTAGACACCAAATTGATCCTGACTTTTGAAAATACTTGTTCTTTACCCATGCAGGGGGTAAAATGGCATCTCAATTATTTAGCATAAATGTTTGTTCACTAAATCTTTCAATTTTATTTTATTTGCACCAGATATGTGAAAGTAACAGACTTATTTGTGCTATGCCAACTTCATTGAAGACAGGGATGTAGAGCACGAGATTTAGAGTCTTCTGCAAGCCACTGGGATTCAGTATTCTACTTAATGACAGATGATTCACACCCAGGAATACTAGATTCCCAAACTACCCGTAGTCTGGTTTATTACATTAGACAGTACTTTTACAAGACACAGATTTTCATAGTGACAAAAGGATCTGTTAGATTTCATGTTAGTCCATAGAAAGCAGTTCAGACTACTGACTGAAAAACTAAAAGTTTACACAAAAATTTAAGTAAAATCCCATTCACTTTTAAAACGTATCATGATTTAGTTACCATAATAAATTTATGCTCCTTCTAATACCTACCTTGTAATATCAGCATGGCTGTAAGAGAATTGGATTGTATTCCTTCTTGCACATCAACAGGATTGTTAACTATGTTCCAATTTGCATTTGTGAAAAAAATCAATCAGTTTATTTAGATAGAACAAATTAGGTCATAATTTGTAGTTAATGGGATTTCATGAGTAATTAAGGCTCTGTTTTATGCTGAAAATTATTTATGGCAGGTAGAGAGCCATGAGGAGAACAACCAGTTTGACTAATATTGAGGTGAGTTCACAGCTGAGAGGAAAAAAAATTGCTAGTAAAGTGAGAACGTTTGAAACGGAACCATTGACAAAAAGTAAAAATGGAATTCTGCAATGCCTTTCTTGTAGTCACTTTTCAAAACAGAAACATGATGTACCAAGATTTACTTTTGCACCTGTAAAAATGCATTAATAATTCTTCTAGATTTCAATGAAAGTTACTTTCTTCTCTTTTACTGCAGATTACAAAAGCATCAAGAAGGAGTTTAAATGCTGGTTTAGCCTACTCAGAAAATCATCAGATTCGTGTTTCCCAGCAAGACTACAAACTATTCCGAGCCCTCTTTGTGTTGATGATCTCTTTCTTCATCATGTGGAGCCCAATTATAATAATTATTCTTTTAATTTTAGTCCAGAACTTCAAACAAGATTTAAATATTTTGCCATCAGTTTTCTTCTGGGTAGTATTATTCACTTTTGCCAACTCTGCTGTCAATCCGATTTTGTATAATGTTGCCCATTTCAGACGTAAATGTCAGGAAATTCTTCTCTGTTGTACAGGGAACCCTGTAAGGCCTGGGGCTGGTACAGAAACCACTGCAAGAAGAAGTAACCATGAACAACCAAATTTGTCTTTCATTACCAGATAATTATTTAAAGCCTGAGCTGTGCTACACTTTGCATGTTAATGTCTACACTATCCCAGGTTGAACAGGTCACTATGTTGTAGTATTATATGCCAGAGAAGGAAAAAAAAGGCTAAATCTGTATTTTTAATTCCTGCAGGTAAAATGCTCTTGACTTCACTGCTTTGCCTCAGTAAGATCTGGACAGTTTAATCCAATGGATTGAATTCTCCACTTACACTGAAATAAATAGGAATATGGAAGTGAACTTAGTGAATGTAAAATAGTTGAAATAAGTACTTACCAGATGAATTAATTTCTATGAGGGTACATTTTCAGTTGGCATAAGTGTCATTAACTTTAATGAAGTTATAGTGAATCTATATCAAGAGGGCACCTGATCAATTTTTACTCTTTATTTTCTACTAAGAGATCAACTTTCTAGTGAAAGTGTACATCCTCAGAAAGTATCTGCTCTTTTTTTAATCCCATTTAAATAAGGCACTTGATTATACACTTAGATAACTGACTGCCTGAATATAGGTTTGAGGAGACTAACCAATTTTGTGTAGGAAACAAGATGATAAACATGTATTATCACCAAGTGAATGACCAGTTTGGTTCCATCTCAGATTAAAAATACGGACATGATGCCTGTTAATTTATAAATAAAGAATAAATAAATAAATGTTTACTTGTCCTGTGTAAAATAATTCTTTTAAAAAGGTGTGTATTTTTTATGTCTTCGGTAGTCATGTAATAAAGTTAATCAGTGATACATAGGGTCACTGAATTTCCTTCCTCTTTTCTAAAATGCTATTGGGAATGATTTCCAGTATTTCCTAGAAAAAAGATGATGTTGTGTTTGAAAAGAAATTAAAATACATATATTCTGGGTTTTTTAATTAAAACTCTTTTAGTCAGAAATTGAAACCACTAAAAAAAAGAAAGATTAAATTCTAAGTTATTGCTATCTGTCACCAACTCAAACCAGTGCATTAAGATAATGGTTTACTAATAAAACCAATGTCTACATATGTACAGATTTGCATACAAACAATTTGCATCCCCTGTAATCCAAGTTTATTAAAGTGTTTCATTGGTTTATTAACAAGTGGAGCTACACAGCTCAGATAAATATACTCAAAATCTAAATGAAGCCATTTAAAAGGTTTTCAAGAGAACACCCAATCAATGTGTTAACTTTACATCCATGGTGCCGTTACATGGTTTCTCTCCATAGTTTTGGATCTCCTTAAGAGCAAAATCCTGAAACACACACACAAAAAATTATTTTTTAACCACACTAGACAAAATTAAAATTTATACAAACTTTCACCAAATTTTAAATGCATACATATCTGATTTCTTTAAAATGCTCTTGAGTCTAGCAGTCTGTTACTTGTAATGATAATGCCAATACCTTGCTCTGCAGTTTATAATTCCAAAGCATTTTCAACTTGGAACAAAACAGGAATTCATCCACCTGTCCTGAGTGTTTTAATACTTTGGCAAACAAGGTACTGGATAGCTCAGTAATAAAAGAGTTATTTATTTAACAAGCTTCAAATTATTTGCCTTTTAAAGATTATTAATTTAAGAGTGTCTTTCAACAAAATAAGAATCTCCTGATCTCCAAAACTTCTAATGGCAATAGTAAATTAGCTGAAGGAACATACCACTCTTTAATTCCCAATTTTTGCTTCTAGCAAAAACCAGCAGATTCAGCTTTCAGCTCTACTAATATGACATCATATTGTATTTACAAGTAGTCCCACTGTGATATCCACACTCACATTGCATAACTTAAAGCAAGAGACTAAGTGTATCATAGCTTGATCCATATTTGGAAAGGAGCTACCATCAGAAATGCAGTGTAAGTTACAACCAAAAGCCTCGTAATTTCCTAAGCTTCTCTTTTGCCTTAAAGAACCGGATATTTTAGATGTTTTTTTCCATCAAGGTAAGTTTTGGGAAAAAAAAATTAGCTTCAAGACATAGGCAGAGTATGCACAATTAGAAACAGATATAAGCCTGTTGCAGCATCTATTGACGTCAGTCAGAATTTTACCACAATAACAATGGAATGCATGTCAGTACAGATAACTGAAGTTGGCTTTTTTTGCTACTAATTCTGTAGTTCTTAATAGCAGAATTAAAACTAAAGTAGCAAGGCTTCCAATCCCCACATAAGGAATTAAGTGAATTTTGTAAGAGTTTCTGATATAAAGCTTTCAATAGATGTTTTTTTCAGTTTAGCTCACAATCATTCTCTCATTCCCAAATGTACTTGCTTTGCAGGAACTTTGGCTTAATGATACTGGCGAATTCAGAATCAACTAACACTATGGTAATTACAGGTCCTGATCACAGTAAGGGGAAAATGCAAACTGCTGGCTTTAAGTTTCATTTATGCTTTGGTGCTGGGCACATAAAGATAAACTCTGGCATAATCCTCAATAAAAAGCTGGCAGTATTAAGGACTCGGGATACTATTTTTCATTTACAAAGAGTATGGAACTCACACAGTCTTATCAGACACTGCACTCAGTGCCTAACATCTGAATATAAATTAGGATAGCAGACAAAGAATACAGCACTCGGTGCAACTTGGTAGTTTTGATATTTCTGTAACAAACTAGAGACAGCATGATCAACTTTTAAATTAAGGTTAAGAAGTCAATATTTAACTTTCAAAAGACATTCTGAGCTTTTATTTTAAAATTACATTATTGGCTCTATATTCTGTGGAAAAATACAAGCATTCTAGTGTATAGCAGCTCTGAGATATTTGAAAAAGTTATATAACAAATTATGAATAAATGAATATATTCAATTTTTCTTTTTGGTTTATAGTTTCTTGCAAAAATTGACAATACATTTATTGCCTTGCAAGCCTCATATAGTGTAGAAATAATAGAAACACAGATTCCACCATGCTGAAACAGACCAGTAGTTGGACTAGCCCAATATCCTGATTTTACAGTGGGATAGTACTTTCTCTGGGTTGACAGAAATGCAAGGAACCACCATAGCACACACCTCTCGAAGTCACAGCACAACAGCTGTATATCTACACTTTATCTTAGATTTAATACAAAAACATCCCTAATAATCTTTTTTCTCATCTTCAGAAATTTTTATTCTTGCTGTATTTCATTTGAAGAGCAGTGAATGCAGCATTCAAAAAATGTATCATCAATTTATATAATGACATTGTTTCTTTTCTATCCTACCCTTTATGCAATCATACACATCATTCACAAAAGCCAATTTCATTTGCATTTATCATATCTCTTAGTCTTGACTGGCTTAAATCTCAACTGTCTTTTATGTTGTCTCCAAATTCTCTTTCAAGACAAAATTTCTATTTTCATTGTTGTCAGGCACTTTTTCCAGGTCACTAATCAGTATTCTAAACACCACCTACCTTAGCAGATCTTTGAGGCACCCTGTTATCAGCATACCTACTTTACAACATGTCAATATATTACTCTCTGTTTATAGATCAGATGAACAGGTAATAGAGCCACAAGAGCTGACTGTGCTCATCTGTTCGGACTTTCTTTGTAACATGCAAAAGTTCCTTCAGTCAATCCCAGTTTATTCTACCATGTCATTTAGAAAAGCCTTTAATCTTGATTTACAGATTTCAGTGATGAAGAACATACAAAAGCTCTTGGTAAACTGTTCCAAAGGTTAATGACCTTCGGAGTTAAACAAATGGCTATTTATTTCTGCTCTGAATGTGTCCAGTTTAAAGTTCCATCCATTTTTATTTATTATTCTTATGTTTGCAAGTCCCTTATTATCCAATTCCAATTGCTTGTGTGGGCAAGCACAGACTTTGCTCAGGTCAGCCTTTAACCTCTTTCTGATGAGAAAAGACCAAGGTCTTTGAAGCACTCACCAGAGGACACATTTTACAAACTTTCAATTTTTTTCTCTGCTCTTTGAAACTTCTAATTCATCCTTGGTACACCTTCCAGTTATGATTATCATCATATGTGACATAGCAAGCAGACCTATGCCAAGCACAACAGTCTCATGTGAGTCTGTAAATTAATCTTTTGCATCCTTGGTTTATGCATCCGAGAATCACATTAACTCTTTTGGTCACAGCATTACATTGGGAGTTTACATTAAGCTGATTTACCAGTTACATCTTCTGTAGATATTGTGTTTTCCAGAATGCAAGGTTGGGGATAGGGACGGGTACATTACTATTTTATTTGTCCTAAATATTCTAATCTGTCTTCTTCATTCTTTACTATTCCCAACTCCGGGTGTAATCTTTATTAGTAAGTATATTACATTTTCTTCTAGATCATTGATTAAAGTAGCATAAATTACCATTTGTTTTTTTCTAATATATTTGAGCACAAATGAGTTAATTTTTATCCTTCCCTGTGTTGCAAGCTCAGCCTGACTATATGACTCAATATAGGGTCATACTTCCAGTATGAGGGGTATGTCCCACAACCCTTTGTGAAACAGTTGGCATGAGGACCTGTGAGAAAGGGTCTGCTATAAGGTATCCTTTCTAAGACTTCTGATATTCCTTAAAAGCCTTTTATGAAGAATTATTCAAAGAAGTTTTTGAAAATACATTATATTCCCTACAACAACTATTTTTTTTGAGAAAGGCAGAGTTCTGATTAAAGAGACACAATTTCTTTTTACAGCAACTATGAAGTTTATTCTTACTATGTTTACTCATACTACATTGATTTAATTGTTTTACAACTTCCTCTAATTATTGTTTCAGCTGATGTGATGTGCTGCATGAAAAGCTATACACCTTAGGTCTCCTTCAGATAAGGGAAATCAAAGTTGGAAATAACTTACTACAAGCTCCAGTTTTCAAAAGACAGTATTACAGCCACTAAGTAAAAGACTTCATGCATTTGCTATTTAATGAGCAAGAGACTCCTAGTGTTTTAGTCATTAAACCCTGGAAAAAATTCTTCATAAAAAAATGTTCTTACCATTATGAACGATAACTCTGTATTTTCTGTCCAAGCAGAGGTCTATCTGCCTTTGTCTGACAATTTTCTGTGCCTCTGGAGGCAATCCCTTGGGGTCCCGGGAGAACACAAAGGAATAGCCATCAGCACAAGTGCCATCTTCATTTACTTGGCGGCAGCAGTAATGAAGAGCATATGTATCATAATCTGTGTCCACTATCCAGTGATCATCATCTGGAAGAAACCATAGCAAAGAAGCAAAGGTGTTAGAGACACAAGTAAAATCTAGTAAATCTAAAGAGATTGCTGCCATAACTCTGTGAAGAAAATAATACAATGAAGATTGGTATAAATGATAACAGCTTAGCTCTTAGTTTATTCCTGTGTGCAGTATTTAATTCCATGTTTTGGGGGGAGTTTTTTGTTTTGTTTTGGTTTGGTTTGGGTTTTTTTAAGAAAATAAGCATATTTATCCAGGACAGTGATGGAGAGAAGAGGAAATGGTTGGCACCACTGCTTCTCCTCTAACATGGGGAAAGAACAAGAGCAGCATAAAGAAGTGCTAATAAATGCCTTGTAAATCCATGCCTGAACATCATCATAAAATGAGCAACAAACACAGAAAAGAACCATGTATTACAGTAGCTACCATGAAGTACAAAGGAAGTTTCCCTATTTTCACCAAAAAAAGGGGAACAGTCAGACAGAAAATACTTAAAAAAACAGAGAAGCCAAATGTGCTCTTGGTCGTGCTAGTCATGCTCCAGATTACTCAAAACCATAACTATTTTCCTTCCAGGGATGTTACTTAAACTGTATTTTTAAGGACAAAGATTATCGTGCAGTTTCCACATGTGTTAGAAGTGTATTTGCTACAAACGCTATCATAAACCCTCTTCTCAAAATGCAGTTAAAATTTCAGAGAATTCTTAACTATTTAGCTAGGTAATCTGATAAATACCTGGTCACACTGATACCCTGTGCTAACAGAAGCAAACCTAGGTGTTTGCAGTAAAAAGCTTCATCTCTGCAGCTTGGTCTCCTAGAGCAAAAGATCCTTCCTTGCACTATGTGTGCGCTGGTGAAGGCAACACTGTTATGTTCTCTTCCTCATCTCTCCTGTGGGTGGCGACTAGTTTTTAGAAAGGTAGAATCTGGAGTCAGCCTGCAATCTGAAGTATCCCTGAAAAAATGATTCAGCAGCATTCTATGACGAGATTCAGCAACGATTCAAGAGCAATTGGCATCCAAAGCATTCTTTGTAATTGTGTCTTTGGAAAGAGTGGAGCTCCAATCACTTACAAATTCCACCTGCTTCTCTGGGAAACAATCCATGGAAATGTCTTGAGCTACAAGTGTCTGAATCTCTACTTGGCTCAATAAACTAATTTTGCATAGGGTATGACAGATGACAGAAAAATATGAATATATATATATATATACTGGATCATATTTGTTTCTTAAAACAGATAAATCTCTACATTTTCAGACATAAGACCAAGCAAACTAACAGTTACAAAATCCTCTTTCCTGCTCGGCCAATTCTGATGTTAGGCTTTTCAGAGAGTTCTGAACTAAAACAAGACTTAAAATATTTCATCTGCCTTTCATTTTTTTCCAAACAGTGACCTTCAATTATATTGTTGGGTAACAAACAAAAGATACACAAAGACATACAAAGGCCTGGTCTTCACTTATTTCAAGAAAGCCAACCAACTGTCCCATATAAAAAATTGTGATTACCTTGTTCACATTAAGGCTTTGCTGTATGATAGTTATTACATATTTTAAGTGTTTAAGAAATCCAACACTACTTTTTCCTTCCCCAGCATGGTCACACAACATAACTAGGCTCCCAAGTACTTCTGCATCTTCTATAGGTAAGTACTCACTTCCTTTCTGCAGAAAAGAGGCAACACCCCAGTACTTCATCTTGAACTTGGCAGGATCCTCTGTGTCAGTGAAAGAGCCGATCATGTCAGCACAGACATCCCAGTTACTGTAGCCAGAGGGAGAAAAAACATCACATTCAAATCTAACAGCACAGATTCCATGTGACTGTGTGACTAGTGCAGGGATAGCAGGTAGAATTAGAGCACCAGTAAGTGCAGCAGAAGCTTAGTGAAATGGAACAAGAGGAAGACTGCAAACAGCTTACTTGAAGAGTCTGACTCTGCCCTTTGCAGTGGCACTCATTTGTCCATTCTCATCTACGGTGAAATGGGCTACCACGTTGTCCTGCAGAAACAGCCCCTCAGGATCTTTTTTTGCCATGGCATACCAGGTGCCACTGTACTGCAAGGAAATAACAAAGGCTGCGGTTAGACCTAGAAGTATGGAAAACATTACAAAGAGACATTACAAATTAGGGGAGGTGACAGAGGGGAGGACATGCAGATCTTTGACACCATGCCTCAAAGTTGTACCTAAGAGACAAATCTAGCTGTTCCAACAGCATAAACCCACCACTATGTCCTAGTGCAGCAAAGGTTTGTGAAAAAATTGAAATTTTTTGGTATCTTATTTGTATCTGGAGTTCTCCAGTATTTAGAATACAAAATTTGGTGGGAAGAGGATAACAACTGGCAGATCTTGACAGACCTATGTATAAATGTTCTTTCCTTGCAATGATGTCTGAATAACACCAGAGTATTAACTGTCACAGAAGCAACCAAGTCATTACACTCCTTTTGTTTAGACCATACAGTTTGAGACCAGTCTGCTAAACCTCAGCTTCCGCAGTATTCCTTCACCAGATGCATCAGGAACCAGCATCTGTGGAGGTGTGGGCAACATCACACACTTCTGCTGTTTCTCAGTATTGCAGTCTGTGACTTCGAGTGAAAATGTGAACACACTGGTGCTACTGAATGCCAGATTTTGTAGCCTGGGAAGAGGAGCTAGGCAAGATATCACAGATCCAGGAGAGAAAGAAGATTTACCCTGGTCTTGTCGAAGTTCTCCTTGACTTTGAAGCTGCTTATTCTGCAGTCCCGCTCTGCTGTGCTGCTGCCCAGCAAGGCCAGCGCCAGCAGCAGCAGCCAGGGCAGAGCTCTCTCCGTGTGGACCATCCTGTCCCTGCAGCAACAGCAAACAGAGAATAGCATCAGAAACAGGCTCTGTCACACAAGCGAGGAAGGGAGGAAGGCTGCCCTGACAGGTCGTCAGGGCATTGTGCAGTTTTCCCTGATGCATGTGCAAGCAAGGCACCCAGTCGTCCCCAGCCCACTACAGGAGGGTCCCTTACAGGCAGTGCCGGTCCCAGTGGCCTCTTGAGAGCCCAAGTGTTGATGGCAGTGGCAGGGTGCCCAGACAGGGAATGCTTTATGTAGTCCTGGGGCTTTCGCAACCCCCTGAGGTACAAAGCCAGAATTGGAGGGGGAGTAGGCAGGCGGGTTGATGCAAGTTGCAGGCTGGGGCCCCTTCATAACAGCCTCTTGCGTAACACCCATGGGCTCATGTGGTCTTTGACCCTGACCTGCAGCCAAGCAGGCGCTAGGAGCAAATGCCTCTTTTTGGTTTTCCTAACCCAAAGGCAGAGCTTACACCTGGGAGAAGGGGTGTGCACATGCGTGGGAGAACAAAGGAAAAGAGAGGCACCCCATCTTTGCACAGGGGGGAATGAGCTGCCTTCACCTCCTCTGTGATTTTACACACTGCAGTCCAAAGTCCTTATTACCCGATGCGCTCAACCCAGTTACAAGGTGCAGACTTGTTTCCTCCACCTCCCCCCCAAATCCCTTTCCTCTCTTGCCCTGATAAACAGTGGCAAACATCATACCTGCAAGTTTCTGCTCATGTTTCTGCAAGCGTGGTCATGCCAGAACCTCTTCAAGTCCTCATGACTGGTTCCCTCTTGCTTCCCAAAGCCTGGCTCGGGTGCTAAACCATCTCATGAGTGGCTCCCGGAGAGAGGAACTGGGGCCCTGCAAATCTTCAGGAAGGCAAGAGAGCACCTTTGTGTGGTACTGCAAAGGTAGCAGGGTGTATGTGTGGCCTGCAAATACCCGAGTGCATGTACACACCATATCTGGCTCTTTTGACATCAATTTTAAATCAGAGCTTCCAGAATTTCTCTTCTGGTTTTGGCAAACTGTTTTCAGTTACATAAACCATTATTGTTTTCTCCTGTCCAGGCAAGTTTTGCTGCCTCTCAGTCAATATTTGTTCTATAGTTTCAACATCTTTAGGAAGCATTAGAGAAAACCTGTTAATTATTTTCTAGACATGTAACCAGAGCAGGATAGGAATGATTATTACCAAGAGAACTAACTCACCTACTTTTTTCACCTCACAATTTTGAAAGAATAAAGGTAGAAGCCTGTTTGTTGAAAGGTCTGTGTTTGTTACTTTAAGAATTAAGCAAAAATATAATTTAAATATGGAGATACCAATGTAGTATAAAAAATGCTTCAATAGTAGCTGATGTACAGAATTAAAACAATTTATTCAGCATGACCTTTCCCAGAAATTTGCTTCAGCATTCTATTCCTTTCATATATTCATAAAAATATTAAACTTTTTACTGTTGCTGCCATTTAAAATCTTTTTCATCTGTAATGCAAACAGTGGCATAGTCTATTTGATTTATCTTCCTTTTCTGCTTCTTGTTGGATTCTTTTTTGCATAGAGAGTATATTTTTGTTCACTTTCTCAAATATCAAATGCTCAGGGCTGTTCCAAGTCTGCTCTGAAGCCTTTGATTCCCTGGATTACATCAGATGCTAAAAATTCCATTATGTTTAATATTAAGCTTCTATTTGGAGTAAAGAACATATTTAACACAGGTAACCAGAAAGTTTGATGCATATTAATTGTCCTGGAACTTTCAACAGTAGTCTTTCAATAAGCCAACATTTCCATTTTTAAACTGAGATTTTCGAGTTTGCTAATTCCCAAAGAGACTGAAGAGAAACAGCAATCTATATCCCTCCGGTGGCTTTTAGATCTTTGTGCCAACCTCTGGCAATGGTGATGCCAGGTTTATATATGCATTTTTACAAAACTTTTACAAAACACTCACTAGTCTTAATATATGAATTCATCCTACTTACAAGATCAAAATCAACATGTATTTTCTTTGTTCAGTGTCTCACATGACTAATAGTAAGAAGAGGGATTATGGCTTAATTTATAAACTTTAAATCTATTGCTTTCTTTAATATCAAAGAAAAAAATATTTCTTTATTCTCTGCCAATTTGTGAAACACTATTATTTCTCCTAAGTTTGTCTCCTTCAAAAATCTGTATACTGTTTTATATTCCCAGAGAGGTTCTTCCAGGATCAAAACTATTCCTATAAAATTTTGTCAATAACACAATTATCCATAAAAATTCTATGGCAGAAGTTTTCAAAGGAGTCTACAGTCACTTGTCCAAATGAATCAAAACCTGATTAGATTTGACCACCTCTGAAAACCTAGTCAGTAGTCCCATCATACTTACTGCATGTAGTCCTCAGCAGTTTTACAGACAGGAGACCAATCCAGGCTTCACTGAAAAAAAAATTTACTTCTGTTAATAATTTTTAATAAGATCAGTTCTAAATATGTGCAAGAGCCATTATAGTCTCTTAAATTAATCTGAGGTCATCAACAAAAATAAATCAGAAACGTATAATTTTGTATTAGCCACGGCACATTTCTTTGTGTGCCTCCACTGATTTCTGCAATGTTTGTCAACTTGTACCGGTGGAGGAGCCTGGCAGAGACTTAGTAATTGTAACTTCTAAATCATTCTGCTCCTCAAGTCCAGGATCTCTACAAACTCTATGCAATGCCTGAGAAAACTCTTCTTTTGAACTGTTATCATTGTGGATTTGTGGGAGTGCATCTACAGTGAAGTCACACCAGTATTTCCTAGTCAGATTTCAACAACTGCAGAAGAGGACCTGGGCAAGTCAGTACAATTTGAAGGTGACATAGTAAAAGCTTGGCTATATGCCTCTTCTGGTTTAGCTATACTTCCAACTCTGCCTACCTGAGACACAGTTTACATAAATGAAGTCCTTTCACAGTTACAGCTAAAACACTTCTTTGATTCAGTGAGACAAGCTTTTTAGGCAAAAAGGCTCCTCTGTTGTCAGTTATATATAGATTGGGAGTGTATTGGAGGAGGGATGGAAGGTTGCTGGCAGGTTAGCATCATTATGGCAATTCAAGGGTGAATTTTTTCTCAGTCCTAACAGATGTAGCTATGCCAGCACGACTGTGTAAACTCATAAACAGTATAAACTTTGCCTCAGTTAATCACAATTTGGATTGACTTGGGCTATGGGTTTGGTTGAGAAATGATGCCAGCAAGCGATCCTCATTCAGATCCTGGGAACCTGGATATACTCCTTGCAGATTTGTACTTCTCGAGCAAAGAGAAAGGAACAGAATTTGGGCCAGGATTTCAATTGATTCTGAGAGCAATGTGCATAGATCAAGTCAATGGCATCAAATGGTTGCTGGGTCCTGGGAAAGCTCAGACAATTAAACTTAAAAGAATTACTAAAATATTGGTAACACATAAAAATGCAAATAACCTCTAATGTAAAGCATACATTAATGAAACTTGTGCTAAGTTCAACAACAAGTTTGATAAATTTCATATATGACTTTCCATTCCAATGTTTGAAGCTGGAAGCATATATTGAGTATTATAGAAAGTTTTCTTAAAAGTCAGTATGCATCTTTTGGAACCATGTTTAATTTAAGGGGGAAAAAAGTCTTCTACATTTGAATTTTGCCAAGAGGCCAAAAAAGGGGCTAACTTCTGGCAGTGATTTTGTGACTGACATATTTTTTACATTAATAGCCTGTAAAATTCTGCAATATTTTCCATTAGGAATAGCAACAGAAAATACACAGAAAAGGTCAATTTTCAAAGGAAATGGCAGAAAAAAGCGTTCATTGCAGGAGTTATTTTAGTTTCATTTATGTCTTCATAATAAAAAGGAAGAAACAACAAATAGTCAAATTACTATTTAAAACATTTTTAACACTGCAACATTGAAGCTTTAAATATTAAAAGAACCAGAATTTTATTTGTGGTCACAAGAATAAGTCTAGCTCTTAGGAGAAAGCTGGCTCAAAGAACTGGTAATAGGAAATGGAGCATCCGTTTCCAGCCAGACCGCACATAGATTGAAAGGCTTTTTGCTGTCTTATGGTTATTTATTTATAGAGTGCCATTCACAAACATGGGTATCCATTAAACTCTTAGAGGCAGATTTTGTGGGGGAATAAATGACTCCTGTGTGCACAGAGCAGTAGATCCAAGCGTAGCCACTGCCCTGTGGAACCAGACTCCTATTAACAAGTGACAAGAAGTGGCATGAGCGGAGCCAAGGAGCTCCGTGTACTTTGTAAGGGACAACTATGTACACTGTCACCATCACAACTGTTCCCCCTGGTGGCAGTCTGAGTACAGAGGTCAAGGACAGAATGGAATTGGCCTTTGCACCATGCCAGCCTGTGCACTACCTGTTTTTGTAATTTAATGACGTGACATTCTGTTTAAGGAGTAAAATTACATTGAACTCTTTTATAAACAGTATTTAAACAAAGCTCGTTTAAAATGGTACCTTTATTCTCTTTAGCAAACCTTTCTGAGGACTGATTTTGAATTGGTTTTCTAGATATATAACTAAAATGGAAACAACTTGAAACAAAGATGTAAAGTTTGCCAACAGGCTAGCCAGCCCGGAGAGGAGGGCTTTAAACTATGAATGATGAAAGAGATGCACATACTGGAGTGAGTCCAGCAAAAAGCCATGCAGATCACATTGGAGTAAATGTGAGAGTGCATGAGATTAAAAGGCTGCTCTCCTTTGCTCAGTCTGTATGCTAAAATTCATGCCAAGCTGCCAAGAAACCCATGCTCATGGTCAAAGCTACAGCGCGTCTGGCAACCCAGGTTAACCCCTTCATGCTAGACTGGCCATTTACTTCAAGAAATCTCCCCTAGAATCTAAAATCTGTTGACTACTTATTTCATGAACCCCCAGAGCTAATCATCGGCAGTTTTAAGGGACCATTAGAATTTGCAGCTGTATGGAAAAAGTAGCTAATTTACTATCTTCAGTGTTTACATTTTTAAGATTACTTTTGTAAGACAAGGGACAGAAAATTATTTTAAAAGAAACGTAAAAGTTGAGGTTGTTTATAAAGGTCCCCAAAACATACCAGATCAGTGACACCAAACCACTTCAGTGCCAAAACCTGGCTGTGTTAGGGGCACACAGTACCTGTTGTAAATATCTACAGAATCCATTCTCACAACCTAACCATTTAGGAAAAAATCAATAATATTTCTCAATATTAATTTCTTGGATTATACATATGAATCTACAATATCCAGACAGCAGCTATAAAATTATCCACCTCAAAAGCCATGCAATTGAAATAAACACATTTGATCTGTGCTTCTTCAGAAAATCTTAACTGAATGAGCCACATTAACTGCTATCTAAATGGACAGAGGTGCTCAGATACAAACACTGAGCTGAACTGGGAAACCTTATAAATACCTTTGACATTTACGTGCTGCTTGAATCTATTTAAATAACCACGTGTCAGTTATCCTTCTTAGGAGTTTCCATGTATCACAAGGGCTCAGGAATGGTCTACTACTAAGAAGTACTCCATAAATAGTTTGATTTCTGTAGTAACTATGAACGTCAAAGGCAAATGACATCATATGTATTAAAAACACAAAGCACACATATTTCTGATATTCTCTGAAATTAAAACAATTTGAAAAATATAGCACCCTGCTCATCATGTTTTTTAAATCAAACAACCTCAGAATGGAAAAGAATCAAAGCTAAATGCATATTATTTTTGCCTTTAAAAGTGCAGTGAAAATGACTGTGCAAGGTTAGTTTCCAATGTTAAACCTCCAAGTATGTAATGGATCCTACATTAAAATGTATTTTCTTAACAGGTGATCTTATTTAAAAGTTGCTAGGAAAGATGATAGCAAAATCATGTTTGAAAGTGCCAGAAATGTGAAATAATTTTTTGGTATAGTTTCTTATAATAAACTTAAATACGAATGTGAATTAGGATTACTAAAGATAAAATGTTCAATAGTGTGGAAAATAAGGAGAGTAAAGGAGATAGAACAGAAAATAAATGTCTTATTCCAGCACAGAAACTTTAAAATTCATTACACACTACTGCTCCAAAATGTTTAAATGGTCTAATTTACAAAATTCATTAAAATACTAATATGAGAGAAACAAAAATGCATAAATACGAAGACACTGTATTTTCCTAACTCTAAAATGCAGACTTCCATAAACGTAAGACACATTTATGTACCAAACGACATCTAAATTTCTATCAAATCGCTTCGACTTCTTGGTTTGTCTTCATTATTCATGATTAATCAATGTGTACATAGAGTTCATGATGAAACATAATATGACAATATACGGCAGTTTTTTAAAAAAAGCCAACTTAACTGTCTTCCAAACATAAACTTCATAGAATCATAGAATCATAGAATGGTTTGGGATGGAAGACACCTTAAAGATCATCTAGTTCCAAGCCCCCTGCCATGGGCAGGGACACCTTCCACTAGACCAGGTTGCTCATACCCCATCCAGCCTGGCCTTGAACACTGCCAGGGATGGGGCAGCCACAGCTTCCCTGGGCAACCTGTTCCAGTGCCTC
>JAVJGG010000094.1:24421551-24483894 GCA_035590195.1 Aviceda cuculoides | reverse complement strand
GCCTCACCACCCTCACAGTAAAGAACTTCTTCCTTACATCTAATCTAAATCTACCCTCTTTCAGTTTAAAGCCATTACCTCTTGTCCTATCACTACACTCCCTGATAAAGAGTCCCTCCCCATCTTTCCTATAGGACCCTTTAAGTACTGGAAGGCCGCTACAAGGTCTCCCCACAGCCTTCTCTTCTCCAGGCTAAACAACCTCAACTCTCTCTGCCAGTCCTCATAAGCTGGATAGGCTCATAAAGAACCTTTTATCCTCAAAAGAACTTCTATTGTTTTCTGATACTTCTTTCCATGTCATTTCACAAACACTACAGAGCAAGAGTGCAATTGTATAAGTGAATCTAAATTAAGAAGAAAAAAAATGAATTATTTGATGATTTCAGAATGATTACAGGACAACCCACCTACATCTGAAATATTTTGTTACAAAGAAAGATTTATCACCTTACAGTAGTGCCTAATTAAAATATGATCTTTATTTGTTAGCTCAAAGTATAAATAGTGTAATTTATAATTTGTAAAAACAGCTGGGTATGAGGGATATTTGGTGGAACCATGATAAGCATTTTAGGTGATCTTGCATATTGAAAAAAATGGGCACACATGATAATAAAATTGTTAGCTTACAAAAATGTTAACCCACCAACGCCCCTGCCCCCAAAGAAAACAGTGTGACTCAGTCAGGTTGCCTATCTTCACTTAGTCTCCCTCCAGAGAGTGACCGGCTGCTCTATTTCATAGAGTTAATGTAATCCCGATATAAAGAACAACTAATGTTTGTAAAGCTGATTTCTCATGTGATAAAGATGAATGTATAAATCTTATATAGAAGATAATTTTCTACAATGTTTTAGTTGGGCATGAGACAGATTCTCTATAGACCCTTCCTACTTCAGAGAAACTACTATATAGAACATTCCAAAGTCAGTAAGTATGACCAAACAAGTAATGCAAGAAAATGTTACTATTCCTTCACACAATTTCATTGGAGCTCTTCAACATCCTCTTTTTTAAAGAGCAATATGAAAAGTATTGAGCTAGAAATTAGAAAGATGACAGATGAAGAGAAATAATTTAACTCTATGTGTAAATACATATAAAATTCTTTTCAAGTCTCTATTGCTTTTAAATGTAATGATAAGATCATGAAACTATTCAAAGACTAAGATATATGTGCATTTCTTCTGCTGGTTTTTTGTGAACTGTACATGCATACAATGGTGAGAACATCTTGCTGTGCTGCAGTTGCACAGTCCTGCCACAAAGTTAGTTCACACCTGTAAAGAAGGTGCTGCAACCTCATACGCCCATCAGTGAGGGCCCTATGCTTAGTCCCCCAGGTAAGTAACCCTGCCAGAGAAAAGGAACCAGCCCAGAATTTGTCCATACTGTGCTGATTTTCATACGCATTTTTAAATCTTTATGGCAACTGGAGTCTGGCAAAAATTAATGTCTTATAAAGCATTTCTTATCACAGTCGGAGGAAAAACTAATGTACTGAGTTAGCTGCCATTACACACCAATCACTGACCTGTTCTTTGTGCATGAGAGCATCAGTGCCAGTTGCCCATGTTGATTCTTTTAGACCTGTTGATAAAAACAAATGTTGACACACTGTGGCCTCTGGTAGACAGACAAAGTTGTACTTTGACAATTACTCTTCTCAAATTAAGAATTGTCAAAGGGTATATGGTCTATTTTTCTTATACCAAGAATCTCTTTCTGCTTCTTATCAATGTGGATACCACAAATAGAAATAAGATTAATTGTATTGCAGCTCTCCTACTATGCTGAAATTCAGATCTGTTTCAATGAGCACAGATCACTTGCTGTCATACTTGGGACTCAACTTAAACTCAGCCTTCTCGCTCAGGTAGTCTGTGGTGTTTTCTCCTAAAATTCAACACAGTTTTCATCATTCTTTTTCTATTCATGTGAGTAATGCTGAACTTCCGATGGTAGGAAACTTCAAACATGTTAAAAAGGTACAACCAGACTCAAGATTCCCTCTGTGCCCACTATCTGTCAGTTATTACTATTTTTCTGCTATTTAAGAGAGCAGAGATCTCCCACTTTTGCTGAAGCAGGCATAGAAGAAACTGCATTAGTTGCAGGACCCTGTCTGTTTGTTTATGCTTATAGAGTCAAAATTTTACTGTCTCCTGAACTCAAATTAAAGCAATTTTCTAATTTTACTCTTTCCTTTAGGCTATCTATTTTTGGGTATATAAAAAAAAATCATATCTGGCTGTGCTGATTCTAATTCTAATTGTTTTACTCCATCTTCACCTGGGTAAATCACTTGAGCAAGCTTAGAATTTATAAGGTCTTTAGGATTTCACACATTTTATGCATGTATATCTTCATAATTTTTTACTTTTAGTAATCCAATTTTGATCATCTCCCAACTATTTTGAGGAAAACTAATTTCTGCAATTTAAAAATTTTCACTGTAACATTCTGTTTTCCTCCACTTAAGTACCTCTCACAAATACACGTGTGTACATCTGTGCACGTGTATAAAGTGGGCTAAGTATCTAAGTGGAATTCCTCATATTAAGTTTCGATGGAAACTTTTGTCTGTATAGTACAGTACATATACTGTGAATGAAGGAGAGAATATACAGGTATACATATCTATACAACAGACAATTTTATAAGGTCTAAGAATTAATTGGTTAGTTTAAAATGCTAAAATGATTCCATTAGGATTTATGAGCTAAGAATGCTCAGGGGTTTAGTGTCCTGACATCTCTTTAATTAGCAGTCTCCAAGATCTCACACTAAGAAGATGCTAAGCCAGTGCCTTCTGTCGTATCTCAAGAGTTTCAGAAGGCTTGGAAGCCACAGAAGAAGGTGAATGTACTATGCCTGTGAGCTATACAATATGTATAAAGTACTGTTTTTTTACTAGTGTCAAGTTAGGACTTCTTGATATCACTCCTGCTTTGATGGTGATGCAGTTCTAAAAGAAATCCTAAGAACAATCCAGCAAAAATGGGTGAGGTGAATAAAGATGCCGTTGAAAAATACTTGGAGAACAACCCCCAGTTTGCCAAGGAGTATTTTGACCGAAAAATGAGGGCAGAAGTGCTGGGAAGTATCTTTAAAGTGAGCCCTGGAGATGTGAAGGAAGGAGTCAGTTTCAAAGACATGTCCCGTCTGGAGGAGTGTAACATACTTTTTGAGCTGCTAACAGAAATCCAGGATGAAGGAGGCATTATGGAAAAGATAGTGCACAAGGCCCTGCAGAGGCTGGCACAGCTGCTGGCGGCTGATCGGTGTAGTATGTTTGTTTGTCGTTCCCGAAATGGTATTCCAGAGGTAGCCACCAGGCTTCTCAATGTCACTCCAACTTCCAGCTTTGAGGACAATTTGGTGAAGCCAGACAATGAGACTGTTTTTCCTCTGGACATCGGGATAGCGGGATGGGTTGCTCATACCAAGAAGTTTTTTAATATACCTGATGTGAAAAAGGTAAGTGACTTCTATTGGGGAATGGGTTTCTGTGCATTTGCTTACTCAGCTTCCTGCGCAGGGCTCGTGGTACAGGGTCATTCTTCAAAAACATCCCAGAGAAAGAAATCCAGGCCAAAAGCATGAGAAAAGGAGCAGCAGAATTTGCTTAAAATCCAATAGAACCACATCATGTAGCCTAGCGGGGTACTTCCAGTATCATTGCACAATAATTGTAATGTAATTTATTATAATAAGGGAGGAGAATATTTGATTAATAGAGACCAATAAGTACTTGTGTTTCTGTTGAACAAGGCAGGCTCCTATTCTGTTTTCCAGTATGGGCTTGCAAGTGCTCTCCCTTATCATTCCATGCTGCCATACATGTGCCTCAGAATACAATTAATTTGCAGCTTTTTTAATGAGGATGCTTCTTTATAAGTAGGTGAATGAATCCAGATGAAGATGATGTCAACCTATAAGTTCAGCTTCAAGTCTGTCTTTGAATTTAAAATGGCTCGAAATGTTGTTTATGTCCAGATCCACAGCTTTTGTTCAGAACCATCTATAGAAGAAGATTAATGAGTCAGAGCTGCTCTGACATTTTCAAAGTTCCTGTTGAATTTGCACAGAATCACCTTCTTTAGTTATGGTGCTGATAAAGGTTATTACAAATATTAATTAAAATGAGTGACCTAACAGAAATTAAACATGCATGAGCAGGAACTGCTTTAGAAACTGCTCTGAAATACATGGGGAAACATAAATGTGCTTTGGTTGTTGTAGATTTCTTTAAAAATAGCTAACCTTGTATTATCAAATGGTGACATCTCTATCTTTTTTTAGCTTTATGTGGAAAAGCTCAGCATAATCAAATGGAGCTAAGATAATTATACAAGATGACGGTCTGGCTTCTCAGTATTACCTATACAGTCAATTTAAAATTCTGGGCCATTTTAGAGATGGAAACCACCTCAGTGTCCAAAGCTTAATGTAAATAATAAAAATCTTTATACACTGCAATTGTCTATGTTTTCCAGGAGGTAAACAAAAAGTAATGTATTTTATCATGTTAAAAGTTGGGAGACATAAAGAAATAAAGCATTACTTTTAAAGGTCAGAAACAATTGAAAATGCATATATATATGTGAAAAGAACATTGCAATATATAGTAAACTACCTCAGATGTAAGTAGGAATCACAGGAGAAAACAGAAGAATGACTGATTTGAGAAAACAAATCAGTTGATTTTTAACTGACCCCTAAGATGCTGTCTTCAATGCTGTTGTTCTGACAAGAAGCATCTGACTCACTGCCTCTTACCACCACGTGGGGAGATTGGAGGATAATCCTTCTAAATTCATAAGGCTGATTACATGGGAAAAGATCAGGAAGATCAAGAAAGTTGTGCCTTCTATCAGACACTGCACTGCTCCTTAATATCATTATGTGAGAGGGGCCCAGAGCAGGGCTGCCCAAATAGTTCTGCAATGGGATTTGTTCAAAATTTTGTGACAAAGGTAATTTGAATATGCTTAAATAAGAGAACCTTTCTGCCCATCTAATCCTGCTAGGTATAGATTTTGCACTCATAAATTAATTCATGTCAGCTGAATATCTGTCCAGCTATTATTCAATCATTCTAAGGTAATCTTTACTTAGGCATCCATTTACTCTCAGGATTACTGAGGTCTATGCCTTTAGGCCCACACTTAAAATTCAGTTAAACCACGGTGCCATTAATCCACATTTGGTAACTAAAAGTAATCAAAACATTGACATTTTATAAGTTAATTGCAAAATTCCCAGAGACTTCTCTGGGATCAAGATTTGTTATTTAAAGGTCTCAGAATTGTCACTATTTCCATTCCATTTGTACAAGAAGTGAAGTGTCCAAATCCACACTCCTCACACAGGCAAAGCTCCCACTAATGTCACCAGAATCTTTATCTCCATAAGGAACCCAGAACTGCAGCTTTAGTCAGTAACATTTAAGGAATATAGTTAGTCCATGGCAGCAGAAGTAGGCAGCCACTGAAGCCTTTATCATGTTTTTGAAAGGATAATTATTTTTCAGATCACTTTGTATGCACTTCAAACTAGGTTGTCTGCTACCCAAACCCTAAGCAAAAAATTATAAGCAGAGGTAAGCCAGAGAGGAATTTTGCCCCTACTGCCTTGTCAGAATAAAAAATGCACAATCAATAATTCTAGATGGGTATAGTACTTTAAAGATGTCATGTCTAACCACTTTCTATTGTTGACACAATCCATATCCAAACAGCATAGTGTTTAAGTCTTAAGTACATGACAACATTGACAAACCCACAGTGAGACATTTTCATGCTTCAGTCACCACCCTTTTAAAACAAGATTGAATGTAATGAAAGATCACAACAGCAATAAATCACTGAAAAAAACCATAATACTCCACTTTTAGTGCCTGGTAGCCAGTTCTTTAGGGATTATCTCCTTCTTCAACCTGGAAAGGTACCAATAAACCTGAGGAAGCTCCTCATCCTGACTAATGCTTCAGAAAAGAAAAGCAGAGGAAAAGATACAGACCTTCCATAATTAACTTAGTAGCCAGAACAGTCTCCACACACAAGATTATGGACCTGTTGGCTGTGAGAGCTAATAGTGTTTAATCCAGGATTTAATAGTAGTGAGAAATAGGAGGCCAGGCAGGACCACTACCCTAATAATTTGCCTCACATTATTCCCAGGGTCTGGGAGAGTATGTGGCTCAAATATCGTAAAGTAAGATATAGACTGCATAAAATTTGATATGTTCATTAGTATTCTTTAAATATTAACTGATAACACGGACAACATAATAAAGAAGAGCGCAATTACCTTACAACTTCTGCTAAGGCATTATTTCCAAATAAAACTAAGAACTAAGAAACAGTTAAACAAGGAGCATGTCTTCTGGGGAATCTAAGTCTCACATTCTCAGCCTGTAAGAACCAATAATAAAGACTGCATATATTTGCTTTAATCCATCGTGTATTTAAATTATCGCATTATTCATTTTAATTCAGAGATATTTGAAGACAAAGATCTAACTGAGGATTGGAAGCTCAAGAAATAATATTCCTGCTTATAGTAGAGTATAAAATTATATAAATGGTGAAAAAATGCTTCAAAAGAAGTGAAGTGAAGTGAAGTGAAGTGAAGTGAAGTGAAGTGAAGTGAAGTGAAGTGAAGTGAAGTGAAGTGAAGAAACAACAGAGTGTGGAGAGATTCTGGTTCTTCCAACTCAGATTAAGGAGCCAGAGTAGTGATTGTTGTGGCATCTTATTTAACCACTGGAAACCTATGATAGAAAACAACTTAAATACATCTGCAAGTTGTAAACACTTGTATCATCCCTTTGTAAACTGATCCAGCTTCAGTTTGCATGAGTCTTTTTTTTGTGGGAGCTCTACTTCTCTTTAATGCAAGGATGGAAGAGACTTTAATTCCAGGCTTATCTGAAGTGACAGGAGTTTCAGATTCATGGGAATGTGCCAGAAGAAGAAACACTCCATCCCTTTTCTTGAATCTACACCAAATTGTAAAATAAAATAAATATTATTTGAAGCAGGAAGAGAAAAGAGCAATGGGAAAGCATAGTTTTGCAGCTCAGTGGTTCAAACTCTCATGTGGCAGTGAGGAGACCTGGACACCGAACTGTTGTCCAGCTGCCGTGTGTAAACAGTCGCTCTGGTAACACACAGCAGTGGTCCTAGGACCAGGCGGCAGTCTTGGACTTCCTCCTAGGGCAAGGAGACATTGCTGGAATCAGATGCATCCATGTCAAAAACACGAAGCCGTGGGAAAACACAGGAGAGAGCAAGATGGTCAATGACTCAACTGGTTGCCCTGAAAATGGAAAGAATGGAGTCATTTTTGTAGTGGAGCGGGTAGCAGGACAGCCACTTGCTAATAAGATGTCTCGGTTCTTAACTCATGTTCTGCTAGTCCCCTCACAATGTGATCTTGGAGAAGAACCCCAAATATCCAACATATTGACAAGGCAGAGTATGTTAAAAAAAGCTTCAAAGGCCAGGGGAAGATTGTTAAAATAATTGTAGAGGGAAGTTCTTGAGAAACAAACTTAGAGGTGTTAAGATGAGAAGAAATGAGAGCAAAGATACACAATGCTACAGAAGTACTGCCTTCCTGAATGTCTGGAAAGCAATGACAGTTGAACGAAACAATCGCAAGATAAACTAAAAATGGGGAAAAAACGGTGAGGTAGCCTTTTACCTGGGAAGAACTTGCGTTATAGATGTTAATGTCTGCTCCTCCATTTTATCTTATCATCTTGATAATAAAAAGCAGATTGTCATAAACTCACACTCAATATAGTAAATATTAACTGGAAAAACGGAAATGCATTCCAATCTTTTATAAAGACAAAGATTCAGTCAACTCACAAGAAATTTTAACACAGGAACAAATTTCTATTAGTTGTGCCTTCCAGAAGAAAAACCCAAACCTTTAATTCTTTCCTTCAATTAATTTGTGTTAAAAGAAGAAAGCTCCAAAAATTGAGGAAAAAATTAACATTAAAAATTAAAATGAAAAGCTCCCTTTTAGCCTAATTTTGTTTTATGTGAAAAAAATACTTACAGAAATATAATACAGATTCAATTTCAAAAGGCTGCAAAATAGCCATTACATATAGCAAATAACAAACACACGTTTCAGTGACATGACTGAAAAGTTCAACCCCCAAATGCTTTTAAATATATATTAATTTTTACTTGATTCAGTTTCAGAATTCTAATGATCTTGAAGATATCAAAACCAATTTGTTTTGTAATGCTAGTAAGTTACATGTCAAAATGTAGTTGTTTTACATCCCTGACAATACATGATTTTTGCGTGTGTCCTAGTGAATAGCCAATTCATTTAGCTAATTGGTTTTGGTTTTGAATCAGACTGATGACATTTTCATAGCTGATGGTAGCTGCTTTTTATTTTCCATTCATACTCAATCATATAATCATGAAACAAAAACATTTGTCAGTTGAAATTAAGATAAGCACAAATAAGAGATGAAGCAATACAGCATGCCAACACCACCTACTCAGTGGTAAAAATTTTATTTGAGAAATCTGAGCCAATACAAGACAGTCAGCGGGAGAACAAAATAGGAAGAGGAGAAAATACTGCAGGGCTACCAGGAAGGAAAACAGAAACATGTCAAGGTGGTGCAAAGAAATGTGTGATAATGATGAAAGTGTGACACCAGCTCCTGATGTCAGAGGTTCCTGTGGTTCCTGTTCCAGTAGGGCTCCAGACCCACTCCTGGTCATCACACATCCAAAGGATGATGTATTTTGACCAGTCTGAACTCATCTATCCAACCCAGAACCTCCAGCCCAACAGGAGCAAAGTACTCAATAGCTGCAAGGGGTCCCAGAAAGCCATTCTTCCTCTATTCTTTATAAGGGGAAAGAGGTGGAGGAAAATAGGCATCTGCTCTCTTGCCACTACCACCTCAGCTGCAGGATTAAGTCTTACCACTTCTCCTTAACTGTGATATTTGAGGCACTTCGCCAAACTCAAAATGGAGAGGTAGGCTGCACAGCAGATACTGACAGGTGGAGTCGACACAACAAGGAAGGAACAGGAAGAGTTTTTCGAATGGGAGTAATGATGATGGTGATATGAAAACCAAGGTGTAAATGTCATCTGTGGGACATGAACAAAACAACATCATGCTGCTTGCTAGTAAGGCCCCCAGTCAAGGAAGCAAAGGTTTATGGGGAGGTCTCATTTCCTAACATTTCAAACCACATATGTAATGAAGATGCCAATGGTGTGCCAAATTAAAAGCAATTGGGAACAAGCAAGCATACTGGAAATGTGAGAAGCCTCAGTACTAACAACTTTGAGCTGCTGCTCCTATTACCTCAAATCAGTCAGAGCAGTGAATCTTCACCCTGACTAGCTGAACAGGGAAGAGGGATCCTTGTTCCCTTATACTTTCATTTTGAGTTGCTTTTCACACTTCTCCATTTCTCTGTCTTTCCTGCATTTGTACAAATTACATACTTTTACATGTGCAATGGAACCCAAATTAACAAGGGTTACGCTATCTTACTACTTACAGTAGTTTTTGCATTTTATGATCAAATTTACACTTAAAAAATAATTTACACTGCAGACTTTGACCTGGAGTTTCCAATAGTGTCAAACTCACTTGCCTTAGGCTGCATTTTGCCATTAATCCCATCAGAAATGCTCAAGGTTTAGCTCAGTGTTCTGGACCACAGTGTAGCAAATCCCAAGATAACAGTATGAGTTGGAAGATGTACTTCCTTTATTAAATACTGTAGGATGGTTCAATGAACATTAAAATGATGGTCTTCACTGTTTTTGAAGCTTGGCATAAAATAAAGCCTGTGAAAAGTTAGAAATTTTTACAGAGCTCTTTTTCATAGTTTGCTTAAAGAATTGTGGGATATCTAAAACTAGCCAATGAAGGAGAATTCATCATGAAGGAAACAAGGTCTTTAAAAACTGGTAGAAGGAGACATAGAAGAACATATCACTCCCAAGAAAGGAATGAAGATCTGCAGGGAGAGCCATGAAATAAGAGAGACAAAAGATGGTTCCTTCTTATGGGCAGTCCATCAACAAGAACTTTTCAGAAACTATAAAGTAACATTGATATTTTTAAAAAAACAAACTACATAATCATAAAGTATTATCTGCTTATGTAGTCTTTTAAAATTAACTTTCTTCTCAAAATGCCTGTGGTTCCCAGGGGAGTGAGTTTCTTCTTTATATTTATTTTACCTTACTATGGATGTGAACTTACAGTTGTGTAGCTACAATTCAGAATCAGATATGGTACAGTCTCAGTAAGCAAGTTTATTTGTAGCTGCTGTATGAGAAAAATAAAAATTATTTTTAGAAAGAATGGCCTTATTTTTCCCTTTCACAGAGGTGTAATCACACTGTTTTCACAACAGTGACTTCTAATTTAGTAAATTCCACTGGTAGTTATGAGATGGAAATTAGGCTCATGAAACTTAGCAGAATTGAAAACTTGAGGCCAAATAACCTAAACATAGAACAATATATTAATATTTCATTAGTAAGAGGTTTATAATAATAATGTGTAGTAGTGTTGGTAAGTTATAGTGAGATAAAACTGGTGTCATGGTTTAGAGAACCAAGAAACATGAATTAGCTACTAATTTCAAATGTATAGACTAGATCCATAGTAGCCTGCCAAAACCCTCTCCAGTTACCTTCTGTCACCTGTCTCAGAAAGATGAGCAGAAAGAGGCATCCTGATTTTCCACTTCTATATGCTGGTGCTAGCTTAGTGCAAATCCAGGACATGTTACACATCTTAGGATATATCTACAGCACCAATCATTGTACAGTAAATGGCTAGGTATCTCAGCTTTAAATGGAGCTAATAGAAAATGCTTTCAAATGTACTACAGTTAGGGAGTTATCAACAGATCGTCTTTCCCTCATTTTTTAAAAAAGCCTATTATATGATTTAACTGAGAGCTGAAAGTTCACAACATTGCTCTAAAAGATGGTTGGATTCATAAGATCAGGCTCAAATAGACTGTGTCCACATTCATATATTTATGGGAGCACCAAGATGCTCTTTTGGCTCTGGTACTGCAGAGCACATTTCTGGCTTATATGTCTATGAACGTGATTTTCCAGACATTCTGGAAAGTTATTTTCTTTGAAAACAAAAGGAGCTTATGTTCTGAAGAGAAAATATTTTAAAACCTTGGTTGGAAATAAAAGCTTCAACTCCTACCAATTATGTGCAAAATATTCAAGAATGAAAGCCTAAATCTAAGCACAAATTTTTGCTTGTATATGCAAATCATGTGCAACAGGAGTCTTTGTATATGCTGTGGGAATGCTGTCAATGATGTGTTATGAGGTATTTATATCTTTCTTCATTGCACTATCTAGGCAGAACTCAGGATAGCTTGTGGTTACTGAACTTTTTGTTTATTAACACAGACTTGCATTACAATTTTCCTATCCTCTGCAAAAATTGTATCACAAAAGTGCTTCTTCTGAACACTTCTGAACACCACTGCTTGTACCTTCAGTCTGGAGTTATTAAACAAATTAAGACTCAGCAGCTGTCCTGCTGATTCAGCTCACTTGGTGTGTACAGGTCCCTTTTAAGTATTCAGAAATCCATGAGTATCTGAAATTTTTATTATTGTCTCATAGCAGCATACAGCACTCTAAAACCAGGAACTTGGGCCTCGCCATCATGTTAGGTGCTCTTGGGGAGGCTACAAAATGGGGTCAAATTATCTGATTTACTTTATTTTGAATGGCTAAAACAGTCAGAGATTCAGAAACTGTTACTGAAGCCCCAAACCACAACCAAAACCAGAATGGTTGTGTCAACAGGTAATACATCTCAGAGAAAACAAAATATTTCCATGTAATAACATACTTGTTTAGCAGACTGCAGGACAGTATCTGATATTTAGAACAGATAGAATGACCAGCATTTTCCATGGATGTCTGTTAAATGAGATACCCCTATACCTTTCTCTGAGAAAAACAGAAAACAACTGCTCAGGGAAAGTTTGACAAAAACAGAGGAAGCATCCCCTCTTCACCTGGATGATATATTTGGAACTGGCTACACTTTCCAGGGACCCAAATACAGCCTGATACATTGAACTACAGAGAAAACATACTGGTTACTTTTATTCTTCTCATTGTGATTTATGGGGGTGACGCAGGCTGTCCTTAAGAAAATCAATTCTCTGTAAGACAGCCCAGTCTGTAAATATAGAAAAGACGTTTCAGAGTTACTTCCACACTTTTAATTCCTTGCACAGAAATGCAGTCCTAGAAGGAAATCTAAAATGCAAATGTAAAAGATGGGCTGTCTAAAGGCTATGAAGAACTGAAGGAAAAAATACCCTAATATTTTGAAGACATAATAAAATCCAGTCTACCTTCTCAGGGTTGTATAGGCTATAAATTCAACATATAGCAGAAACAATTGCTAGAGGGAAAAGGATAAAAAAGAAATTAAGAGGAAAGATCCAAATAGTAGACAATTTCAGTTCTGGCATTTCCTAGCCTTTTCATGCTTGATTTTACAACCTAGAAAATGTTTGTTTGTTTGTTTGTTTTTGTTTAAGTAGCTTTGTGTATAATTTATGAAAGCAGAAATTCCATTATGTGCCATCCTGCAACATGCTCCAGCCCATCAGCAAGGAAGACACCTTGAGATTCACCACGCAGATTTTGGCTGCCTAAGCTAACGCAGTAATTAACAGCAGTAATATGTATCAGCTCTGTGGGTAGACATGCAGTAACAGGTCAGTCACTTTATCAGTGGGTTTACAAATATTTGCTAACAGCAGGGGATTGGTAAAGTTTGGGAATCTTGGTTCCGGGTGGATGTCCTTAAAACAGGACTCCTTTGGCATCCCTCTGGCCGGTTGCCATTCCTATCCACGGTGTTACAATGTAGTCTGACCTTCCCTGGTTACCAGGCCGCTTGCCGCTTCTTGACATTCTCATTTAGCACCAACTGCTCATCACCTTGAGGAATCAGAAGCAGACCTGTTAAAGGAAATTCACGGAGAATCTGCCATTGACTGTAGACCAGGACTTGAGTGCCCATCTCTGAAGAAGTTTGAGCACTGACTTGTTAGCAGTGGCAGATGCGAGGGGATGGAAAAGGCTCAGTGTAGACAGAGTTTGGCTCTTTTAGCTGCTTAGTAGAACCATGTCGCTTCTCAGTATGCACATATTGACAGATTTAATCCCCCAACTCATAACTTGGCTCATTTAGATGTAATATCATAAGAACAACACAAAACACAACAACCCTTGACAAACAGATTTCCCTGACAAATTTCAAATCCCCTTTTCTAAATTAAGAGAACACTAACGCATTTCAAAGAAAACACCAAGAATTTCTTTGATATGAGGAAATGAAACAGTTTTAATGAAACATGAACTAGCTTCCCATTATTTTTTACCTAAAAGAATTGAAAGAATAGCTTTTACTAAACCGTCCTCCGCATTCGGTTTCAAGGATGAAATTGGTGGGGTTAGTTGTGGCTCATTCAACAGTCACGTGGTCTTCTTCCCACAGGATCACGCACCCAACAAAAGCGGCTCTGCGTCCTGATCCCCCTGGTCCTACACCCTCCCATTCACCAGAAGACCGTGTTGGGCTGGGAGCAGCAGGAATGGGAGTCTGTCAGACAGGAAGGAGTAAGGAACAGCTCAGCCAGATACATACCTGCTGGGCATGCCTCTCTGCCTGAAGCATTTTTAGCTATATACATTCAGGACAGATAGTAGTTTTAAACGTTGTGTGATGGGGCAGTATCATGAATTTTATCTCCAGAAATAAATAAGTAATAATAATAAATACTAACATAGCTATGAAGTAATTCTCTTATATGCAAGCCATATGTATTAGAATCTCAGGTAGCCACAAAGTCATATTACTCTTTCCTTTATTCTAGATTTTCTCATATTTTTAATTCCTCAAATTCCTCATCATTCTAATAAAAACTGCACAGAACCTGGTTTCAGAAGCTATATTCATAAGCAATGCCTAAGTTAAGCTTGTACATATAACTCTGCAAGGTTGAGGTAAATAATAATGTTTTTTGTGAGTATAAACCTACCGCACTGTGAAACTGTGCTAATAACATTGCAAACATAAATTATCAAATGAAATGATCATTTCTTCTTGGCGTGGTAACTAATGGTTATATGTTTCATTTGTGGTTTGGTGGTTTTTTTTCTTTTCTTTCAGAACAACCATTTTTCTGATCTTATGGACAAAAAAACCGGTTATACAACAATCAGTATGTTGGCAACCCCAATTATGCAGGGTAAAGAGGTGCTTGCTGTTGTGATGGCACTCAACAAATTAAATGCCACTGAGTTCTCAAAAGAGGATGAAGAGGTAATGACCTCAAATGTCACACAACAGTACAGCTGTTAGTTCAACAAGTAGTTTGAGTGAATCTACCTCTTGATTTGATACCTTTGTCTTATTTTTGCTCTTTGTCATTTTTAGGTATTTAAAAAATACCTCAATTTTATATCTTTGGTCCTAAGAAATCATCATACGACATATCTCTACAATATTGAATCCCGAAGAAGTCAGGTATAAAAGAATTTGTTAATGATAATACTTTGTTTTTGTGTGAAACCATTAATATTCCCACTATTTTATATTCTTGCAAGCTTATTGAAGTAAAGATAGCACCTATTCAATTTTTTTTTATTTGATAACAGTAATGCACCTTATCATTTTATTCTGGAATGCCTAGGATTCCTATGTTTATGTTTTCTTACTGTTGTGAACATTTACCCTCTTTCTCTTTTGTTGTAAATAGATGCTTTTGTGGTCTGCCAATAAAGTGTTTGAAGAGCTAACAGATATAGAACGGCAGTTTCACAAAGCACTGTATACTATTCGAATGTATTTGAATTGTGAAAGATACTCTGTTGGTCTGCTCGACATGACTAAAGAGAAGGTAACAATCATTTTGCCTACTTGCTAGAAATTTGCTAGTCCTAACTTTAAGTTATAAAATCTATCCCTCTAATTAATTTGTTCTGCATATTTCTAGTGCATGTCTCTCCAAGACACAAAGTATCATGCTTTCTAACTCTCTGGGATAATTTATATAAAATCTAACCACATTACAAAATTTACATGCAAAATATAAGCATAGCAAAGAATACAACCATGATAAACAGAAAGGCTAATTCTGTAATTTTTCATATTAATAATTCCATGTGAGAAAGGGTAGAAGACAGAAGTGCAGGTCTGATTATTGCTTTATAAATACCTGCCTTCTAAAACAACAATTAAGCTGTACAACCATCCAGAGGTAAGCTTTGGATTAACCTGCAATTTACTGGCAAACATTTCTTGCCTGGAGTATATTTAACAAAGTTTTCTTAATATTATCTGAAATGTGACCATAGTACAGCTATGGAGGAGGAAAAACACAATTGCTATCCACAGATGTTATGCCGTTTATGAACACAGAACTGTTTGGTTTTTTTTTTTTCTTTTGCTAAACCTTGTGTATCTTTTTCTCAGGAGTTCTATGATGAGTGGCCAATCCGGCTAGGGGAGGCAGAGCCTTACAAAGGCCCCAAGACACCTGATGGACGAGTGAGGATATTAATTTTTCTTTTTATGGATCTTAATTTTCACATTGAGGTTGTACACATCACTGGCATGTTTTTCTCTTTTTATTTAGGAAGTCAACTTTTATAAGATTATTGACTATATTTTACATGGAAAAGAAGAAATCAAAGTCATTCCGTGAGTATTCATTGGCAGCCTGTGAATGTGTGGTAATTAGATATATTGCTGTGATAGAATAATAACATGTCTGTATTGTAGAAATAATTTAATTTCATTCTCTCTCTAAAGGTCACCTCCAGCAGATCACTGGTGTCTTGTCAGTGGATTGCCAACATATGTTGCTGAAAATGGATTTGTAAGTTCATAGCAAATGTAAAAACTAAAAGTTTTAGTTCATGCAGTTCTTCTGATTGACCAAAAAAAATCCCAAACCTCCACACACCCAAAAACCTCTACAAAAATACCATGCTGCTTCCAGCATCATTGGTTCCCAGTGAAATCATGTGAATCAGTAGTCTGGATGGAGACAAGCCCCCAGCACAAACAGCCAAAACATTGGGAAAATTTCCCTCTGATTGTGGTGACATTGGAGGAATAACGTGTGCATCTGATGTCACTTTCCAGGTGTGCTAACTAAGTCTCACAACAAAATGTCAAAGTAAAAAAATCATCATATACACAGTTTTAAAATCTTCTTTTTTTCTTATCTCTTCTTGCATAGACAATATATGTAATTCAAAGTTGTGATGTATGACAGTTATTAGTAATTCTATGGCATTTTTAATAGCAGTAAGGACAGAGCCCTTAGTACTCAGTTATTTCTTTCTCTAAACCCCCATGCCATTTTAAACTGGAAGTGATTTTCTTAACCATTATGCTTATGTACTGTGAGAGATCATACATGAGGGACTTTGCTACAAGTACTCCAGAATGGTGTGTGTTAGAATAACCACATCTAATTTAATAGGAACAGTTTTAATTTCTGTAGCTAACTAGGGTGCTCACTGTTGTCAGCTTAGAAAATAAATATGCCTTTTAAAAATATCAGGCCAGGTCTTGGTGCACATTATATTCCATTTAAATAATCTCTCCTTTTCTTTATGCTGCAGATTTGTAACATGATGAATGCACCAGCCGATGAATATTTCACATTTCAGGTAATTCCAGTAATGTTAATAATTATAGACATTGTAGAAAAATATGCTAATGCTTTCCACCAATTAGTTATACAGTTGATTACATAAATAATTTCTCTTTTGTTTGTGATGCACGGGTCTTAGTGTTATATTGCCTATATCAATAGTTGTATTACTACTTTCAAAGAAATACACATTTCCTGTTCTTTGGCTTTCCTACAGAAAGGACCAGTGGATGAGACCGGATGGGTTATCAAAAATGTCCTGTCATTGCCTATTGTCAACAAAAAAGAAGAAATTGTGGGAGTTGCAACATTTTACAATAGGAAAGATGGAAAACCTTTTGACGAGTATGATGAACAGATCATTGAAGTAAGCTTAATAGGATTAGAGGCTTTAAGGAGCCATATGATGTTAATAAAAATATCATTCTAAAAAGTAATTTTAATATGTCTAAAAATTTTCAAATAGGCTATATTAACATCTAGCCAGATGTCTATCTTCTTTACTCTACAGTTTCTTAAGAATCGGAAATTTTATTTCCTGCTATAAACCTGAAAATTTATGAGATCATTTACATTCCAATAATGAACAAAAGTCACATAAAATTTTGGTTTTAGTCATTTGACCTTTTAGTGTTGTCAGCATCTCCGAATTAGCAGTGGGTAAGCAAGTATGGCATGCTGCTTGCCAACGCATATCATGCCTGTGATGATGCGAGTTCCCAGAGCATTCATGATCACAAGTACTTGGGGAAGATAAGATGCTACACAGTGTACCCAAGTCCACTCAGCTACCTTAAGCTTCCTAAGCCTCACAGTCCTGTACACAAAGTGGGAATATGGGCCCCTAATTACTAGGTTGAGACAAACGACATCATTAAAAGCTGTGCGGTGTTAACAGAACGTGTTGATGGAAGGTAAAAGCCTCTAACGAGTACACATTGCTTTTCAAAGGGCACTACCAGAAACTGGGGTTTAAGAAAAGTAAGTTCAAATTGTCAGTTTAATTTTATTGTCATGGTGTCATCTCCGCTTTGCTTGGCTTTGTTCCAGACTCTTACACAGTTTCTGGGGTGGTCTGTTTTAAATACTGACACTTATGACAGAATGAACAAGCTTCAAAACAGAAAAGACATCGCTCAGGAAATGCTTATGTACCAGACAAAGGCCACCCCTTCTGAAGTTGAATCTATACTGGTAAGTTTTGTCCATAGTCACAAAATTAAAGTAGGAAACGTGCTACAGGAAAACTGAATTTCTTACTCATTTTTGGTTTTAGAAATACAAGGAGAAATTAAATGTCAATAGTATAGAAGAATGTGATCAAAAGGATCTTATCAGGATTTTGGTAAGTCATTAAACTGAAAACTCTGGTGGCGTGTTTATATCAGATAGTAATGTGTTCTCATTATAGAAAAAGTTGTGTATAGCCAAATCCTGATTAATACAATTGATTTCAGCTATCAGTTCCACAAGCTAGGTGGAGCTGATTTAATAATACATCTTCAACTTCTTCAGTTCTTCTATGTACAGACCCCACTGTTACCTACAAGAAAATATTCTGTCCCAAATATGTGTCAAAAGACTTGGATAGTCAGAGTTACATAGAAATGTTTATATGAGTTAACATTTAAAGTGTTTAACTTCTTTAAATATCCATGGGGACAGTGCTATATATATAATTGAATTTATTTAATTTTGAAAATAAAAGAAGGGACATGATGTAAGGTCACTTTCATTCTGAGTAAGAGAACACATGTAGGAGTGTCCAGTGGAACTAACCTACATTCAGATTAATTTTCCTGCATTTCCTTAGGCAGAGAGGTCCAAAGACAGTGCTCAGTGACTTCACAGTGATGAAAGAGATTTGACCTCATCAGAGCTTTAAACTCTGCTACTACTAAAACAAAAATGAGTCACTTTCTTTTCCAGACCGTGCAGTCCTCTGGCTGCCTTAGTATTTCAGTCTAGAAAGGGAGTGCCTTTTTGGAGGAAAACTCCTGTTTGTGCCCACTTAGTGCACTTCGTTTTTTTCTTGTGGAGCAGTCTTGGAGCACACGCACTAGCTTACTTTATCTGAAACAAAACTCAAAGTTGTGCTCCAGGAAAACACTAAATGAACTGCCGCTGTTAATGGATCAAAACAGAGCTAGGCTGAAGAAAAAAAGGTCAAATACACACAAATTGGTTGACTTCCACTACCAACCACTTCACATATTTCCTCCTATTACACCACATTTCCTAATGTAGACATCGCCACAGGGAAAAGATCTCATTAGACTATTTTTAGTTATGTGCATGTACATGCTGGAATGAAATGGTGTTAAGGTTTTACTGGATCCCACAAAACAGATGCTCACACAGCTTACAAGTGGTGAAACCGCAAAACATCAACAGACCATGTGTAGCTTCACATACCTTTTAAAGTAAATGTAATTTAGCTGCATGAAGAATTGCAAAGATTAATAGATAAACATTAGAAAATCTACTACTAGAGCAACAAGTGATTATTATGGAACAGGAGTAAAAACAAACGTAAAAACATAATATTGTTATGAATTTTTAAATCTCCAAAAAGCAATTTAAGTGAGTTCTCTCAAGACTGTGGAATCACGATTTCAAAGCTCTAATACATTTTGCACTGCCAAGGCTACATGCAAATGCTTTATCCTATTATAAGACCTGGAATCCCAGATAGCTAATGGGATAAAGCAGGTGTTCTTAGATCTGGTGATTCACAAAGTAAAGGGTCTTAAAACACCACTGCTTTAGGATTCCTTGTCCTTGACCTCAGATCAGAGTAGATATAAAGGAAAATCCCAGGGAGAAGGAAATACCTTTGCATGGAAGTTCAGCCTTATTTGTTGAAATAGATGCATACATTCAGTCATTTTTTTTCCTTATCCGTAAAATGGAGATTGTTTATAGGCTACAATGGAGGAAGGGAGTAATTATGATCATATAAACTATTTTTTATGTTGCATCAGACGTCCCTGAATTAATTCTTGTTTGGATTGGGGCTCATTGTTTAAAATACAATACTGCTCTCCCTAGGCCTTGGGATATACAGACGAAAAGTGTTATAGAACAGTTCACTCATTTCACTATTACCAGTTAGGCTATTCAATGTGAATCTATATAACATACACAAAATAGGCAATTTAAAATTAATACAAGCTTCTTAACTTTTGTATCCTCTGCATTTTAGAATTTAGTATATGCTCTGTACCTGCCCTTCAGAGAAAAAAATCCCTGAGTGGCATCCAGACAGCTTCTAATGAAATTTAGTACGTGAGGAAAAGATTATACACTTATACAACTCACTGCTTCTGGAATCATCCCTCATTTTCATAAGTAGTCAGGATTGTTCAAAAATTACTGTTCTAAACTATAGAAAGGCAACTACTAGGACAAAATCACCACCAACTACAGCACTAGAAAGTAAACAACTCTAAGGGGTTTTAAATAAGCCATAATAACCACGAATACTAAATGTTTTGTACATTTAAGCATTGTAAAAATTTTTACTTTATGCATATACTGAGATCATTCAAGAGCTAAGCAGTTAGGAATCTACTGCAAGCAGACAAACAAGAACACAAATAAGATTTGTGAATTTTTACTTCTGATCTCGTAGGATTTTCCAGTCCACTCTCCATGTGCCAAATCAACCTTACAGGTTTGTCTATTAAGTGTATATAGACTATCACAGACAAAGAGAGACTGTCACAGGAGGCAAGGTAGGACAGACTAATTTTTAGAGTTGGTTGTAGAGCAGAAACAAACCACCAGCACTCCAGAGGTTAAAAAATGTACAGGAATCTTTGCTTGCCTATAGTCTCTCCAAGAGAAGACAAGGCTACGGGTAGGTAGGCATGCAAGCAAGTCTTCTGTTTTTAAAAAAATGTCATTGTTATACTTTACTGTAAAAAATATTTTGTTCTAGACAGGTTGGTTTCAGTCACTATATTCATCACTGTTCATAAGATCGAAAACAGAAGAACAACATTTAACAAGATTAATTTTGGTTGTGAAAAAGATGAACTGCAGCCTTGAGACCAGGCTAAAAGTGGGAGAATCATAGGATTTTATGTCAAGAAGGAGAAATTCCAAGGCCTGAGATTTCTGAACTAAGGAAGTGAGATGGTCACAACAGATTGTGTTGGAATTCAGAGTAGCAAGAAACACCGCCTGCTAAGACTTCTACCTATCCTCTTTGAGAAGAAAGCCAGCAGCGTCACGGTTGTGTTTCATAACTTAATACACATTAGTTTGCACTGAAACCTGAGGCCTTTGAAAATATAGTAAGCATACTGTCCTTAGGCAACGCTTCTACTGAAGTCAGAAAAGAAAAGTTTTTCCAACTTCATTCTTGCAAAAAAAACCCTTGTGTTTTTGACTTTTCCTAACAGAAGGAAGAATTACCTGATCCCAAAGATTTAGAACTGTATGAATTCCGCTTCAGTGACTTTCCCGTTACGGAGCACGGCCTGATAACTTGTGGAATACGACTGTTCTTTGAGATAAATGTTGTGGAAAAGTTCAAAGTCCCAGCTGAGGTCTGATTTATTTTGTCTTGTTTATATTTATTTTAAGATAGAAGAAAAATAGCTTCCTGTAGGTACTTTAATATAGAAGTAGGCAACACTAAAATATTAGTGGTATGGATAACAATCTTCCATTCTTAATTAAACTTTTGCATATTTGTCATAAAGGCTTAAAACTAATCCTGAAATTGTGTGAGCTATGGAAGGAATTAAATCAACATGCATTTACATTAGAAAAATTTTCTGGTTCCATGTTTAATTCAATAAAAAGCAATTATTTTCATAGAACTTGCACATTATTACAGTAATTTCATAGTATATTCCAGTAATTTTATAGGAATTCCATCATTTAGTTTCAATTAACAGCACAGTCTTAATCACTTTTGTTCATAATAGGTCCTTACAAGATGGATGTACACAGTCAGGAAGGGTTATCGAGATATCACTTACCATAACTGGCGACATGGATTCAATGTGGGACAAACAATGTTTACTCTGCTGATGGTAATGTTGCTAATATTAACCTTACATTCATAATTTAGTTTTCCTTTCAATTCCAGCTGGAAAATTCAGAATTGTCTGTTTTCTTTTACAGACAGGCAAAATAAAGAAATACTATACTGATCTAGAAGCCTTTGCCATGGTTGCTGCTGCTTTCTGCCATGACATTGATCACAGAGGGACCAATAACTTGTACCAGATGAAGTAAGTACAAATGCTTAAATATATGGAAATATAGTATTTTTAGTGGCAAATAAAAAAAACACACCAAAACTTGCAAAAATATAAGGTATATATTCCATATTCCTCTGGCATGAATAAACATTTATCCTACAGAAAATTTCCACCTCAGAGCATTTGTCATGACAGCTGAAACACAAAGACAAAACGCAAAAGCAGAATCTTAGAAGAATCTTTTAAGAAAGATTCTTAGCTCTACCAATGCTTGGATTGTAGCAGAGCCTCATGCACATGGGGCCACAAAGAAATGAGAAAAGTAAATTAAAATCCCTAACTGGATTACTTTTTCCAAGACAGGGCATAAGCACTTTTCTGGAGAGGGATTCAGGTTTCTCAGAATGTCACGTGTACGAGAAGATTATAACCATAACTTTCTGAGTACAGTTTCCCACCAGCTGTATCTCCAGAATGATTCATCCTCCTCCTCTGACCCTGGATACACTCCTCCCAGGAGAGGCGTTTCAGCCTGCATGCTAGAGCAGTGACACGAGGGGATTTTCTGATTATTCTCAGGGATTCTCCAGGTGACGTAGGAGAGAGAATGACAGGCACTGATTCTTATTCAGCGGACTGTCTCTCATCCAAACAAGTTTAAGGGGGGTTTTAAATCTTCCTACTGTGGTCTTCCCTAGCTGAAAGCCCTCTATGTGAGGTCATACGCAGTAAAGCTATTTATAAAAGTTATCAGGCTTTACTATGACAGTCCTAATCACAAGTCAGAAAATACAGGTAGCATGTAGCAATCCACCTTGGGTTATCTCAGGAACACAGTTATTAGCCAGGGGAAGAAAAGAGGAAAATACACTTCCAAACATGCAGAACCACCTGGAGCCTATGTAGATAGGATGCTTCTCCCTTCCTCCCACTACCATAGTCTGGTGCAGAATTTCCTCTGCTTGAAGCTTAGCCCAATGTCAGAGGAATGCTTTGAGCTCTGTGATAAGACTGAACACACCTGAGCTGTCAGGACTTGCACAGTCCATAAAATATTGATTTTGGGGGAGAGGAGGAGCCCAAGGGCATTAGAGGAATTAAACTCCATTATACTGTTACTTTAGATTTAATTTACAGTAAGTTAGAATCACAGGGGACATGGCCCACAGTCATTACAGACAGACACGAGTTCAAAAGCTGTGCCACAGAATAAATATTAAATGATGAATAAAGGCTACTTTTAAGGTACACAGAAGATGCATAGGCTAAACAAACAGCAAAACTGAATGTGCAGCACAAAATAGAGGCAAGTTTTACAAAACATAGTTTTTGAGTTTTGAGGCATCTAACCATGCCTTTGACTTTAGTGGGCACTGAACATGCAATGCTCTCCAATTTCCATCATTATGCAGTCACAGGAGTGAAGGCAAGCAAGTGTTTTGTTTTTTTTTTTGCTCTGCATCATACCAATGGTTAAGATACATAGATTAAACTATTGAACATGCAGATCAGAAGCATTTTAATCCTAAAAATCTGAATCCTGAATCAAAACTATTGCCTCCAAAATACTATAAAGAATTGCTGCTTCTTCAACAGGTCAGCTGCTCCGCTGGCAAAACTTCATGGCTCTTCCATTTTAGAAAGGCATCACCTAGAGTACAGTAAAACTCTACTGCAAGATGAGGTATGTCTGCATAGACCTTCTGCTCACACTAATCACACAAAAGATCCAATTAAGTTATGATGTTCCAAATTTCACAGTGTGTCATTCATTCCTCTAGGTCCAGATTAAGAAATTATGCTAAAATTCAGAAGTTTAAGCCAAACTCTCGTGCATTGTCCACTGTTAGAGAAATACCAGTAATTTCACCATAAACAGACTCACTTAAGATAGAAAAGCTTTTCCTCTGGGCCTCACTCACAGTTCTCAAGTTTCTTCTACTTTCACAAAACAGCTGATGTTGAAACCAAAGCAGAAAATACAATACATACATACAAAATGTTCCAATTAAACTGCTGCCCATGGTTTGTGAGGTCTGAGTTCAGCTGCTGGCTCTGGCAGCTGAGGAGCAAAGGGATGGAGATGTTTACAGGGGGCCCCCTCACACCCAGGCCAGACCCCACACACACCTTACCTTGCTAAGACAGAGAAGGCAGTATCATGAGGCTCTGCTGCAGCTCCCATTACTGATCTTCCTTGAATTAGGCAGACACCCTCAGCTGCCCTTCCCCAGCAGCTGCGGAGGTGAGGTTCCCCACTGCAGTCTCCTCAGGCTCAACAAAATGGCAGCAGTGCGGCCCACAGGGCCCTGCTCCTCCAGTGGAGGTCAGCCATCCTTCCCTCAGCAGTGCCTGGCTCTGTCCTGGCTACAAGGGAAGAGACTATTTACAACTATCAACTACATATTTTGCAGGGAAATAAGAAATTTAACAGGCAAGGCTTGAACACATGTGCCCCGTCTATCCCACTTGTTCATAGCAGCGTGGCAGGTACCCATTTTCACCCTCATTTTTCATTTTCTAATCCCTGTGGTGGTGCTGTTGCCTGCCCTTGTGATGCCACAGAATAAATCCTTACACTAACCAGTAGCACAATGATCATAAAATACCCAGACTTATGATTTAAAAAAACCCCAAAACCAAACACCTCTACCTTTATTGATGGCGATGTACTTTTTCAAATGTGAGATGCTGGGGATTAACCCCTGCTCTTTGCTGGAGCAGTTGTCAGGACCTCTGGAGGTCTTCAACAGCAGCATTGCTGTGCCCCATGCTCTCACAGGTATTGCCCCTTCAGTGAAAGAAGGAAGAAAAACCAGGACACTTAGAAAAATGCTGAGTGTGATGCTCTCATTCCCTTTGCCTGAGGAAAAGGACATTGCACTTACTATGGTATGTCCCCAATAGCACTACAGGCAGTTGTGCCAACCCAGGTTAACAGGAGGAAAAGGTCTCTACTGTGAAGCTTTAAAAAGTCTAGGAAAATTAGGTTTATGGAATGTGAACAGTAAAGAAATTATGAAGAACTGCCATTTCTTTACTAATTATATGGCATTCAGGTGGTTTTCTTTAATTTATATATGGCAATAGCAGGATTTCCAACTGTTTTGAGTCACTGTGGATTTAGTTATTTGTGGAGCCTCTGGGGGCAGCATCTTAGATCCACCTACCATTCACACAGTTAATTTAGCCATTTATTAGCCATGTATAAGGGCCATCTTTACCAATCAAATAATTTTTCATTTGTAGCATTATTTTAATTTAGGGGCTGTAGTTGGCCAATTTTGTTATGCTATTCTGTGAGACAACCTGTATAGTACAAACCAAAGACAGTGTTATAAAAGGAATTGAATTAATAAACTTTCCATCTTGCAGAGTTTAAACATTTTCCAGAACCTAAATAAGCGCCAGTTTGAAACCGTTCTACACTTATTTGAAGTTGCAATAATAGCAACTGACTTGGCTTTGTATTTCAAGTAAGTACTAAATTCTGGATAACTTCCTACTGAAAAAAATGTCAATCCTATAGAATTCATAACTGTAGTTTTTGGTTGTTTATATGCAGAGTACAGAGCTGTATTTAAGTCTAATTCTTGTAAAAAACCAAGACATTCTTAGATCCATTATAAGCTTTTAAATTAGAGAACACAGAAACATATGTAACACTTTGTATACATTTAGTAGGTCATGCAAATATGCTTTTAGTTACAGCAAACATTGTATTTCAGAAGTGTGGATTCTGTAGCCTAATCCTAAGGTTGCACGCATGTGTTATTTAGCATACCATACTACAATTACTCATGCTAAACAGGAGTATGCTTATGACACCGAAATTAACGTGCTGGTTTAAAAACAAAACTGCAGACATCAACTGATCCCAGTGCTAAACATGCCAAAGGCTCCAAATATCAAATCACCCATCCTGTTCCTAAGTTACTGACTTCATGTGCTTTTATAATGGGTATTTTCCTTAAAGATATATGGAGCCTTTTGTTTTGGTACAGATGTCTTATGACTAGGACAATTTAAAGTCAGAAGGCAGGAAACAACTCAGTAAGTTGTTCAACAGCAGTTATTACATTTTAGTGAACAATAATTCCATTATTTCATTCACTCTAAATGCAAATTAGATTTATTAAGCAATAGCAAGACACGGTTATGTTTCTGAAAGTTCTTCTCAGTCAGGTCTTAGTGCTTCTTTGGATTTTTGATGGGAGGGAGTGGAAGAACATTTATTAGTATTTGCTACACTTCTCCCAATTCGTTATGTTACAGGAAGTAACAAACATTTAACGCTAAAGAAATAAGAATGTCACCCTACACAGTCTGATATGAAGAGTCAGGAAACTGGTTATTTGTTTCTTTGGCAGGAATTCTGACATAATACTTTACATGTCAGTGGTATATAGCAAAATCTCAATGTGCTAGATTACCTGAAAAGTTTGAGTTCAATGGGAAGAAGGTATCACTTTGATACGACAATTAGGATGCTAGTTTGGAAAAGCATAAATATCAGAAATATGGTTTTCTATTTAATTTTGAATGCAGGAATTTTGGTTCACTAATATATGGTTTACTGGTATGTTTTAACAGGAAAAGAACTATGTTTCAAAAGATTGTGGATGCAATTGAAAAAATGGAAACAGAAGAGGAGGCAATTAAATATATATCTATTGACCCAACCAAAAAAGAAGTCATCATGTAGGTGGTCATCATTTTATTCTTTATTCAATCGGTTATCTAGGACCAGATTTTAAAATAATTTGAGCACCTAAATGTGTAAATTAAGACTCGGTGTTATTGTCCGATGATGAGCATAACCATGATTTTACAATGTGCAAAATGTGCATCCATCTGCATCTTAGGTATATAAATTCCTTAAAAAAATCCAGACCTTTTTTTTTTTTTTTCTATCATCATCCTAATTATATTCCTGTTCTGTTTTGTGTTTTCAAAGGGCTATGATGATGACTGGATGTGACCTGTCTGCAATAACCAAGCCTTGGGAAGTGCAAAGTAAGGTAGGTACTTTTCAAATAGATAATACTGCATTTGCTATCCGTTTTACTGCCTATTTGGTGCATGATCATTTTAAAGAAAATATTACTTATTATAATTTGATAGATACTTAAGTATCTGCACCCAACTGTTTTTCCAGTAAACAACCTTTATTTTTCTGTCACTGCAAGTGTAAGTGTTCCATGACGCCTCTTCCCCACGCACACTACAGTTGTTCCATCCTTCTCTACTTGTCCTTCAGCTAAAACTGGCATCCTTGATTCTGTCAGCTGTTCTAGGTACCCTTAAATATCCGTCAGTTATTTTTGTGCTCACCAACTTTTGCTATTTTTCAGCTATTTTTAAGGTACTGATTTAACAACAGTATGATTTGAATTGTATCTATTCTGTGGATTTTGGTGCCATTGCAAAGTAGCTTAAACATGCTAAAAATAAATTTTGTAATACAGTGTGACACTGCTTTGTACATATGTACTTCAAGTACTCCAGTACTTACTGACCATCACGCTGAAGCTCATCACTCAGCCCTACAGGAATAGGCTTTAACAATGCATAATCAAAATACAACTGCAAGATGCTTGTGGAGCCTTCTAAGTATTACACTTACAGGTACTAGAAGATTGTTATGTTGCTAATACTGTCTTGCTCCTGTTGACAACAATCTATCGTTTACTCAGCATGCACCAGAATATTGGTAGAGATAATTTGCTGGAAAAAGCCTGAAGTACACCAGAGAGTGTCTGTAATTTTTGAAAGCAGCTGACTATCTCTACAGAGATTAAAAAGTGGAATTCTATTGTGTTTGACCAAAGCTCCCTATTTCTGGAGAACACTTTAAACTACTCAGAGATAACTCATCTAGCAAGAAATAAGTCCTCTCTTTGTGGAAGGGAAGTTAGTAATAATAGTTAAGTAGTAAACAGTAATATGTCAGTTCTTGGCTAATCAACATTTTCTGGAAAGCCTTGTTCTTTTATTTATTTATTTAAATTTGCTGCTTTCTGCTGACACTTCCACTGAATTGTGATTATTCAGGTTGCCCTCATGGTTGCAAATGAATTCTGGGAGCAAGGTGACCTGGAAAGAACTGTGCTACAGCAACAACCAATTGTAAGTACTAAATAATTTAACTGTGTTAAGCAATATTAACTGTTATTAAAACATTGACTAGATAACGGTCCGTGATGCTTACTAGATCATGATACCAAAAAGCATGGTTTCTACACAATCTAAATTACTGCTATTCTGTTCTAGCCTATGATGGACAGAAACAAAGGAGATGAACTACCTAAGCTCCAAGTTGGTTTCATAGATTTTGTGTGTACATTTGTGTACAAGGTAAGAATATTTTTTGTTTGTTTGTTTTTCCACTGCAGCAGTTCTGATGGCACAGTTAGTGACACTGTTGCAGTTACAATTTCTAGACAGCAGGACTCTCAGTTACAGGGTAAATCACTATCACAACCGCCACAATTTTTCAGTCTTCTGTTACATAGAAGAATTGCTCCCACGAACCAAATTCAAGAGACGTGAAGCAAATTCATAAAAAGTGAAGATCCCAGTGAAACTTGAGGGTGCTGCGGTTTTGTTACTACCTTGAAAGACTGAGTTAGAAAGCCTAGTCTGATTATTCACAGTCCCATTTAATCTAAGTATGCAACACATGGATGGTTACAGAAAGCAGTTAATGGCACAGTAAAGGGAATAGGAAACTTGCAATATTCTGGAACTATAGATATTCTGTATCTTCTGTAAGGCACTGAAATGTGGCTAATCCCTGTCTAGCTTTTACTATTACCCCAAAACGTCATGCAGAAAAGTGACATGTAATATTTTAACATATTCAGATACATCCTCACCTGCTTGGGATATACTATAGGATACTAGACTTTTTTGTTACATCCTCATACTGATAATCATATGATAAAATATCATGTATCATAGTTATAATTGTATTATATGAATCAGACTATCAAATGTGGCATTAACGAAGATACTAAAATGTGCAGTATATAATTCGGTTCTTTTCTAACTGACTGTGTGCACAACAGGGGATTATTAACCCAATATGGCATTTCCAATAATATGCCACCACTGCATAGCCAAGAACATGCTTTCAAATGTGCACCAGCAGGTACTCACACTATTTCTTGTAAATTTTTTTCTCTTCTACAAAAAACACACTACCAGAGATGGAACAAGTAGTTGAAAAAAATGTGACATCAAATAAAATGAATTAATCTAGCATATATACTGAATTAGATTTAATAGAAAAATGAAAGTTAATGTTTTCTGCAAAGCAGCACTATTTCCACAAATTCAGACTTTACAAATCATGTTTACTAATTTCTAATTTGCCAATTTAAATTGTTTCTATAGGAATTCTCAAGGTTTCACAAGGAAATTACACCTATGTTTGATGGCCTTCAAAACAACAGGGTTGAATGGAAAACACGAGCTGATGAGTATGAAGAGAAGATGAAACTTATTGAGGAACAAAAGAAACAGGAAGAAGAAGCAGCTGCCAAAAAAGGTTAAGTAACTTCTAAGGCTTTCATTTATATATATTTGTAAGGCAGTCAACAAGTTCTCTCTCTCTCAAATTCACACATGCAGTGCAATATTCTATTAAACTTTATACTAATGATATGCGAGTTCTGAATTAGCCAAATTAGCTTTATTTCCACTTGGAAGAGGAGTAACCTTTAAAGATTACACAAATCCAGTACACTGACCTCATTTTCTAAACTGCAGTATTGTAGAAAATATGACCATCACAAAAGTGAAGGGAGTGTAAAATTTCTTTTATCTTAAGACTGAATGTAATTAAACATTTATCTGTGAATGCTGCAATCACCTGAAATATTAGAGATGTATCAAAATTCTGTGTGGCATCAGCCCCAAATGTGTTCAGGTGCTTTGTTTAAGTTGAAAATGAAAAGCATAAGAAAAGATAGGGGAATGGATAGTGTGTTTCTGGAACATAAAAAAAGCAGTACAAATCCGCACTTCTCTTCCAAGTTTAAGATAAAACTTTTGGCTCTAGTTCCCTACCATCAGTTTCTTGGCTGAAATACACTCATATTACAAATTTAACACTAATCTTGCTAAAGACAAACCAAGTCCTAAAATTGCTATGATAACCTAGAAGAGAATCTGATTTTATAGAAACTGAGAACCTATCACTCAAGTGTAAGAGTGAAATGAGTCAGTTATTTTTATTCTGTATTGCATGTGGAAAAGCAGGTCAACAGACACTGTCAACAGACTGACATCTCAGTCATTCAGCTGAGATGACTGAAAAGGTTCAGAATTAAAACAAAACCACGTGTGATTACTACAGAATGATTGATTGTCAGCTAGTTTGAAGAAGTTAGTTACTCTACGTGTGTGTTTCACATCTTTAAAACATAAAACAGCACTGAATAATTTATTTGTTGATCAGTCTCTGTGGGAAATAGGTGAGTATCTTCACATTTCACACAAAAGAGAGGCTACTCAAGGCCACTCATCAAGTTACTGTCAGAGTGTGAAGTGGAACTAGAGAGTTATTGGCTCCTAAAATAAATGATACTAGGCTAAAAAAAAAAAAAGTTGTTGCAAAGTGGTTAAAAAAGTACTGTAAGTTATAAGATTTAATCAAAGCATATTTTTGAAACAGAAGTTTAATAAAAATGAGTCAAATATTATTATTGTAATAAAATTGCAAGAAATATTTTGGCCTGCTCACCCTGTGATACCACTTACACACACTTTCACAGAAATTATGCCCACCCCATTGTCTCCCAAATTTATTTTTAAAGACACTTTTTTGCAATTAATCATATAATCTTACTTATTTAAGACTAATTTGTTGCTGAGAACTAGCTGGTTGTGAGCATGAACAAAGTACTCTTTCCTTACACTGGAATGTAAGCATCTGAACTTCACAGAAATACCAGCAAAACAAACCAAACAACCCGGGACCTACACATAAACCTCCACAAACAATTTGCCTTCTTGGCAAAGAGTACAGTTACTAAAGTCTGATCCTATGCCCTTAAGGATAAGATTCTTAAATAAAAATTAAATTATACGTTTAGGAAGACTCAGTTATTTCTACTCCCACTTGAAGTTAGGACCATCTTACATCATTGGTATTTTGGAATCATTTAGTCACTGACTTAAGGAAAGAAGTATTTTCCCACAAGGAACCTGACACAGACTGATTTGCAGGAGATAAGGATCTGACCTTTGCATATCGTAATTGGTATCACAAAATGTAAGTGAATTATTTTGCATCTTTTTAAATATGCACTGGAATGAGGCCATGCACATTTGTGAAGAAAAAAATCTGACACTATAAAATCAAGGCCATGTAAATATAGGGGTTTGTTAAGTCAGTTCATACAAACAATAGTTTGATACATGCTGAACCATGGTGGTTTCTCTAGATCACACTGACCTGGCTATTCTTAGCCATTCAGTAGACAGAAAATAAAATAAACATATTTCCTGAACCACTACAGTGGAAAGTTCAGAACAAAAACTAAAACAGAACACAGCATTAAACTAAGAAAATAAAATACATAGTTAGTAACATAGTGTTGATTATATCCACAAATTACAGAGGGTAGGACACTGATTATGTGACATGTTTCAATGCAGGTGGAAAGGGTCGAAAATGACCTAGTAACATGGTGATCCACAGCTTTCAAATGTAAGTTTTAATTCTAATATTGGTATCTTACCTTAAATGAACCTGGAAACACAATTTATTACACTGAAAGAATCTTAACTAGGACCAATGAACATCTGTGGAATCATTTGAGAGAGACAGTAACAGAATCGGTAGCTATAGATAACAAACATTAAAAGTCTCTCTCTCTCTCTCTTAATTGGTAATTACAAAGGGATTCATGCAGGGTTGGATAAAGGCTTATACAATTAGGTCAAATTAAAGTTTTTGTATCATCTGCTTCAAAAATAGATCCACAGTTTATATTGATCTAAGAGTTTATTTTTTTTGCATGGCTTGCATACCTCAGTTTTGTATGTGTGGGACAGAGTTATATATTTAACTACTGAAACTTTCCAGTAAGAGTGGTTCAGTGTGTGTTTGGTCCTTTGAGAAATGTTGGTATCAACTGCTACACTATATAGACATACATATATATAGCGTATGTTACTGTTTCTTATTCCATTTTCCCAGACACGTAGTGAAAGCATGTTCAATTTTCAGAAGGTCAAACACACATAATATGCATAGCACAAAAGCGACACCTTTTTAACAAGAAATTAGAGCAGCTAAAAGTAACAGAAAATACTCATTTTACTTTCCTTCTCTGTTTTTTAGCTGAAAATGCAGCTGGAGGTGGAAGTGGAGAGGATGGAAAATCCAAAACATGTATAATTTTGTAATTCTTTGTCTCAGACACTGTTTCTGCTACAGAAAAGACATCTAGAAAGAACTTTAATGAGCCCCAGTGGATTTCTGCTTCGCATAGAATAGTATAGATCAATCTCTTAACAATTCTCTTAAACATTTGCCATTTGTTCGAAATAATTTTTAATGGAGTAAACAAACAGTTACAATTAAAATCTGGAAAATTAAAAGAAAAAATAATGGTGCAAAATGAGTTAACTGTGCGCTCTAGATATTTTTTCATGTCACTTGATTTATATACAGTATTTTTATTAAAATATGTAACTTTGGCACACTGTCCAGAAAAAATATAAATAATTTTGACAGGTCTTATATGAAATTACTGAATGAAATCTAACATGTACAATTCAAACAAAAAATTGCAATTTTTGTAACTTGTACATTTAGATTTTTACATTATGTGTATTTCCTTAATCTGGAATTGTCCTTTTCCTTCATTCTCAATACTATATAAAGTTCTAGAGTAAATATCTCTCTCACTTTAGGAATGCTCAACACAATTCCCTGGCTCATATCTATTAAAAGCAGGTCCATGGTACACAGTATTTTTTCAAAACTATGAAGCATAAATCTGTAAATTGTAGCCATAGCTCAGAGAAACCACTCTTTTGCCCATGTGGAAATGGCTCTGCCCACAGTTCCTGAACTGACTGGCTTTTATTGTAAAAATCTAAAAAAGCAGACTGTAAACATCATACTTTGCATACAAGTAAGAGTTCAATAAGATACCTATACCACTATATCTACAGCAGGATCTACATTCAAAGGCATTTTAAAAGGCTCATGTACTCCCAATGAACCTTTTTTAAAATGCAGTAAATTAAAGTATTTGAAAACCAATGAACTGGCACCGATTTAATCTTGGGCGGGAGAGGACAGCAGAAGTACAGCACATCAGAATTCACATTATCTCCCTTTCTACAACCAAGAAGACAGACTGCACACAAATTAGCTCTTCATAAACAACAATCTCCCTACCAAACCCTTCTGTTCTTGAAGAATGACAGAGTCCACTCCATACCTTCTACTCAGGTCTCACAAAGCCAGCTCCTCCTGCAGATGAAGGAAGGAAAATGGCTAGTATATTATGCACGGAATTATGTTCCGAGTATTTACTGGAACCAGTTCCAAATCTAAGAGGAGATGGATGTCAAATGCAATTCCTGCAACAATCAACTCTGACATGCAGACTCAATCCTGCCACTTCTCCCTTTGAAGAAAGCAGACCCATACTTTTTTTTTTTCACTGAAGGGCCCTCAGCAACCACAGAGAAGGGAGAATGACTGAACAATTTGCCACATTATATACTTTTCTAAGAATGCTCTACGAATACAGATACTGTGTACAACTATCACCCAAAATTAAAGGAATCCACAAAAAAAAAAAATCCCACTTACTACATCCTTATCTATAAATGGGCCAAATATTTTATGCAAACTTAGTTGTGACATAAAACTGGGTATCACATATTATTTTCTGTATTAAATGCAGATAGTAAAACAAGCTATTTCAAGGGTGTTTGATCATATAATTTTATTCAAACTGTGTTAAATGATGTATTTAATGTGTACACTGTACCTTTTTATAACTGTATTGTAAAGACCCAAACAGTAGTTAGTTATCCAGAACACATACTTAATATACAATACCTGAAGGAACAAATATAGCAACACATTTGTCAAAAGCCCCTTTGGGCAAGTTCCATACATGTAAGCAGATTGCTGCAGATTGGATTTGACTCTCAACCAAGCTTGCAAGATGACAGAGAATTAACCTTTAAATCCACCTTCTTACCTAAAGAAGCCTTCATGCAAGGCTACGTTTATTTCTTACCCAAGGACACCCTAAATATGCCCTTGTACTGTCATCTATTATGTAAGTACAAACTGTTTAAAATGTAATTATGTTAAGCAATACTTGTAAATAGAGTTCTCAACTTATTCATAGGAATGCATGTAAAATGTTCATAAATACACTGCAACCATCTCTGCTGTTACATTTTCCACATCAAATACTTATTATAAATACTGTCTATAAATATATCTACTTATCAAAAATATATTTTATACGACATCAACTTTCCACAGATTACCATGAACATTTAATTAAAAAAAAGTTTGTCCTTTATATCCAAAGTAATTTTCACCCAACAAAGAAAATAGCCACCATAACTATTCATGTGCAGACTGTTTCTTTGGAAACATTAACTAAAGAATGTTTAAAGTTGTGTTGCAACTTGAAGAGGAAGATGAATCTAGTAAGTTTCTCAAGCAATATATATTATTTACTTGTATATTTAGGATTACACTTTAAAGAAGGATTAACATTCAATCAATGTTAAGGAGATCAGAAACCACAGAGAACAGAAAAGTTACATGTACATCCCCAGTAAAAAGCCACACACTTTATTTTTTACATCAAAAATCTCACCAACCAACTAGATTTTTATAAGTGGAATTATCAGTCACATCATATTATAACTAAAATTTTTAAAAAGTTACAATGAACTAAACTTTTTGATAGAGTAGGGGAGACATTTCAGATATAATTTACCTAATTCAAGCAAAATACATATTTGATAAAAATTTAACTTCTCCAATAGCATTTGAAAATACTTGGAGAGACCAATACCTGAATATTAAAGTCTACATGAACAATAAGTTTAAGGCTATTCAACTTTTGTTTAATAAATTAGAAAAATGAATAAAGTGTATGGCTTTAAACTAATAACAGAATCTTCCAAAATGCACCTTTACAAAAATCTGGCAATAACTGAAGTCTGGGATAACTTCTGTGATGTAATGTCAATAAACTATATTCTTGTTTGTTTACATCCTTCCTGCTTTTAAGTTTGGGTGCCATATACCTTTTGCACTGAACTGAAAAAATTATTTCTCTTATTTCATGAGTAAACAGCCTATCACAAGAAAAAGAAAGTTTTTGGACCTGAGGCCTTCTACAGAGATAATCTACCCCAACGGTCCATATGAGTGACTGTAGAAAAGGTATGCTGGCAGAAGGAGGTCTCTGGTCCCTAATTATGACCGGATTTCCAGACTTTCATCGTGACAATTTATGACGAAAACCAGCCTACATGAATTTCAAGTTTCAGAGAAACAAGTCTTGAAAATACTCATAAAATTCCTCCTCCCTGTAAAAAAAAAAAAAAAAAAGTCAAAGAAAGTTCTGCTTTGTATCTGTACCTGGAAGATAACATTTGTATGAAAAAGATTTAGCAGACTTTTGATTAGAATTTGTAGCCGGTATAGATAATTTTGACTTATTCACTACATTACAATATCCTTCACATTTCCCTATCTGTGCAACAGGAGTGAGTTGACTGTTAGGATTTATTTCTAAGACAATTCACAGCATAACGTGGGGTAAAACAGCATTAGTATGGTAGTGGCTTGACAAAGGTTCTCCTCCAGTGTTGTGTATGTCTCCTCTTTAAAAACACATTCTTAGGTTCACTACATGGAAGGAGATTTGACATAATTTTAAATGTCAGATATTCATTAAAACACATATGAAAAATTTCTGCCTTTGCAGTTCTGAATGGACACTGTATGTTTTACTAACTACAAGTTCACTAGATCAAACTAACCGTGATTTTTCATCTGCTTCCTGTAGAGGACCCTTCCAAAAGTCAGCATCGGAAGGACCATCTTGTGCATCGCTGTTATCTGAATCTATTAAAAAATTTAAAGTGCTTATGAAATAAATTTTAAAAGAATTTATCATTTTTTTTATTTAGATGGCATATTGCCAGGAGCAACGTTTAATTGTAACCATGAGAATAAAAAGAATACTTTGCATGAAGTGAAAATGAAAACATTTTCCAATGTTATTCAACACAGCATCAAAAAGTCTCTTAGATATCATGAACTAATATTTTGGCCAAACATAACAACAATCATGTCAAAACACTGATCTTGACACAACAGCAGTGTAGCAGTTTGTTCCTAAAATTAAGGGCTTATAATCACAAACCCAGAATTACAATACAGCTTCAACTCATGATATTACATGAATCAATTACTTCTACTTGAATGACAACTTTTATCAATTGTGACTTATCAGTGAAAGTGTCAGAAAACATGGATTACTGCATAACTGTTTCATGTAAGTAAACAGGAGGAGTGAAAACAAACAAAGAAATCTCATTATCAGAAATATGCCCTGACCTAAGAAAACCCCAACCTGCCAATAGAGCTTTCCTGACAAAACAGAGACTCTGGGCATGGTCGAGTCATAGAGTAAACCACTTTAGGTCTTCCTGCACCTAGCTGGGAAAATGTAGATGCTGAGGACATTCCTAAAAACGTATAGCACAGCAGAGTAATCAGCAGAAACACTCAATCCCTTCTAGACAGTCAGCAGCAAGAATTGGCATGACCAGGAGATGGAGCTTGTTTCACCAAAAAAGAAACGGGACTGAAGTTACTGAGATACAGAGACAACGACTGCCTAAAGAGTCGCTGAGACTCTAAGCGCATCCACCCCAAAACAAGTAGGTCTCTATGGTAGTACAGGTGATAGCTGGAAAAGACTTTAATTAAAGCCTAGGATTTATTTAAAATCTATTAATTTTTTGAGTAGTGTACATATTAGTATCATTCCCCAAAGAGAAATGTAGTAGCTATTCTATCAGAAAAGTACTTTCTTTATACAGCACAAATTACACAGCATATATTTGCATACCTGGACCCATGCAATTATTCACAATGTACCTATTTTTGCACCACTGACTCTTTTCTGGAACAACCTGACCTCTCATTTTCCTGATTATTTCCATTCTGTTATGTGTCCACATTTTTATTCCTTACTTAAACTTAAAAGATTTCCTTCTTAAAATTCCTTACAGTTTTTCTCCAAGAATTTGACTCTCCATATCTCTGCGTGTTTTCACACAGCATTCTTATAATCTTATAAAATACTAAAACTACCAGCAAATAAAGCTAAGACCAATGACAAATGACTATGAAATAATACAACTTATTACAAAAACTTAAAATGCAGAAGATATGTAAATACTTTACCTTTATCAGAATTATCTGACTCTTCTGAAGAAGCCTGATCTGGAAAGAAACACCGTTTAAAAAATAGTAAGCTTATCTTGGTTTTATCCATTATCTTAAATTGTTTACAAGGGTATTTCTATCACAATATATTACCCATAAACACATGCACATGCACGCACACACCATATATTCAAAGAAAGCAAGCAAACACTGAAATAAAAAGATTTTTTTTGCATGAGAGCAAAGGTCATCAGCTTACATTATCCCAAGATCTGTGGTGTAAAAAGGTTATCTAACATTTCCGAAAGGCTTTCATCCCCAAAGCCTCAATGAATTAAACACTTCACAACCCTTTCTGGTATGCAATGTCCAATTCTTGGACAAAATTTCCTTGCAATGCATATTTTTCAAAAGGCTCTCCCTCTCTGTAAAATATATGAAATTTATCTTTTCTTTTTTCTCCAAATTTATCTTTTTTTGTGCACCTAGGAAATTTTACCGAAGAAATTTATCTTTCTTATCTATATCTATACATATGTAGCTATAGGAAAACTAAGATTCAACTAACATATTTGAATATTTTAAAAATTGAAGATCTAAAATTTAAATTTACCTTTATGGGTCTTTTTTTTTGACTTCTTTTTTGCTGAACAAGATAATTTTGTCTTCTTAATTTTTGGCTCTTTAGAGTTCGGTACAGCTGTGCCTCTTTTCTTGTGTGCTTTGACTTCTTTCCTCCTTTAAAAAAAATGAATGTACACCTTCTCTATTATATGTATTCCGCAAGCAACAGTAAATCTTAAGTATTTAATTCAGTCAAACAGTTGTCATTTTTTCTGAAACCTATCACTAGTTAAACTGAAAAAAATTAGTTTAGTTAAAATGAAAAGTGCTATAGAAACACCAGAGCTGTATAGCTAAAGACAAAAGACAGGAAATGCTAAAGCTGCTAAAATAACACTGATGGAGGGAACAAAACCAGTGAACTGGAGATCAAAGATTAAATACAGAAAATAATTTTGTAAGATGTCAAATTCTTATTTATATTGAAATCTCATTTTTTCTTTTAGCAAACAATTCTGTATACATGTAATGAGAAAAACACAGTTAATATAGGTTTTCAAATATATTTTCACATTTGATAGCAGCAAAACCTGAGGTAGAAGAATCTCAAGCCTAAGAACCTGCTGCAGACCAACAACCCATGCATTTTATTTTCAGCATTACTTATATAGGCTTATTGTATGAACAAAGGCTAACTTTTTCCTGCTTCTTTGCGCAAAGAAGTCACTAAAATTGTTTCAAAGTAAGTATTACTCTGCAGGTGACAAAGAGAAAATGTTCGACCATACTTATTCTGAGTTCAAGTGGTTTTACAATCTTAGTTCCAAAAAGAAGCAAGACAAATCAAACTAATCTCAGCTAGTTAATTCTCCTTCTTAATATGTGCCTACACAATGCTTTAATGAAACTGAATGTGAATTAACTTTTAAAATTAATTATTTATCTTGGATATATCCATCTAGACACACTTTTGATTTGTGTTACTTTAAAAAAGAAAACCTAGCACATTTCCTAGCACAAAGGTTTCCCTTTCATGTGCTTTTCAGATAATTGTCCAGCTTAATTACTGCTTTGTGCAACTAAGCTCATGCCACATTGAGATTCAGAAAATCATAAAAACTCAGTGTCAACAGTTGTGGAATTCACTAAGATTACAGATAATAAAAAAAAAAAAAATCAAATCTTAATGCATACATCTTATAGGTTCAAAATTCACTATTTTTCTCTCATATTAATAAGCAATTCTCAAAGAACAAATACTCATTCAAAATGCCAAAGCACAGTCATTTGATTAACACATAAACCCACTATTTTTAAGAAAAGGAAAAGCATTCCAGCTCTTAAACACAGCAAGACAGAAAATAAAAAAAGACAGTGGTTTGCATAAACTTTCAGAACAGAAAAATAACCACGGGGCTGAAATAAAGCACAGGAAACTTTTGTGGGGGTCAGGATGGGACTCTTCCAGTTTGAGTGATTCTGTATTTTCATTAGCACCACAATACCCAACTACCAACAGTGTCAAGCCACTGACTTTACAAGAATTCCAGAACAGAATCTATTTCAGCATAAATGAAGTTCCTAATCATCTAGATGAAGTTTTCCCTCTATTTGTTGTTCATCATAACTGTAATCTATCAATAATTCAGCCCCGGTATATTAAAAATATTTCATTACCGGTGATGAAAGTTTAGTTTGCAGGAACATTCTGGACATAGTCCTGAAAAAGAGAATGAGAACATTATACCCATGTATTTGATAAGCATAATTAACAAAACTTATTAATACATATATAAAACTAGGTAGAACACTATCTTCCAATTTCAGCAGCTTTTGCTTCAAAACAGAAGTGCCAGTGTAATTGCAGCCAGGGTTGAGAAAAATACCATGATAAAAGTCTTCAGTACAAACCCAGATTTTACTAAACCTGGAGAAAGATCACAGGTTTAGCACTGGCAACTCTTCATAAAGAAGTATCAGTGCTTATCATGAACAGACATCCCATTTTATGGATCTTTGTGGAAAGATCACATTGTTCTACAATTATACTGAAGACCTGTAAGTCTCTTAGAGCTTTGCCAGAGACCATGTGCTGCCACAGGGAGTGTCTTGTGCACAAAAGAAAAAAACACCATTAGCTTGTTTTACACAAAGTAACTGTGTAGACTGTGGTAAGTTTAATTATCTGATGATCATATTGAATAAGAAAATACCACTTAAGAGACAAGACTGGAAAACGAAGTGACTTAATTCAAGTTAGAATTTTTGGAAGAAAACCTAAGCATTCAAAATAAAACTAGTGGAGCTGAAGGTGTGCAAGAAGTTGTCTGGTCCAAAGCCCTAAGTACTCCAAAGCCACGTAATTCATTAAGCAACAACAATGATGAAACCTTCCTTGCAATGCAGCATTGTCCATTAAACCTGACATGCTTGCACACCAAACAGGTTATAATGAGTTATTCTAATTTTATGACACCACCAATTATACAGCGTGAAGTGCTCAACCTGTAACAACTCTGTCATAAGTAATGGTAATAGCCATTCTCTCTAAATCAAGACCGTCATACTACCTGTAATTAATTTAACAAAATTATCTCCTATTCAGCATTTTCCATTTTGCATGAACAAATATCATTATCACTGGGTCTCACTCAATAGCTTTTAAAGCACAAGATATTTGTCTTCTTTTAAGTTTACATACCCTTGAATGGCTGACTTACTCAATTTCACAAGTGCATTCCTCTTTTCACCATGTTCAACATAACCAAAATTCACCTCCCAGCTCTTCAGGCCTTCTTTCTCATCACAGTGCTTATTTCCACAGGAAAACTGACCTTTAAAGAAGTCAAAACCAGCAAACCATGTTTATATGATTATCAAGCATAGGTTTGGGGTTGTTATCTCCAGTTTTGCTCAGTTTTTGCTTTTTGTTTTCCATTTCTTTCAAATAAAAAAGCCCAAATCTGTAAGTAACATCTAGATTAAGGAAACAATAACAGATAATGACAAAGCAATCAATCATACTTGCCTAATATGGCATATTTGCAAAGAAAGAATATAACTTGAACTGTGCTTTACAATGTGTAGATGAAGGCATATGTTATGAAAAAATAAGCCTAATACTGAACTCTGAAGAAATGAATGTCACTAGGATACATTCTGTGTCTTAAATGATTACTTAGCAGAGGCTGATGCATCAGGAGGTGCAATTCAGACATTAATCTTTAACGACATCAAACTATTCAAAGTATCATGTATGTACATAATTAAAATGCCCATGTTCTTATTACCTTACTAGTTTACCTGATATACTGGACACACAGTTTGTACTCTAATGACATACCATAAACACTTTTCTTTTAAAAAGAGGAAATCCAATTCTATGATAAACTATATGATATGGTAGCTTTAAAAGTTTTCTTAGTTTAATTATGCTAAATACGACACTGATTTTAAAACAATTTGCACATAGTCAATGTTTTTACACCACTGTGTTCCCAATATTGCAGTAATAAAGATACATATATTCTCTTTGTAGAAGACTAATTTGTATGCAGAGCTGGCAGTAAGGATGTGTATTAATAGGCTCACAAGCAGGACTGTTGGTGAACGATTAGCCTCAGAACATTCTGCTTAAGCTGGTAACTAATGGATTGGCAGTGTCCTCAGATACTTCAGTTCTGCAATGCAAAACCACTTGCGATGCTAACACTTGAACCAAAAAAAACCCCAGGACTCCCATTAAAAAAAAAGTTTCAAATTAATATACATGAAATATGTTCAACCCTATGTAAGGTATGGCTATCAGTACCCTATGTCATCAGGAATAATTTATATCCATTATAAAGAAATAAAAATCTACAAAGAAAAATTTATACTACATAAAACTTTTTGGAACTTAACCAGACTCTGTTTTTTCACATCTTCTGAAAAAAATGCCAAAACAAACCAGAAAAACAGGCAGAGAGAAAAGAGAGATAAATCAGTTTTATTTATGATTAGCTGCTCTTTACAGTATGTAAAAACCACTTTGGATATGAAACTGGATATGTTCACAAGAATATAGTTGGAACAGTATCTTCAGATTGCTAAGGCAAGCAATGAATTCTTACGTAAATCAGAACTTGACTGTGTACAACACCATAATTCTGTGCCCTTACACATTTACTTGCATTTATGATCATCTAAATATTTGAAAACATGGGGGTTTTTTTTTCAGTAGAACCCTGCTCCATGCCATACATGTGTATAAACAGCCAGGCGTCTCTTACCGTCCTTTCACATTGCAATCCCTACAACATGTATTCAAACCTTGACTTGAATACAGAATTGCACTCTTTCTGAAGGATTTTTCAGTAGTATTTATCACTCAGGTATACTTGAGTGATAAAAAACATATTTCTGCAAAGTAAGAGATCATTAGAATCTCCATTGTGTATATGGAGAACTCAAATCAAAGGGAACCATGGACCACATTATTCAGTACTTGAAACATGACTTTTCCCACGGTTAGATGTCCAAGAAAGGAAGACACAAAAACCAGCATGCTGAGTGGACATATACCTAATTTAATCAGCAAGAAAAATGTATGTGCAAAACTTCACCTCCATCTGAAATTCTGTCACCTTGCTATGAGCTGCAGGGAAGTTACTGCCTTCGTGTTCAGAATTATAACTCCTATAATCTGGCTGTTAAATGTGTGCTTTCAAAACCTATTAGCATCTTCTGCTTCTTGCAGAAGAACAGAAAAGGTGAAAAATATAAGTACTACAAACTAAATGAAGTACTGAAAATCAAATATACTAAGGAAATCTAGAGAGCCAAAAGACTGATTTTAATGCATTTTGATCAGAACTCAGAGGTACCAGTCTGGTACCTGGATACATGGCACACTATCCAGGTATTGATACCCTGCCTATTTTCCATGGAGGAAATTACTGAGAAAAAATAAAGGGAAACAGGTTTGGAAGAATATTTGTTTAAATACGGTAAAGCATATTATATGTGTATTTATACATATATAAAGGCTAAGAAAGACACTACTATGCTAAAAGTTAAATGTTAGTTCAATGAAATAGTGAAAAAATGGAGAGTAGGTAAATTTGCAGGTATTAAACCCTATTTTGCCAAATAACATGTCTGGTCTGAGTATTTTACTACTTAATCTACAAATACAAATAAGTAGAAAACAGCAAACAGACCTACATGTTCAGATTTGGTCTTTCTGCATATTGCTGAAAAACTCCTATTTCACCTCTACCCAATAAACTTGTAACCTATATTCCTACAGAAAACTTTTAACACTATTGCCCTTGGCCTAAAATAACTTTAATTTTAAAATTTTATGCCATAGCTTACAATTCATGCTTTGAAAGTAGAGCAAAAAGTACTTGAGAAGGCATGTCAAGTATGTTTTTAAAGTAGCTTAAAAGCTTTTCATTTTAAGGATTTATTTTCAGACCAACTAACTCGTATGTCTACTATTCACTGATTTATAAAATTTAAAGTAGGGTTTCTACCTTAACTTAAGATTTTAGTTAAGAAAATGCCCATTTTGTTGAACCATTTATTGAAACTGGCAACTGGTAACTGGCCATTAAGGTAACATTTTAAATTTAACAAGACACAACAGCAAAACACAAAACACTTATGGCAAAAGATTGGAGTGGGGAAGAAAAGAGAAAGAAATAATCTGGCATTTACAATTAGTAATACAAGTGACACCTCTCCTTTCACTCATCCTAACCTTTCTTCTTCTCCATGAGCTTACAAAGACAGACATCAAAAACAAAGCAACCATATGTGAGTAACCCATTCCTATGTTCCCTTCTTAACATACCCCAAACCATAGTACCGTCCACCAGCAGTGGTTCTTATCACCACTATTGTTGTCACAGCTAAAATAAGAACATGCTCTCCCTTTTTTAACGTGAATTATCAGAGAGGTAGGTATTAATGCTTTATTACATTTAATAAAGCAATTTGTATTACTGATTTATACTTAAAAATAGAAAAAAAGTCATTAAAGATTCATGCCTTTTTTTTAAGTGATCATTTGAAACTGCACTTGAAAAGAGCTCCTAATACACAGGGTTGAATTCTTGCGCCCCTTAGTGGTGAAAGATACTATTTCTCAATTCGTATGTTCCAACGGTATGCTTTCAATTAGGATTTCATTAAAGAGTTTAAAACATGTAATTCTGCAGTTTCTCCCACATTTTAAAATATGGACTACCATATATTAAAAGTACAATGCATCTTTAAATTCCTCTTCCTCACTCATGAAGACATAATTGTTCATAAATTACTCATTTCTCATTTAATTTCAATTATCTTTTTAAAGCATTCAATAAAGCACATAACTATATCAAATGTAACTATCTGTTAAAATAATCTGTAGTGCTGAATGGAACATATGACTACAACTACCTTTAGGAGCTTTAATCTTTATAGCTTAAAAAATCACACCATTAATGTTCACACTTCCTTCTCTGAAGTATGATACAAATTCTTTTAAAAAACAAGTGTATTTTTAACTTCTTGTAATATATTATAACAAATAGAGTTGTTTACAGACTTGTTCTGATCAACAGTATCACTCCATGCAATTTTCTTGCATGTGCATGCATGACTTCTGAAAACTGTACATGTGTATAAAGATTTACCCACAGGAACAGCAATACATTCACATCATTTTCTTGCTTGTCCAGCTACCTGAAGAGGTCCACGCAGCTAGGCCATGGAATGGGGACGACCGTGCAAAGTCCCAATAACACATTGGTAAGAACTCACACGAAGCAGCCAGAATAAAATACTGATTTAGAAACAGGACTAGGAGACATGACAACCATTCCCACTGATTCTTTCAAAACCAATTTAGCCTAAAACAGACATCACACATGGAACTTTTTAATTAAAGTTAACATTTTGCAAAACAGTATTAGAGAAACTGTTATGAAAATTATTTCCTGAGGAAAAGTATTGAGAGACTTCAATTAAAGGTATCAAAGACTAACGAGGTAACATAGAACTACTGTAGAAAAGCAGATAAAAAACATATCCATGAAATTCTACATTATCAGATGCATTATGCTGGTGTTCATTACAAATCTGACCTTGTGAAAATAAACCATATATTCTCTTAATTTTAATATATGCAGATCAGTGTGCACTCTAGAGCTATGTGGCATAAAACAGCCAAGTTAGAAGTTAGGTCAATTTATTGTCCATTATCTGATAAACTTACCACTATTGGCAAATACTGTCTAACAAAGTTAAGTCAAAATGCAGCAAGAAAAGCATCAAGGAGAAATGTAATATAAAATGAAAGGCAGCATTACCTTTTCCTGAAATTACTTCTTTCTCATGTCGCCATCTAAATCCAAACTGTTAAGATAAGAACCAAATTTAAGTTGTGAATAGTCAATGTATTCAGTAATGTAAAGAGTAATTTCAGTTGACTGATGTCCTGCGTGTCGTTCATCCATTCAATTCTGGTTAGTAAAATTCAATTTCTTTCACTGTTAATTAAAAATATCTCTCTGCCTCTGCTTGCCAGAAGGATTCCAATTTACACATGCAATTCAAATTCCAGTAGATGCTGTTCAGTACTGAACAGCAACTTTCTAAAAGGTTTCATAGCAGGCAAAAGAACAAATAGGAAATTAGGATAGACTGACTTTACTAGATACTTCATTGCAATTTCGTCCATACAAAAAACTGAGAAGACAAATGGAATACTGAAAAGTCATATTAGCACATATCAATGGATCACCTCTTACACCCTAAAGACTAAGACAAAAAACCCCCACCAACTAAGTGGTATTTCTCTTCACATTGCCTAGAAACTTCATATGTAGATAATCCATTTACTATTTTTGTTTTCCAGTAGAATCTGCTTCATCCTCTCAAAATGGCAAGTAGCCTAGTGAAAAGATTGAAGACAGAAGGGAGTGAGAACAGCCTGGGAAAACCAATTTTATTTTCACTAACAAGTAGAAAGAGGGGATAAACTCAGAGGCATACCACTGCTCCAAAAAGGGCTATCTTGTATATTCATTTAAAATTCATGAACACGGGATGACAGCAAGATAAAATTGCTGCTCTGTAAGCAAAGCACAGAAGACTCTGAACTTCCATGTTAAAAGATGGAGAGGGAAGAGGGGAAGAAGGGTTACAAAACTGGAGATGTAAAAAAATGGTTGCAAAGCCTATCTTTGGCACCTGAGTTCCAAAGCATCCTTCGGAATACGGACCTTCTCTTGGTGCACTCATAGCCTGAACCCACACAAATGTGCATTTTGCAGATGCAGTGGCATAAATTCTGTAATAGACTGGATTGATTTTTTATGTCTTTAATCTAATTTTAAACACTGTACAGAAGTACAGCTATCTATTGCTGTGTGTGGTCTTTAATGTTGTTGATTTTTTTAATAAACCACAATAATTGTTTATCTGAAGGGCAACAGCATGGAGTTCTCATACACGAAGTGGTATGTGGTTCAAAGAACATCAGAAAAAACAGGGAAACAAAATTTTTGGTTTTTTAAGAATGTGCCATACTCTCTATATAAATGCTCTGTACCTTAATAACAAAACTGAAAAAACTGAGCAGAAAGACATCAGTAGCCAAAGGTTTTATCAGCACTGATTTTCCTCAAGTCAATATAATACATACAAGATGTCTAAGAAAACTAAAAATTTGTACACCAAGAAAATATTTGCCTCTTTAAATCAGTCCACTAATTTTCATATTGGTATTATAACATAAACAATGTCTTCACACCTACTGTTTTCACTGGTAAAGAAATCACAGGAGATCAGGTTCTGCTCTCATACTATGTATGATGACAGTTTGCTAAGGCTGGATCAGGTTGTGCTTGGCCTACTCTACAAATCTGCAGTGTGGTCTAAAGTACCATTATACCACTCACACTTCAGTCAAACAAAAATTAATCAATTGGAAAAACCAAGAACTGTCCTGAACAGTTCAGAGAAAACAGAATGTAAAATACATCCATAAATGCAGAAATCGTGATGGAAATCAGTTGATCCAAAGAGTGATGGTAATTGGTTTTGCTCTTTTAAAGGATATTTACTGTTTTACAGGGTATTCTAATTCTGAAAAGCTTGTGATGCAATTGAAAAACACTGCAAGTTTACAATTAAACATCAACAGTATTTTGGCACCAATTTTGTATGTGTGTTGCTGGCAATAAAGAGTGAAAACCAATTTGACCTTATCTGCATGTTTGCTTTTTCATAGTCCATCTGCTACTTCACCAACCACCCAGCTATCCAAGCTCATTTTTGCTAATGATGTAGACTTTTATACCAATTTTCCCCTATAGTCCAAACTTGACTCAATAAGATATAAATCAGATTATATGCTTACAGAGTATTTCTGTAATGATATCAAGAAAAATAAGCAAAATAAAAGAAAGCAGGGAGCCAGAACCACCTGTAGTACATCTAGGACAAAAGTTGTCCTCATCCTCATTCATTTTTGCCAATCGTTCTTCCACCAACTAGTGGAAAATCACAGAGTGACCAAGGCTAAAAAGAAACAATAAAATAAAAAGTAAATACAATTTAAGTCCTCTGACTAAGCTAAAATATCAGGAACAGATTAAACTATGTAGGAAAATTAAAAATTAGGGCAGGTTCTTGAACAGTCAGCCTGCAATATTAAGGAATGCGAAAGGATCATCAGCAGACAGCATTTATTCTGCCGCTTTTGTTAAATGAGTTCAACAAGATTCTAAATGAGCTATTTCTACAAGGTAGACCAAGACCAAGTAGAACTCCAAAACAGATGCTTTACAAGAGTATCAAATGGCTAACTTAATAAGAAATTATAGTTTTAAAAATGTGAAAGACCATTTAATATCCACAAAGAATACAATTCCCAAATTAAATATGGATTGCTTGTATAATACACATTGGTTGCAGCAACAACTAACATGTCCACAGTTAACTCCTTCAGAAAAAAACAAATGTATGAATTTAGACAACACTGTGGAAAAATACCATAGATATTTTAAATCTTTTTATTTTCACAGGAAAGCCTCCACGCTGAAAAACAATGACAAAAGCGCACATCTTAACATTACCAAGTGGAAGACAAGTTGGCCTAGAAATCTGAAAACGATCTGGAAATAAAAACAAAAGAATAAAATGTATTCTGTTTAATGACCAGGTGTCAGACAGATTTCATTTCTTAGCAAATAGGAGACGTTTCCAATCTGTTAAGCTACAAAACAAAGCACAGAGACAGAGACAGCAAATAAAAACCTTTCTAGGAAAATAAGACAACAAAAAGAAAATGTTTCTAGTCCAATGCGTATCAAAGTAAAACTTACATGCAGAGCACTCTCCCTTAGTGCATTGCAAAACTGACAATAGAACCAAACTATCTGACAATACAGATGGTCATTTATCAGCCTCAAAGCTTGCAGACAAGATGCACTGAAGGATCAAAGACAAGCTTAACCTAAAAAACTCTGATCTAGGGAAAATGTAAGGAGTAACAGACCTATCACAAGCAAGAGCTGTCAGAGCACACTCTTCCAGCGTCTCCAAGAAGCCTCACACCACAGGGTCACCTTGGCATTTCTCATTAAAAGAGAAGGAAAAGATTGTTAAGTCCTAACTACACAATGAAAAGTGGGATAGCGGGTCACAGGGTCCTATTTGCCTGCAGTGCCAAGCAACTGAGGCGAGTGCAGGTGTGCCAAGTGAGTGTATGAGCACCAGTGAAGACCAAGCCAGACTAGCCATCAGCTAGGTGAAGTGGCCTGGGAGCAAGGAGGGTGAGTGGGTCTCCACTGGCCAGCTCTGGGTGTGAAAGCACCTGTGTATCTCTAAGGATGAGAGCACTAGGGGGTTTCTATGGGACCAGGGGAGTGACAGCCATCTCTGTGTGCGTATGTGTATATGCATGCGCATATGTGAGTGGAACAGCCTGAACCAGCAACTGGAGTGCAACTGTGGCCTTGGGGGTTCATGTGTCTTGGGGCTTCTTACTGTTTTCTTTTGAGCTTCAGACTTTGACACGGTGCTCTGCTTATTTTTCAGACCTCAGGAGAGACCCTCCCATGAAACTGGTCCTTATTATTTTCCAGTACTTAGGAAAACAGTGGTTTTTCTCAGAAGAAAAGTTCTAAATGAGATCTGAGCTACAGCCTCTATGCAGAGGTCTTTAGAAGAATTAACTGGCTAGAAGATTTTGGCTAGTAGCAAAACAATTACAATTGTGAAAACACAGATGAGTAAGTATGTGCAAGTTTCAATCTATGCAATATATATATATATATATTAAAAACACCACAGAAAACTGATCTGCAGCATTACTTTGACACCACCTAGCAGGATATAGAATCATGGAATCACAGAACAACCCAGGTTGGAAGGGACCTCGAAAGATCATCTCATCCAACCTTTCATGGGAAAGGGAGCCTAGATGAGATTATCTCGCACCCTGTGTAATCGCATCTTGAAAACCTCCAGTGATGGGGACTCTACCATGACACTGGGGAGGTTGTTCCAGTGAATGAAATGTTCTCACTGTAAAAAATTTCTTTCTTATACCAAGATGAAGCACCATCGCATAAAGCATCAACAACTATCACACAAAAGGTTGGCCAGCTGAGAAACTTGTTACCCACCATGCACCTCTCAGCACCAGTACTTCAAAACAGAAGGCAAGAGGGCCTAAAGAGATCCAACTTCATTTCTGGAAATGCAGAAAAAGAATCAAGGCAGGAAAGATCTGAAAGCACAGACTACATTCCATTGGTGTGAATGGGATCAGCAGCCTATTTCTGACTTCCAAGAAAAAAACCTGCTCTGACATCCTTCTGTACCAAATATGGGCATGGATAAATCAATAATTGAGAAAAATCTCATTTTTTTTCTATTTTTCTAAGAATTTTTAAGAAAGGACTCTCACATGGTCAGAACGTATTTGAGAACAGAAAGCATAACCTAATATAAGAGAACAAATTACACGATACAGCAGAGTTATGCTGACATGGCAATTCCAAAAATATAGGTAATGACTTACGAGCAAAAAATAGGAATTCAGAGTGACCTCAAAGTTAGGACAGCCACATTTGAAGTCTGACAGGGAAACACTGTTCATACAACACACGCACATGCAAAAAAAAAAAAAAAAAAAAAAAGCAAAACTGGGGCAGAACACTTTCCCACAAAAGATAGCAAACATATGGAAACTTGGCACAGGAATGAAAGAAACAAAATCTGTAAGCACGCTCAAGGGAAAATCAGTTGGGGGGGCGGGGCAGAGACTGAGGGATATGACACAGCTATAGGAAAATAAAATCAAATTTACTCAAAAAAAAGGAGGGAGGGCACATTCAGCATTTTACTTTTTGTTAATATTCATTTAATTTTTGCATTTTTCTGTTCCCATTTCCTTTAGAAGGCTATCATCTTTTCTGCCGAATATTAGAGTTTAGGCCCAGTCCTTGCGAACATTCACCAGTGAATGTAATTTTCAATACTATAAACAGTCTCAAAGAACTTTATATAGACCCTGTCTGCAGGGCTGTGTTGTTACTATGTGCTAACAACACTAAGACGCATCTCAGTTCACCAACACTCTTTGCAAAATCACAATAGAAAATTCACATATTCTTTCTGACCAAGAGATTAGTCAGTTAAAAACTTGGAAATGACAAAGGATGTTCTGGTCAAGAAGAAAAACTGGTGCTGGAATTGGGCTGGCTCTCTTAAGAAATTCTATTTACTTACAAGGAACATACAAATCCTGCTTCCATAAACAGAAAAGAACAACCAGCAAAAGACGCTGCTTTAGAACAGACATTTCCAAAATTGTTTCTGCCAGCACTCAAGTACAAAACTCTCTCTTTTTAGACTCTGTTTTTTTGTAACAGTAACATTCCCAGGGTTTTTTTAGGCTTCATCTAGTGCTTCTCTCCAGGCAAACCTCTCCAGCCTTCTCTCCTTAACCTCTCCGCATTTTCTGCCTTTCTTAAACACAATGTACCTCTTCATAAAACACCATCTGACAGAAATGCTCCTGTTCCCACAGAAGCACATTTTTGGGGCAGTGACAATGCTTGGATTCAAACTGCTGCTGCTTATTAAATAACTTGACAAATTCTCACAACTCTCTTTCTAGGGAAGGGGTACTAACATTCTGGTTTCACAACATATCTACAATCATAAGGCAATTTTTAAAAAAGGATATACTTTAAAACCAAGATGATTTACAATAATGAAACGTACCTTATTCTCTTTATATCTACTGAGATCTGCTATACAGTATTCTTTGAACAATTTATCATAATACTTCTTTGCAAGCCTCTTCTCCCTGTAACAAAAGGTATTACTTTTTATTAAATATAGAACATTATACAATTCATTTTACATTGTAATTACATTAGCAAGACAAAGACATGTTGCTTCATCCAAAGAACACAAGTAGCAGAGCTAGAAGTGCAACGGAAATACACTCAAGTGAGCTAAGGGGTAATTTCCATAAAACTGGAAAAATACATCTAAAATATATCTACAGCACAAATTAAACTATGTTTTTTCAAACTAGGCTTCCTTCAGAGTTTTCAGAACAGTCATTTGGATCCCAGAGAATGCACAAATATTTCTTAGTTCTTTCTGTCACCAATTCATTTTGCCACTGAGATATTACAATATGAAAGACCTCCTAATGGTCTTTCATTTTTGAACACATTAAATATCAAAGAATGATCACTAAGTATGCACAGTAATTCTTAATTAGTAGGGGACACCACAAATTTAGTACAAGTGATCTATAAACATGTTCTATAATAGTTCTAGGTACCAATTCATGTCTGCTTCATCATCTTCGTTCCACAGGAATCTATGGTTTTCTCTAATAACATCAAGATCCGTCTTGTCATTTGCTCTATAAAAGGACACATTTTTTTTTTAGTACAATGTAACATTAAAATGAAAAGTCAGTCAAATAATAATTTGGTAAACATCAGTATTTCGCAGTTGTGATCTCCACCTCACCACATAAAGGAATATATTGGTATGGAATAAAACTATCAAAAAACGTATTCCCTGGCATACTTTTTCCTAAATGAAAAATTCACAGTGGAAAACAGCCACTGAACTGTGGATGACTTGATCCTGTCTGAAAATACTTTTTATACTTTTTATTGAAGACAGTAATGTTAGAAGGCAGTTATAGACAGCTTTAAAGAAGGTTATCATTATTCTGGACAACGGATAGTAATTCTGCACATTTCAAAAGTATTTCAGATTGTTATTTTGAAGGTACTGCCAGATATTTCTCAATGTACCCTCAATTAATGCTCACCTGTCATCCTTCCTTTTACATAACAAAACAAGAATAATTCAGCTCATGGTATTTTTTATATAAAAATAATGGTGCACAATGAAACAAGGCAATTCTGTGTTTTGGATATTTACAATTACTGTTGTTACTATCTGTGACCAAAAGAATTAGTAATTTGATACATAGCCACATGCCCCTCTCTCCCCAAAGCTATAATATATATTTAACAGCTCTCTATAACAGTGGAGCTTTGGGGGCATGAGGGGAAAGACGGCTAATGGTTCTTACCCAGAACGTCGGAAATCCTCTATTTTGCCACCGTAGTATAAAATGTAGTCATTCACAAACTTTTTATGTCTTTCATACTGAATAAAGCAATTAAGAATTGTTTCAGAACTTATCTTCTTTTATTTTACCACAGTTTAAAACTAAAAGAATAATAAAAACTTTTTATATACTTAACAGAGAGAAGTGGGGGTTTTTCCTCAAAAACATTCCAGTAATTTCCAGAAAGAAAGGAATTAATTAGCAATTTTTACTCAATAGCCCCTCATGAAAGTTATTTTCCAAATACAGGAATTCAAGGCAATTTCATCTTTAAAACCTCACTCAGCTGCCAGACCTTTATAAAACTGTCTTCCTTTATCAAAGATGCTCTGTACACATATACATAGAAACTGGGTTCATTATTTAAACTGTAATTTAGACAATAGCTTTTAGTACTGCAGTTTCGGTTTAAAACAGCTTTGTATTTCTGTATCATAAAAATAATCTGGCTGCTAAAATGGAACAATATATTACAGTTTACTACCAACATACAAATAAAAGTTATCTGCTTTAGTTTGGAGATGAAAATCATAGGAAAATATGTAATGTGGTTTTTTGAACACTTCAGCCTCAGAGACATCATTTGAAACACATTTTATACCATAATTTGAGCAAAAATATGTAATTACTTATTCAGAAAATAAGCATCTTCACAAATAAAAACATTTTATATGGCTACTTAAAAATATTTTCAATCAACCAGTATGGTGTTTCTGAAGCAGGATATCCTGCTACATATCCTGGCAACTACTGCATCAGTGTGAATAATTTGTATCAACCTACTATTTTGACATGCATTAGAATTTTATTGAGAAAACATTTTATTTTCCAAAGGCCTCCAAAAAGTTAATTTAACCTCAGTTTGAGTCTTTTTTTTTTTCTTTCCACCACAAACAGAAGGAAGAGAGAAGCAAGCCCAGAAGGTTTAACTGGTACAATTAAACACACTTAACACAATGTACTATTTTGTGCTGCCATTTCAGTTACCAGGTATTAAAATTGTGTAACAGTAAATGTTTTAAAGAGGAATCACTCAAAAATATTAGCAGAAACTCATAAAAGTCTCTACAGAATGAATTTTGTAGTCGTTCCAGAATACACGAGGTTTTTTGTGGCTAATGACAGTCTACAATGTCAGTGGGACTGATTAAGATACGTCTCCTTTACAGGCATACGATGGTTTATGTAGTGCCCGGCCAAATTCTAAGAAGGTTAGAAGAAGTTACTTTCTGTTTACTGGAGACTCCAGATTTAAGTAAGCCTTTCCATATTTAATTAGTCTTCACTTTCCTATTTATTAACTGTTACTGCTGAAGAACAGCTATTTAAACAAACAGGGAACTGATGATACTTCAGATACACTCAGCCAAAACATAAAACGACTGCCCCAGGTGAAAACTAAATAAAAGGAGAAAGGTTGTAATCTAAATAAGGTGGTAGTTACAAAAGTAGTTACAAAATATGCATGAAATATGATTAAGAGATTAAAAAAAACTAAAATAAACCTGCACATGATATTAAACAGGCTTACATTAGAGCATCTGTAGAAGGTATTTTTTGGAGAAAAGGCTGTTTCGAATAGACTTTTGAATTAACTAATGCATTCTTAATTTCCAGAAGAAATTTATTTGTCCACAGATAATAGCAGCCTTAAACAGAATTATGTTCTGTATAAACTCAACTGAAAGAGCAAAGTGTCTTTATGCCAGTCTAAATAAAATTCACTTTGTAATAATTTCGTGCCAAACAGGACAAATAAGCATATAGGAAAAATCTGGAAATGCCTTGACTGAGTAGAGACATTCTCAGAGACAACACAGCAGCAAAAAGGAGCTAATCTGAAGGACTCAGTATCTGGTGCTGCACTGTCAACTGCTGTGACAGCTGAGAAATTCCAGTATTTCACCATAATAGATAACCTGTGCACCACCTTCAAACTTGAAGAAAAATTAAACAGAAGGATACGGCATCCATCGCTATCAAGTGAAATCTTCTTTTTCTTGCTTCTTCCCTGTTAATAACAAATATGTTTGAGTGAAGGCTATCCTTACATTACCGGAAAAATGCCTCACAAAAGCAATACATAAAAGATACCTATCCCATTCTTCAGCTGCGAATTGTCTGTGAACCACACTGCCTTGTTTTGCTTTTTGGAATGGCTTTATCAGAAGGACATCTTCCTTTTCACTAAAGGTAGGGGGGAAAAAGGAAGAAAAGTTAGTCAAGAACTTTACATAAGCAACAAAATTTCCATATGCCAAATTTTGCATTAACTTGAATTAAAAAAACCTGTTATATTGCTAGTTTCCACACAAATAAAACCAAACTTCAGAACAAACACCAGCTTAGACATTATACTTCATCTGCAGAACAAAGTTGGAAAGGCATTTGCTTACAGTTAGCTTTTAAAGAAAATTGCTTAAACCAGCAATTTGTAATATTTATTTTTTATCAATATTATCCCCATAGAACCACAATGAAAAAAACCTGAAGATTCCTCAGTTTCACTCTACATTTAAAGCCCTCTATAAATCTCAGCTACACAGCGAAGTAGGAACAGGAAGGACAGTATGGTCACTGAATAGGAGTGACTGCTAGTAACCTTGTCTCATCCTTTCATGCTAATGTCTCAACATCTCATTAAACCGCTCTGCCTCTCGTAGCGTAATCACAAGAATCGCTAATTTAAAACTTAAGTACTGTGTTGTGAACCACACATATCAGTGGGCAGCTAAAAATACTTTCAGAATTCAACAAAGTAATAAAAAGTTAAATATAAAGACACACTTTAGCTAGTAAAAGGTTAGTTAATTTAGTTAATTTCATTCCTCAAGAGGTGAAAAAAAGATTTTTCCATAATTATCAGCTGTCAGAAAGAATGGCAGTCAGAAACCTGTAGAAAGCAAGCCAGGGAATTTATATTTCAAGCTATGGAATACAGAACTCCAGAAACTAAGGGTATCATTTGCTCAAAAGGATCTGTAGGCACCAAATTCCCGTAAGGAGACTCCATAAAACAGCAATATGGAGAAAACTTAAGACTGCTGTTTTCCTTAGAGTGAAAATAAATATCATCATAGAGCAAGAGAAGGATATATACATATACAGTGAACCCGTATAAAAGCCCTACTGGGAATCAGCAGTAGTGTGCCAGAACAAGGGTAATGATGATATTTTTGAAAGGCTCCTGATGGTTAGTTAATATACCACCTAGAAAGTGGAATGGTCTAATGTGTAATGGCCTTTTAAAGAAAACGAAAACTGAACAAAACCAGTCACTGTTTTAATGGAGAACAGCTATATTTATAAAATAAATGGAACAGCACAATGCCTGCTATTATTCCAATGATTAAAACAAAATTTTCTTCCCAGAATGCAGTCAGACACTACAAAACTCATTCTTTCAATTTTACTACAAAGGAAAATATGCAAGTCCTAGGAATGTTTCCAGAAAGCCTTCTTAAATAAAGTCCAATAACAGAGCAAGGGAGAGGCAGGAAAAGGTAAGAAAAATATATGCATTATGTAGGTAAAATGTTCAGTACAGTGCAAAAAGTGTCAAAGGACTATGGTGTCAAAGCAAAATAAGTACATAAATAAATAAAAAAATAATATAATGAGATCAGACTACAAAATTCAAGGTCACTAATTGTGCGAACCACTGAAAGAACTGGCAAAGGTGATCTCAAATAAAAGATGTGTAGTTACATTTCAAGGATTGAGTACAACACAATTCACCAATTCCCAGGTCACTTCACAAATTAAATAATAAACAATTAGCATCAGTTCTTCACTTCCTCCAAGCAAGTGTTTTATATCTACAAAGCCTACAGCCACCTGGCCTTTTTTGCTTGCTCTCTTAGCAGTTCCATGTGTCCTGATGCATCACAGTGAAGTGAACAGCGCAGCCAAACCCCAGTAGTTCATACAAATGCCCAGAAAAATGAACCACTCTGCTCCAAGAACTGAGGGGCATACAGACACCAGATGGACATGGCAGAATGGATCTTAATCAGCTGCCCCTGGGAGACAACATGCTTTGGCAAGCTTGACATGAGGAGATGCAGGAACCAAAGAGACTGATTTTTCAAAAATCATTTCAACACCAAACTTTACATACCACAGCATAACCTTCTACACACAGCAATAGGCCATTTGCACTAAATACATAATGCAGTGTTAATTCTGTACTACATTACCTTTTAGTCTTTTGCACAGACTTCTCTCCACTCTCCTCATCACTAAAATCAGAATCATAGCCTCCACGGCCACGTGCCTGAAAATAATAGACAACACAGTCAATATACCTGCTAATGTAATATGGACACGGCATAACTGGAAATCAGTACTGTCCATCATGTACAAATAAAAGAGAGAAAGACAGAGAGCAAGCAAGCAAATGCAAATTCTCACATATGTCTAAACCAAACCAAATTAAATAGACAATGCAGATTATATTCCAAATAACACCAGACAAAGACAGACATTGTCAGTCTGTCAAAAGATCACTTTATAAATAATTTAGATGCAGATGTTCCTATATTTAATCTTCATATAGATGCAGATAACCAAAAGTATGACAACATCTTTGGTCTTAACTTTCAAACAGACTCCCTTATATAAGAAAAAGGTGAGTATTTTCCCCAGGAGCTACTCTTTCAGTGGGCTGGAAGACAGCAACTGATGTGCCCACATTATAAACAAAGATGAGAACAGAAGTTTCTTTGGCCGTGATACAGCATTTTAGATCATTAGATCTTACATTGGTAGCTGGAAAGCTGATTGAAATGATAACTAAAAGACAAAATAACAATATGCCTGCAAAAATATACCATCTAATCAGCACAACATTCCTACCATGAAATAAAATCTCTTTTCTACACACTTTGGGACTACAATGTCAAATTAATGCATATAAGAAAACCAAGATATCCCCTATCTTAATACCATCAAACAATCAAGCACTGACTGATGCCCAGATCTATCACGTCCATTTTTCAAGGCACAGTTGCATGTCCAATTCTTTCAGCAGACTAATGGCTTAAGTAGATCCCATCTCCTCTCCCTCACTCCTACTCTGGGACCTTCCTTCCAGTTGCTCAGTTACAGTTGTGAAACTACACATGAACCACATCATGCAACTCACCCAAGTTCCAAAGGATCCTATCCAAAAAACATTATTTTAACCCAGATAAGCTTCCTGACAGTTCATCCAGAGCCCCCCAAACAGCTACACCAGCCAGCTGGAAGCGTAGCACAGGAAGAAAACAGCCAGAGCTGGGAACTGCGTAAACTGCACTGACACCAAAAAAGCATTTACACAACTGGAACATTTACATAACTGAGCTAAAAACAAGAGAGGTGGTTATTACACATCTGCACGGGGTAAGGTTCAACACATACTTCCTAAGCATCTTGATAATTCAGACAGTGGATGAGAAAAGAAAGTGGGTTAGACAACCAGTGTATTTGATTCAGCGTTGCTGATTCCTACATTACCTACAATCATATTCCTCCTCAGACAAAAACCTGAGAAAAACAAAATCTGCAAAAAAGACGCATCTCTTCAGGATAATTTTGATGAGATGCCTTCTCTGATACAAATGCCTCCCAGAAATTCCATGCTGCAGAGTCAACTGTATCCTCTACTGACATCAACAACTGGTCCGAACCACACAGAGTATGTAAAACACAGTTCTCACACTAATGGTGAAGGATTGATTTTTAAGGTTGGGGGGTTTAATTATTTTTATTAATAATAATAAAATGTACCTTTTTTCCTTACTTAATACTGTAATGTTCCTTCCACTCTTGAACTCTTCTGAAGAAGACATAGCTCTCATATACGTATATATTTGAACAAAACCAAATCAGAACTTTCTGATTTGCTTTTATGTTTTCTATTTCCCAAGAGACACAAAAATTATCAGTTACCAAAAAAAAGTGCAGCAGATATCTGCAGTATCTGGTGTGAGTGGGCCTCATGCACTGGCAAAAGAGCAGCAATGGTGCAAAGTGCTCCCAGCACAGTCCCATGATAATCCACAGCTCAGATGCAGGTCTCCTAGCTGAGGTGGTTCTAATAGCAAGCCTGTCACTACTTCTGTTAATAAAGCTTACGTGGTCTTTAAAGAAGGCTGAGTACATTATGAGTGTGCAGCAAATATATTTATACTTGGCCTCTAAATTTTAAAAATATCATGGTAATCCAGGAGTGTTTTAAATGGCAAAAGTAATGCTTCCCAGATGAATACTGAGAGCTTCCTTTACACTCGAAAGGTTAGAAAGTCCAAGCCAACACAATGTGTATGAAAGTCAACGTGAGACAGATGAAGTAGAAAAACAGGCAAGAAAAGCTTGAATAAAAGGAGATTTTCCTGAAGTGATAGCCTTTGGATGATGCGACCCAGGAAAAAAGTAGGCATACTCAGTAATCAGCTCGCAACTGATTCTGGGAATGACTCAATTGAAAAAAAAAGATGCAAGAAAAGCTGCTCGAACGGAGTCATACCATTGGGCTCTCAGAAGTTGATGACTGCCTTTTGGAAAGCTGTGACTGTGAATATAAGGGCAGGCATGGCTAAGGACTAAGTCCTGAGAGGCTGCTCTTCCAACAGGAGGACTCTTCACAGCTTCAGCCATTCCTCTGAATCACTACAATCACTCAAAAGACAAATTCAGAGTGAAAAAGAGCACAACCCATGACTGATGTCCTGACATTTCTAGATCACTCCTTCTTTGAAGGCAACAGCAGGGCAGGCAGGTACTGCACCAAGGTTGGGTTTGTGTATCGGGTTTGCGTGGCGAGGTTTTGGTAGCAGTGGGGCTACAGGGGGTGGATTCTGTGAGAAGCTGCTAGAAGCTTCCCCCATGTCCAACAGAGCCAATGCCAGCCAGTTCCAAGATGGACTCACTACTGGCCAAGGCCGAGCTCATCAGCAACAGTGGTAGCGCCTCTGGGATAACATATTTAAGAAAGGAAAAAGTTGCTAGGGCACAGAAACTGCAGCTGGAGAGAGCAGTGAGAACATCTAAGAGACACAGCCTTGCAGACCCCCAGGTCAGTGAAGAAGGAGGGGGAGAAGATGCTCCAGGCACCGGAGCAGAGATTCCCCTGCAGCCCGTGGTGATGAAGACCATGGTGAGGCAGGCTGTCCCCCTGCAGCCCAGGGAGGTCCATGGTGGAGCAGATCTCCATCTGCAGCCCAGGGAGGACCCCACGCCGGAGCAGGGGGATGCCCAAAGGACAAGCAAGGTGGATGCTGTGACCCCATGGGAAGCCCGTGCTGGAGCAAGCTCCTGGCAGGACCTGCAGATCCATGGAGAGAGGAGACCATGCTGGAGCAGGTTTTCTGGCAGGACTTGTGACCCTGCAGGTAACCCATGCTGGAGCAGTGTGCTCCTGAAGGACTGCAGCCTGTGGAAGGGATCCACGCTGGAGCAGTTTGTGAAGAACTGCAGCCCGTGGGAAGGACCCACGTTGGAGAATTTCATGGAGGACTGTCTCCCGTGGGTGGGACCCCATGCTGGAGCAGGGCAAGAGTGTGAGGGGTCCTGCCCCTGAGGAGGATGGAGTGGCAGAGACAACATGTGATTAACTGACCGTAACCCCCATTCCCTGCCCCCTGCTCTGCTCGGGGTGGGTAGGTAGAGAATTTGGGAGTGAAGCTGTGCCTGGGAAGAAGGGAGGGATGGGGGGAAGGTGTTTTAAGATGTGGTTTTATTTCTCATTACCTTACTCTGGTTCAATTGGCAATAAATTAATTTTCCCTAAGTCGAGCCTGTTTTGCCCATGACGGTAATTGGTTGAGTGATCTCTCCCTGTCCTTATCTTGACCCATGAGCCCTTTGTTATATTTTGTCTCCCCTGTCCAGCTGAGGAGGGGAGTGACAGAGCAGCTTTGGTGGGCACCTGGCTTCCAGCCAGGGTCAACCCACCACCATTTGACACGAGCAGCTCCAGCAGTGCTGGACGGCTATCTTGGAAACTGGGACTGAACAATTACTGACCTGATGCCTTAGGAGGATACCAAAATCACCTGACTTTTAGGTAAAACATAAAAATGAACTCCATCAAAGAATCTCATCCATAAATGAATCTTTATGTTTTAGAAGGACAGTGTAAACAGACACCAGCTTAATGTTGTGAAATTTCAATGCTGATTTCTCCCCTTCTCCATGAAAACAGCCAAACAACAATCCCAGACAAGGAAAATGTATTTCATATTTAACTGTAGTAAAAGCGGGGCAGATACCAAAGCTTTATGCCCAAGAGGCATATGTAGACATTGACATGCAAAATTGTCAAGAAAATTTAAAATAACTAGTTTCACTATTTGATAATCCCATCAATACAACCTTCACTTCGATGGAATTTGTCAAAAACTCAGAATACTTTTAGTAAATTAGTAACATAAATACCAAACATTTTATCAAAACATGAACCTGAAAGGTACATAACTTAAATGGTACAGTGTGTTTTGTCTGTTGGACCAACTTTGGACTTTTTTTTCCCAAACAACAAACCAAACTGAAACCACAAAACTAAAACAAGTACCAATATGCTTTCAGATACACTTAAATCACTGCCATTTAAGTAATCCCAACATCTTGGATTAATGAATAGCAAAGCAATTGGAGACAGAACCAAGCCTGCAAACTCAGGGCTCCTAAAACCAGGCAACTTAAACACAGTGAATGTATGAACACTGTACGCAACTGACAGCAGATAAAGGGAGATGTCAACTGTTGATGTCAATGCAGGACACTGCGGACTCCCCAGCACTGCATTTACAGGAGGTACCCGCATCCGGTAAAGGCGCCTCCTTTAACTCTCTCAACTGGGGTAAATCCACACTAGGAAAATGTTCATCATAGTTCATGTTGACTCCTGATCACAACATGCAGCTGAACAGAAAAAGGCAGTTTAAAAAAAAAAAAAAAAAAGGCAAAACAATCCTACACACAAAATCCCAACTCATGACTCCTGACCTCAGCCCTAATCTTGCTACTCTCCTCCCAAGCGTCACCCCCGTCCTTGCCTTTATCTGCCCAGCACACAGGCCTGCACTCATTTCTGCTTGCAGCCTGGATGTGGCCCAAACAGACCCGAGCGCTCATTTTGGTACAAACAAACTACTCTGGGAGGGTCTGAAGGGAGCACGGGATCTAGAATGGGGCTTGAGAAGCTGTCCTGGCTGGATAAAGGGTGCCATGCAGCGGGTCAGCATGCTTCACTGCAAAACGCTCTTCCCATCTTGATGTCGTTTTTGAGGCTTTGCAATCCCCACTTGGGGAAAAAAACCTGAGAGTAAGTAGAATTATCTGAAAACCTACTCTTCCTTGTAAAACCAATTACGAGGAGTATTTGCATATACTATACAATGAACAGCCCTAGCAAGGAGAAAAGGCACCCACAAGATACTGCCCCTTTATTAAAGCTCCAAAACTACAAAAGAGGAAGCCGGAGTAAATGGTAACAGCAGACCACGACAGTGACAATTAGAGCTTTGTGGGGCTCCACAGGGAAAAATCACACCGAAAACCGGCCCGTGCGGGTCCGACACGGCTTCCAAAGCCGTTCTCATGCCCCGAAAGCCGCCCAGCCCTGCCCCGGCCTGCCGCACGGCCCGCCAGAACCGTCCCGTCGCCGCCACAGGAGCGGCCCTCGGGCGGCCG
>JAVJGG010000094.1:24405113-24421062 GCA_035590195.1 Aviceda cuculoides | reverse complement strand
GGCGAGCCGCGCCGGCGGGGAGGGGAGGGGAAAGCCGCTCATCATGTTTAGGGGCGAGGGGAGTCTCCCTGCCCGGGAACCCGGTGCGCGGCCCCGGCTGCGGCGGTCTCCGCCTCTGGGAAGGTAGGACTCGGCCGTAGCGGCTCCCAGAGAGGCCTTAGCGAACCCCTCTCCTCCCCGTCCCGCTTCGCCCCCGCACCACCCCCGGCGCTTTCGGGCAGGGGAGTCCCCGTTGGAGGAGAGGAGCTGAGCCGGGCCGGGGGGGGACGAGCGTAACGGCTCGGAGCCGGCTGCGGGCACCGGGGGTGGCGGGACCCGGCGGAAAGGGTCCCTCGGGGAGGGGTCGGGGAGGCGGGGGTCGCTCTGGAGGAGGCTCCTGAGGGAGGAAGGGCCCCGGGAGGGTGCTCCTCGGCGGGCAGGAGCTGCCAGACGTCCCCGGGGCCGGGCGTCATGCAGTGGGTGTGTGCGCTGCCCTCACCGCGGCACAGACCTCGTTCACGGCCGTATTAACGCCCTGGCAGCCTCGGCAAGGTAATACCTAACATTGATTTCCACATGTTTTAGCGGTTTCTCTTCTTTTCAATCGCATCTCGCAGTTAGAAGAAGGAAAAGCGATATATGACCCAGTTTCTCTGTGAGGACCAACGGCAACCGGCTGATAGAGTTTGGGAACCTGTGGGTTGCATCAGAGAAAGGAGCCCTTTAAGCTAAAACTGTTTTCTCATAAGCTAGCAGGGAAATACCAGTCTTCAGCATGACAGTCATCAGATACAGCACGTAGCTGCCAAGGAGTTGATATCGTTTCCCATCAAACATTAGGGTGCACAATACCTGAACCAGCATTTTGACTGCCGAGGTCTGAAATGCTTTAATCCATCACGGGTATTTTCTTCTGGACTGACGTGTTATTGATTCCTGGAGTCTTAAACCATGGACAATACAGGGAAATTTTCAAAATTGAAATACTACTACTGTCATTGTAATATCTAAGTAGAAAAATATAAGTTGTAGCTAATCACTATTATGCAGTAAGGCAATCATACACCATAGCTGACAGTGTACCTCCTTACCTTGGCTACCAAATCTCAGTTTTAAAAGCAAAAGTATTTTTTCTCCTGACCTAGTATTTGTGTCACTTGTTAAGTTGTTACCACTCTGAAGGTGTCCCATGGAAAGGAACTGAGTGGCAATATGCTTATTTGAGTGTATGCGGTATTCTGCTGAAGTCCTACTGAACGTGGGCCGTTTCCTCTAAAGGGCAGAGACTCTGTTGCAAAAATGGAATTATCCTAATTAATAATTTAAATATCTTAAAATAAATAATGTATACCTACGAAGCTGTAATAGCAGGTATCTTTTTGTTGTTCTTCTCTTATGGAAATGACAGAGTGCTTTAGTGTGAATGAATCCTGACATGATTCTGGAAACTGGGCCAACATATCATTGATTATGCACTTTGAAGAAAAGTGAGAAAGGTAGAGGAAAGATTTACAGTTCTTGAATCTCTTGGCATTGTGCTGTGGCCACAAAAGCCTGCATATAGAAAAAATAAAGTTTCAGGGACAGAGGAAAATTCTGATGTGAGTCCAACTACAGCAGCTGTTGTAGATGCTGAAGTTATTTTATAAACAGTTTTTCTGAGAATAGCAGCTAGGTAATTTCATCTTACTATTTTATGTTTTTCTGATGTCTGACTGTGTTACTTTCAAGCATCACCTGACTGCTTTTTATATGTGGGCTACAGTAAGCTACAGCTGGGGAAGTGGATCGGAAATGGCCTTGTAAATAAATTGGAAGTTGAAACTGGACCTTTCGTTAGCCCTTGGTATATGTATTATAGTTTGATCCTGTGGGAATATCTCTATCGTTTAAATCTAGCATCAATATGCTTTGACACCAAAAAAGGACAATTCTCTCCTATGAGTCCCACAGGATTGAAAGATATGAGGAAAAAGAAGAGAAGACATGGGCATAACTCTTTGCAGGCTGGGAGGTGCTACAGTTCTAAGTCGGATTTCAATGATTGTACAACCAAACCTTAGGAGCACAGTTTTCCATTACAGGTAAATCAATCTGTGGGTTAGCTGCTGATGAAGAGAGCATTCCTCTTCTTGGACTGGCACTAGTGCTCATCTGACCACTTCTGCTGAACTGCAATATTTAATTTTCTGCCAGTCTAGCTCCTCTGACTATCCTGCTGTGGTGTCTGATGAGTAACAGTGCTGGTGCAAAAAAAGGTAAGGGATGGGACAAGAGGAGGTGAGAAACAAGGGTGGTCCTCTCAGCAGCAGCTCTCTATTAGATCAGCTGAGCAGTAATGTGAAACTGTACTCTTAAATTACAGTAGCCCTGAACTTCATGGCCCACAAAGGAGACATCACTGTAGTTCTTAATTTACTCCTGCCCTAAATCTAGAAATGGGCCAAGTATGAGACCTAGTGTATCCAGAAAGCTTAAGTCAGACATGATTTTAAAACCTTCAAGAAGTAAATGTTTTCTCTCCCAAGTTTTCAAATCATTGACATATTCTTACTCAACTTTAATCACTCAGTTTTCTGATGACTCAGTGTAACAATTCCATAGGAAGTTTTGGGAAGAAGAAATGGAAATTTCTTCCCCCCAAAGGTCTTCCCGGGGATATTCTTAATAATACAACGTAATGTCCATGATTCTGAAATAATCCCAGGAGTTCATCAGCTTCTCTGTATTTGCGTTCATACTGTCTTTCTTCCAGTCACTTATGTAATCTTGGATTGTATTATGTAGACCATGGAGATAGGCTCAGCATGCAAAAAAAAAAAAACCTAGACAAAAATTATTTAATTTGCCACTTTTCAGTCTTCCAAATTCATTAAAAGGATAGTAAAACTGTTGCTGACATCAAGAGATTTATGAATACATATTGACTCGTGTAATTTGTACTGCAGAGTAAAAGGTGCATTTTAACATCTGGGATATGTGTTCAGGACAGACCTCTGACCTTCTTATCATTTGGTGGTAGCGTTATGTTTACTTAAGTAACCTGTTCATTTATTTATTTAATTCCCCCATATTTTTACGGGAGGTACTTTTATCAATGTGTATGTACCAAAAGAAGGTATTGAATCATGGAGATGCAGAATTCAAGGAATCATACCTGGCATACTTACTGAGCTGTTCCTAAAAGCTTCCAGTATAGGAGGATTCAACAGCATAAATAGCTTAATCTGTTAACCCCTTAAGTATACAGGTTTTGTCCTAATATCTAAGATAAATCTCCTTTGTTGCCACTTGAGATAATTTATTAATGCCCTACGCTAGTTGGTACAGAAAGCAAGAATTGATCTTCATTTGAATAACAAATCTTTAAATACTGGAAGACATATATGACCACAGTCTTCCCTTTTTGAAGCTAAAGAAATGAAAAGTACTTCAACCTTTCCATATAGTTTCTGTGAACTCTTATATGTTTTATTGCTCTTTTTCAGACTCGAATTTCTCTCTTTTTAAGAAGCACTAAGCGTAACTGTTTAGTCCTTATCAATATTTAGCTAGGAAGAAATACCTCAACCTTCCTGCAGGAGCTTATTGCCTTCTAAGATCTTCTGGTAAAGTTGCTTAAACTCAACAGCCTCTGATTTGTTTGATCAAAATTAGTTTGGTTAGCCAATTAAGAAATTGGTCCAATGTTTAATGAAGCAAATCAGGCAGCTTTGCCAGCAGGCTGGAAGAGACAGCTACCACTGGTATGGAGAGCGTGAGCAAGGGAGTCACTGACAACCATATCCATTATAAGAGCTGTTTGCAGAGGACTTGTATGACTACATTTGAGTTTGATTATGAGAAGGTAATCTGGAAGCATCAAGAATGCTAGTAAAATTGAGATTTATCCTGTCTAATCTTTCCTCTTTCTCCATTAAGCCAGTTATTTTGTTGAAAAATGGGAAAATTAGACTTTCTAACATTATTTGATATTGGCACCTTCCTATATGCTACATGTCTATGAAGTAAGTTGCCAAATCATTTATTTTCATGTCTTCATAGTATGAACAGTCTCGTGGCATCTGTTCATGTTCCTGATTTTCATCTCCCTCTATCTGAAGCCCCCTACTAATTTGTAGAAAAGCAAGTAGAACTAAAAATGGATGTTCTTGTATGCCAGTAACACAATGTTCAGTAAGTGTAGTTGTTCCTCCTTTAGATGTACCTGTGCACAACTTTAGGGATGCACTATGCCTCCCAACAAGCCCCAGGCAAGGTAGATACTTGAGTCAGGCAGCTGACTCCCAAGCCTAAGACTTTCTGACAGTCAGGGAAAACCGGTGGGGCTGTGCTGAGGGGCAATGGCTCATGCTCACCAGTTCCCATCACTGGGACTGGTCACTCCAGACTAGTCATTAAAGATTACCATCATTCTGTAATCATCTAGAGGTTATGTAAAGAGAGCAGGCTGTTGCAATGCATATTTATTTTGTCAAATTCAGTAAATGGTATGTTCCACATTTTTGGTCAAAGGATACCGAACACGGAGTGTAATTAGCCACTAGATGTCAATGTTGCTGTGCTAAAAGGCAAATGCAGTTTTATTTGTTTGGCTGATAAAGTAATTTATTCAGTAAAAGCACTTCTGGATTTAAAATTTTTTCCAGTATAGAGTCAGTTACAAAAAATATCATAGACAAGCCCATGCTATATCCATTATTTCGAGAGCAGCTGTGCAGTTTTATGCTATTTTGAAGTTGCAATTACCATTTCAGTGTGTAATCATTGTGAGAAAAGTGCCTTTGAAAAAATAACATCTGATTGTTCATCAGTTTCCTCCCTTGTTCCAAAATCCCAGACCTCTGTATAAGTAACTGCAGTCATTGTATTGCATTGTATTTGTTAATAAGATAAAATAGAAATAATAATATGATATCTAATCCTATTACAAGAGTATAGAATTTTCTAAATTCCAATTATCAGTGGAAATTTTCCTCTTAATTATTCCTGTTTAACACCATTAGAGATCAATGTCAGACACATTGTATGGGGGCAGAATTTCTAGAACACTAAGGCTTCCAATAAGATAAACAATTTGGAAAACTTGGTTCCTTTGAAAATCTGTCCCCAATTCTGTATAACTAAAGGCAGAGCCAACAGATGATGGAATTTTAGAAGGCCGTATGAAGTAGCATTTGACCCATGGACCTTTCTTATTCCAGGCTCCTGTACTTCAAGGGTGAACAAATCACTGCAGACCTCCACAACAGTTTATTGCCTAATGCACTGTCAGACTTCACCTGAAGGTGGTGGTTCTGTTGGCCGTCTACAGAGTACTTACTCTGAGACCAAAGTTTGGGAATTAGTTTTATAAACACTAATGCAAAGCTCAAGAAGAGGACAGTGCACATCTTAAATTCCAGATTAAGCTTGTTCTGCTGATAGGATAAAAAAAAAATAAATCAAAGGCTTTTATTAAAAATGGAGTTGAAACTTTCAGTTGATGTGAAAATCTAAGCAGCAAAATACAAGGAAGTTGCACCCTTATGCTTAGTTGATCAATTTGGTAAATAGAATCATAGTTCAGGCCACAATGTTAGAAAATACAGCCTAACATGATTTGTTCCATTAGCTCCACCTCCTGTGGTGCAGATAAGGCCTCTCACCTTTAAGCACAATTCACAAAATTTTTTTTGTTACTGTTGGCAGAGGAGCAGCCTTAATCTTCATTATCATGGACTGAAGTAGTTTAAGTCATGCTCAACACTTTATTTGATGGTAGCGTCACTTACACTCTTAACACACTAATGAATCACAGATACTCGAAGAACTGTAACTGTTTTAATTGCTACCATCTATTTTAGTTTTCTTGACTGTGACTACAGAGTCTTACCATAATATCTTGAAAACCAGGTGGTTGTTTCATTCATTCATTCTGTTGCAATTAAGGGAACACTTGTAGCAACAACCTTGATCCTAAAATTTCTGTGAACTTCAAAAAAATGTTAAAATAAACTACACCGCAAGCCCTTGTTAAGATGGGTGTTGTAAATAATGCCAGTATGACCCTATAAAGACTAACTGATTCAGTTATGCAAATAATAAAGCAGACTTTAATAAAAAAATAATTCTTGGAAAAAACTCCCATATTATCTCTAAAGTTTGGGGATTTTTTGCAAAAAAGTAAATAATCTTACCTAATAAATCCCCTAGAGATATAGACTCCTGTCTAGTGTCCTTTAATTGTCATTGCTAGTGCTACATTTGTTGTGTGCAGGTAATTTCGGTCTCCAGAGTTTATAGTCTGGCAGCTCTGCTGAGAACAAAGCTCACTAAAAGATTACCCATGCATGTAGGCATGCATAAACAAGTATAGTGACTTCAGCCTATCAAGAATTTAATTAAAAAGTAATTATCAATATGAACAAAATACTATTTTTAGTTTTATCAACCTGCATTGAAATAAGTGGAATATAGAAACTAACTCCTCGTACACATTCCAGTTTTCATTTGAGGAGATTTTAGAAGTGCATTATGCTTAAATTCCCCAAAGTATGAACATTTTCCTAAGAGAGCAAAGAATGCTTAATCCTACTTTTATGTCTAGATCTGCTATGGTGGAAAGCGATTGACGGCATTCAAATATATAAATCCAAGAAAAAGGGAGATCTGTTTTTTCCAGTTTGGTATCAGAATTATATAAGATGAAAAAAAGAAAGAAAATAATAAGAAAGAGAAGGAAAATATAGTAAAGTAGAAATAAAAAAAACCCAACCAACTGACAAACAAGCAATGTACTTGTTTTCTTTAAATTATATTTTTTCCCACGGGAATTATTTTGTGAAAATAAAAATAATATGTGAGCAACATTAAAGTCCATTGCACTTTGAAACCATACTGAAAAAGATACACATTCCCTTCTTTCCTGATATGCATTTTTGTGCATAATGTCTATCACATATGTATATTCATAATATTCACTTAGAATGAGAATTGAGGGAAGGTACAAATCTTTTACAGTTGAATGTATGGAGTCAAAAGTCTTCTATATAAAAACACAAGTGACGAGTCACTATCTTCTGAGTCACAGAAGCAGTTAAGCACTGTTTGTGTACCTAGTATTCTAGAAAACCTGGGAAAAGAAAGGTGCCTCAGAGTCTGAGTCTAAGATATAATGTAGTAGAGAAATAAGTTCTTATTCCTACATACGTGTTCTAGCAAGCACCTGTTTTTTTAGAGATGTGTTGCATCTTAACCAAAAGCTGAGGTCTTAATCCAGGAATCAAGAAGGTGAGTCCTGCAAACCGCACTATGCAGCTGGTCAGGCATGTTCATCACAGTGTTTTCCACTGGTTGTCCTAAAGCTAAGGAAGTATTTCATAGCAGAGGTTATTTGCAATACACACTGGTTTAGTCAACTGTTTGGAATCTCACAGACAGATTTAAAAAAATAAGGTATAAGAGGCATAATGATGACAGAATCAACCCTCATTTCACCTTATGATTTCAGTGGGATTAGTTACGTAGTAAAGTAGTACAGTAACTGGATGTAGAGGCTGATAGTATCTGGGTTGAGGTGATCAATAGCTGATCATTCAGTGGAAACTGAAGGATACATGGATATAAAGAGGCTGCTCTGAGCAGTGAAGTAGGATGAATCTGTAAAAATTCCTGGGTTTTTTTTTATTAACATGCTTATAGAGTACTAGTGTGAGACTTCATTTAATTAATAATACCATTAGCCATTCTGCTAGAACTGACCTTTTATTAGTAAAAGTATACTACTGATTGCCAGATTTTGGAAATAATAGGGATTATATTTCAAATTAAATACAATTTTGTGTTATTTAATCACCAATATCATTCAGACATAAAGTACTGAAATACTATCTACCTTTCTATTGAAAGTATTGCCAGGATACTATTCACTCCATGGCACTTAAGTAGAATGGGAAAGATAACTGTCCTAAATGGGAACAATTAGTCTAACTTAGTTTCAAATATCAAGTTCTGTTACTTATAGCCAGCAACACTGAGCTTTGCAATATCCACAACTCTAGAAGTAAAAATGGCAGACTCAAAAAACTGCTGAGGAAAGCATCTATAGCAAGTAAAAAGAAATATTCCAGCTTGTACCTTGGGGGAGATCCTGCTACTTGCTGAAACCACATTCAGTTTGCAAGCGATATGTTAAAATGTTAACAGTTATGTATGTACATGACTGCCTTTCTTGAATTGAAGTAAAACATAACCACATGAAAGATAAGGGTCAGGATGTGAAGTGAGATTTGAGTGAAAAAACATTTCCTTTAGCATATCATGGAATCTTCTCTCAAGTTTGCATTACACTGTCCTCAAATACACAGTTCTTAAAAGATGGATGGTATTATTTAAAGTTATGTTAGGATCCATTTTAATATATTTTAATAACCTTGTTTTAGTCAGTCCATGCCACTCCTTCCCTGTACAACTAACTTTTATTTGAACCTTAGCCTTAACAGAGTCAGTATTTGGCAGGTTTCTATAATCAGTCTGTTAAGGAAAGAGAAGTATACTTCTGACTACCTCATTTACCTTTGATATGGTCATAATAATCCACAAGTTTTAAGAACAAGGAAAATTGATATCTGGAGGTGAAACATTAAGTTCAGTTCCTAATGCGGAACTCCTGAAGCATAATCTTTGTCATTCTGTTGAGCTTCAACTTTTCATAGTAATTTTCTAAAATCACCTAATTTTTTAGAACATTAACATAGCTGAGTAAGTTTAAGGTATTCTGTATACAGAAATGAACCTGTTTTATTACATGTTTGGGAGGTAACCTATACCGTGGATTAACACTCCCATGTTTCTAGGTAGGAGTTACTTTAATGACCAATATTTTGCCATTGCAACTTTCTTGCATCTTGCCGTTTAGCTCATGTACTTTGCCTTCAAATTCAAGATCAGATTGTTACCACTTGGAAGGATTTTACTATATTACAAGGGAAAAGTCAGTCTTATTCAGATGCTTGCTTATCTCCATTAGTCTGATCTTCATCATCCTGTAAGGATGCAACCAGTGATATTCTCCTAATGTAGAAAAGTGATTTCTAAAAGCTGGGAAATATTTTAAGATGCTTTTAGTTGCAGAGTATAGAGATAACTATTTTCTAGAGACAGTCCTCAAAACTTCCACATGTTCAAGCTTGACAAAATCTTTCCTATGATTCCAAAATTTTTGTCAGACAAATTTTGAAAATGTAGGTTTCATAACCTTAACAATCAAATGACACTTATCTGTAGCACACTTCACTGTTTGATACACTATATGAGTTGGAAAGTTATGTATAAGCAGTTTTTCACTTGCACTATCCATTAGATTGTAGACAGGAAGGTAACTTCCAAAATTAACATTAGCTTTGTCAGCATTGTCAGAGGACACACTGCCAGAAGTTTAGAACAACAGTATGTTGTACAATTTTTTTATGTGGTTTCATTGCTGTCTTGAAAGTAATCAAATAGATGATTAATTGTCATCCTTTCAACTCTGTAGTAAGAACAACTAGCAAAGCATTTTGATATTTTCTTACTTGGAGACATCAATGCCTGCAGAAAAATATGCCCATACAACAGAATATTAAATTGTTTTCCCAGTTTAAAAGAAGCTAATGTGCTATTAATATATGAAGGTACTGTTGTACTGTGATCTAACACTACAGTATGAAAAACAAAGCCTTGAACTTATGGTGACATCCATGATTTGTACTGATTTGCAGTTCAGTGAAGACTTAGAACAACACAAATACCCCAACCTTGGAGCCTCAGAGTCTTTATGAAAGGGCACCACAGCCCGGGTCACAGGTAATAATACAGCTGCTCGTCAGCCACATCCACACAGATCCTCCATGTCCTCAGCAAAGAGGGATTTAGCTGTCTTCCGAACATCACCCATTCTGAATCTATAGCAACCCTCCTCTAATATGCAAAGCTATTTTTAGCATCAGGGCAGCCTTGAAAGCAGCAGGTAAAGCATAAAAAGCATGAATAAGTGGTTGTGGTACTCGCCTGTGAATAGAAGCTATATATAGCTCTTGAAGAGAGATCTTAATGTATATAAAGTGTATATGAAGGGAGATCTGCCTCCCTCAGGAGAGGCAAAGGTGTCAGAAACATGGCATAGAGCATTATTACTACTTCTGACCTGAGCAGTTATCTAAAAAGTCATTATTTCAGGTTGTTCTGATTAGGAAAATACATTTTTAATAGAATCAGATATCTTTGATTCCGTCTTTATTTGCAAAGAATGTATAGCATTCATTTCCCTGAGTGGAGAGCAAACTGAACAGCTCCAAGGTCTTTTCGGCCAATACCTGCTCCAAGAAGTTCTCTAGGGATGTTTCTCAGGTCCCCCTTTCCAATGCCTGGGGTCCAAGATACCAGTTTCTGTGATGCCTCTACTGCTCTCTGAGTTCCCACTCCTGGTGGTTGGCTTTTTTTGGTCCTTCTCTTTTTCTCTTACATATTCATCCATTTGCTTCAAAAAATGCTTAGGAAGAAAAGCCACATGTGCCTTTGTTTAATCAGTAGTGTGTGCCATTTATTTAGCTGGGGAGCAATACTGCTTCATGAAGGAGCTTATTACTTCTTACTGATGTATTATATTGAGGCTGGGAATTAGGCCCTCCAGTTTTAATGACTCTGCCTAAATCACAAGGGCAGCAACAGTGTAAACTTGCAGATGCCTAAAAGCGATTTGGTGTCTAAAAGAAAGTCAGCTGTATGGAATTTGGATTGTTGTCTTAGAGAAGAAGCATTGTAAGCTCAAAATGTGAATGTTATCATATTCAAGGTAGGGAAAATCCTTTAGCTTCTGAGCAGTCATAACTAAAACATGTATATCTCTGTTGCTATGAAAATTACATTTAAAACTACAGCCAGTTCTTGGATAACGATGTTGTGTTGGTTTTGCTCTCCCACTGCAGAGGGAGAGAGCCAGCAGCCAAAAGAGCAAATCTTTCTTAAAGCTGTACTGAGTGAATAGCATGTTGGCGTATGAGCAAACAGATGTGATGGACTGATCAGCCCTCCAAAGTCTCCTCTGCAGGGGGATGTGGTTTGTGAGGAAAAGGGACTGGGGAATTCAGCTTGGTGTAGTATCTTATTTGATGGAGAATCTGTGCTGGCCTTGTGCAGGGGTGGTGTGCCCACCATAGGGTGGGGTGTTAGGCAGATCTACTATTTGCTTGGGGTAAAAGGGATTAACTCTTACTGAAATAAGGTATTTTTCCAAATATTCATGAATTGTTAAGAACAATAAAAACATCAGTAAAATACACTTGCGGAGCTATCACCAATGAACCCTTAAAATATTTCAGCACTGATACAAATCCCTGCTTTGTAAAGCATTTTGATTAGCAATGATGAGACAATAATACGTGTTTGATGAGGCATGTCCTTCTCATTGTGCAATTCATTATGTCAGTGGCACGCCAGCAAGGCTTTTACTTGAACTATTTCAGTGACTTCAGTGGTGCTAAGTTTTCTTTCATTGTGAATTATTCAGGATGTAGAAATCTTCTGTTTTTAACAAGTTAAAATTCTCTCCTGAAAAGCCTGTTATCTCTGCCATGTAACAAATAAATTTCCTATGTACAGTGAAATAAATAACATTTAGTTACTTTTTTTTTCTGTCTGCAGAATGAAAAGGAAAATTAAATACAAGTTTATAAAGATTAGAATAATTCTGCAGGGAACCAGTGCCATGAAAAAAGTACAGAAGGGCAATGTAAGATAGCACAGGTCAAGGAAAGGATTTTATAACATGCCGTCTGTTTTTAATTAGCATCTTGGCAAACTGGAAGAGCTCAAACATTTTTCCATGAAGAAATGTATTATAGACTTTTCTAGCTGCCAATTAAATGGCATTTAGCTACAGTGACAGTGGTATGTTGTTTTGGGTCTGCAGAAAGCACTTGCTCATGCTAGAAAATCTGGGACATTCTGTTTCAGATACAGGCTTCTTACTGGACTGGATTTTCTATCCCTCTGTATTCTTACTGTAGGCATGAAGGATACCTCCTATGAACAACTACTAAATGCATAAATAGTGCGAGGGGCTGGCAGAGTGATGATCATAATTATCAAGTGTCAGTTCGTATACACCTGTTGAGGGTCTGTCCTCCAGTTAGGTGGTAACTTCTAAACAATGCTAGCTAAATACTAGGGCATTTTATGAGGTTCATATTTTGCCCTGTTTGGTCCAGACTGAGGTATTTTGTCACCAGTTCTGTCCTATGGTTCATTTAAATGTTTGTGAGCATTTGTAATACGAAACCACCCCTCAAATGTGTGGCTCCCTGTACATTTTCTCTAACAGTGAAACCAATGCTCCCTGCCTGCTCGTGTCCTCAGCTGCTTGTTCTGGCTCTAGCAATTCTTGTTTTGTTTTGGAAGGATTTGGGCTTGTTCAGGGTTTTATTTGGTTTTTGTTCTTTTACCAGATCATTTACTTAATCCACTTTAGAGAATAGCATTAGAGCCAGAAACACCAGTAGCAAGCTGTGGAAGAGGGCAGAACCAAGAACCCATGGAAGAGTGGCGAAGAGAGAAACCATCTCATTAAAGAAAGCGTTGCACAGAACTACGTGCTCAGTATCACCGCGTCAACTTCCTCAGAAGTCATGAGACTATTTCCAATTACAAATTAACCATAGATTCTCTCAGTAGTATCAAGTTTTTAATGTCTGATCAGGCTATGTAGGGAAAATAAAAGGCAAAAAAGTAACTTGCATATTTGACCACAACTTTTCGTCCCTGAGAGGTTCCTATAGAGGGCACTTGAATCTTGCGGTAGGATTCATGCTAGGTGGTGAGTCTGATGTCAGTTCCACTGAAGTGGAGGGGCATGTTTGGATGAAAAGCGTCCCCGTTTCCAGCCTTGCACATGTGAGATGTTGATTTTCCCAGAATATAAATTAACTACAGGCAAATTTTCTTGAAAGATTGAGAAAGTGCAGATTTCTGCAGTAAGAGAAAACTTGGTGTTCTTTTTTATTCTTTCCTTTCTTAATATTTCCCTCTATATTAGATGTGGTCTCAGTTCCTGCTGTGAACCATGAAGTAGCACAGCTTCAGGTATCTGTGAACTGGGCTTTCTGTTCGCTCTTGAGCTTGTGTGTTTGCTCTTTTCATTTCCCTTCCAACTCTAAATATCCATTGTGACCATTTTCAAAGCAAAACACAGACAATAGAAACAAAGCTGGAACTATTTGTTTAGGTCTGGAGAAAAGTGGCTAGTATTCAGGAAAGCAGTTACCTTCATGCTACTGAATTGTGTGCTGCAAAGTATACTGCTTTGTTACAGAGCTTATGAGCCTTTTAAAAACCTGAGAAAGCAACTGGTCCCACTTTGCTGGAAAACAGAATACGGGAGCTAGGGAAGAGCTGAGGAGTCCCAGCTCTGGGATTTATACAAGCATCCAGTCTCATTTGGAGGAGGAGGAATAGACAAACCCAGAGGAAACTGAGTGACAGTACATAACAAGGTCAGTAGGCTTTGTGGGGTCTTTCTCACAGTGAAGGGCCAATCCAGTAGCTGAGGTTATGTCCATGTCTGACCTGAAGGACAGTTAATGGATTTTTCTGTTTGATGGTTTGTCCTGTTCTTTAACTTAGAGAAGGTAAAGGTACCAAGGTGCAGCACTTATTTGCCTGCCTTGGAAGAGAGTCAGACCAGCATGAATGGGCATGCCACAGAACACGTAAACACACTTAACATTAGCAGTATTGTCAAAATCAGCTGTTCAAAGATGATGGATTAAGTCCTTAAAATTTTGTGATACTGGTTTAGAAGTCATGTGATATCAAAACGTAGTACATTTTGGATACTTCATATCTAGCTTCTTAGCCTTTATCCCTCTTAGTTACTTAGGAGGTTGGATGAGGTGTCCTCCCTACGTCCCTCCCAGCCTGAGAGAGCCTTTCGAAAATCACAAGGGGTAGAAATCCTATAGCTTTAAAGTGTCTTTTGAGGTATTTTCTAATATTCTGTACTATTTAAAAATCTGCAATTGAAAATAAAGCATCAAGAATCATAAAGATGTCAGAAGTCCTTGGCTGTAACAAAATAAAACCCAAACATAGATTAATTTTTCCAGGCTTCTCTTTGGATGAAATACATTGTGCATCTGTTTTTCTTAAAGATAGGATGAAATACATTGTGCATCTGTTTTTCTTAAAGGATGACAGTTCAGGTAACGGTACATCTCTTCTGACATACTATTTGTCATTGGCCAAATTCTGGTGTACCTAAGCCAGCGAGCAGTCCTAGAGCCACCTGTACACTCACCAGGATATGCTCAGTGGAGTAGGTGTTCTGCATCACCACGGAATTTTGCCCATGAGAGCTAAGACCTGACTCTTCAGAGGTGATCACTTCTAACTCCACGGTGAGCTGGGAACGGGCTACTTTATGCAAGGGAAAGGAGATCACCGTCTGAGTTTTTCTTTCCTCCGAAGTTGGCAGCAATTAACTAGCCATTTCCTCAGCTTTTTGACACAGGGACTGGCCTGGTTGGTCTGCTTTTATTTAAACTCTTGTAGTGTGATCAAGAAGGATATCCGTAATATGGACCTGTATAGACAGGACAGGGCAAAGTCAGAAGAACTTTCCAAATAAAAAGTTCTGGGCAGCCCCGTGATCATTCCCAAGCGAGTCTGTGCTATGAGCTGTTGTAAAGGCATCTTGAGTTTTATTATGCCTAACCTGCAGAAGGCCTCTTCCTGGCAATGGCTCTTGGTGCCAGATCCACCAGGAAGCATAGTCTTTTCAGAACTGTTTAGAATTCACAAGACTTAGTTTTGTTTGTTGAAAGTACAGCCTCGGTCTCAGCTGCTTTAAATTTGCCGTTTGCTGCAGAATTTTTAGAAGGGTGGTACTGAGAGAGCGAAAACTCAGATTCATGTTTCCAGGAGTCTTTGATCTCAAAATCCTTCTGCTCCAAACACAGTGGTAACACAGCAATGACAATGTTGTGTTCTTTAGGAGACTCATGAATATTGGGGTGTGATTCGGACTGTTGTGCATCCGTGTGGTGTAATATTATGGGCTCAACACCAAGCACAGTAAAGGTCACTCAAGTCTTGCCATCACCATCAGTGGATTTTGGATTAGGCCACATATGTGCAGGCAGCTCATCCCGAGCACAGAAAAGGCAACACAATTTTCTAAAAGCAGGATGATGTAAAGGATAACTGTGACAGTATATGTATCTGCAAAGGGAAATGTAGTGAGCATGAAACCACAGGAAGCTTATTAAAATTTTCTCGTATGTTGGTAATGAAAACATATTGGGCGAATGCAAATATGCAAATATAGCCAGCGGAGCAGAGTTAATCCCTCAAAAAAGCATTAAATATTTTTAAAAATAATTTTTTTGGCTCTATGTTCTGACTATTTGTGTTTGCTTTCCTCAAATATTTTAGCAGACAGGTTTACTCATAGAATTATTCACATTTTAACCAGATATTCGAGAACACTTGCTAAAAATGTGGGTTTAGTAAGTATTAATAAATGCATATGTTTGCTCTAGAAACTGAGCCACAAAAGTTGTGCCAAGTCTGACCAAAGCACACGAGGAACGGTAGGTGGTGAATACTTCTACTGACAACTAGCGAAAGCATCTTTAATTTTGACTGTCACATACCGGCACCAAGCTGGTTATTAGATGGCTGACTATTATCAAAAACTGTTGTCACCAAACAATTTGGGTGCATTGGAAGAAATAAGCTATTCGATTCTCACCGTTTAGAGTGACTATGTGGGAAGTAATCAGTCACTAAGGCTGACTTGGCCCCGCTGAAAATTAAAAAGGCGAAATATCAGAGCATATCAATGAAGTGCAGGAAACGCGGAAGCCTGCCCCGCTTGGGGCGGCCATGGGTGACTCCCCGTCGTCACAAAGAGGGCTCAGATCCGAGGGGGGCACCGGCGGAGCGCGGGGGGGCG
>JAVJGG010000094.1:24373767-24404885 GCA_035590195.1 Aviceda cuculoides | reverse complement strand
GGCGGGGCGGGTTTGGGCGCGGAGCGGGGGGTGAGGGGTGGGTCTCGCCGAGGTGCGTGCGGGGCCCCGCCGGCCTGCCGTTACCGAAACCGGGGCGGTGGCGTGTCCTGCCCGCAGGGGAACATGTCTGCCGGCGAGCACCTCCGCTGCGCGGCAAGGTGAAGATTTTTGAGCGAAAACGGTGTCCAATGACGGGAAGCAGACCGAGTAACGCAAGCCACGGCTTCCTCATCCCCCCTGCCGGAACCTTGCTGAAAGAAAAATAAATAAATTTCGAACCACGTTGGGCCTAATCAGTACCCGAAACACCAGCGAAAGCGAGCCAGCGAGGACCGAGAGGCAGGCGCCGGGCTGTGGGCGCAGCAGGCCGTCGCCAGCTCCGTTGGCCAGAAAACAAACAGCCGTGGCATAGGTAGAGAGGGTGAGCCAAGCGTTGCAATGGCGGGAGAGCAGCTACGCCACTGGAAATCCACGCACCAGTTTGGTTTTAAGCTACTACATGGCAAGAAATGAGGTGCTGAGCTTGGCACAAAAGGACCCTGGAAAATGTGATTTACGCCTCTCTTTCAACGGAGCTGTTATAAATATTCATAATATTTGTGATTTTGGAAGAAGTGGTTGTTTTGGCACGTAGTTTGGAGTAGAAAACTAACTTCCAGGCCGTTCTCTGCGTGGACAAAACTGGAGTCAGATTACTGCTCTGGCTGCAGAATGTGCTTTTGTTACCAGAAAACCGCTACGCTGCAAAGTTTTCAGGAGGTTCACAATGTGGCTGGAGTATTAACTAAAAAGAAATGCCTAAGTAATTGATGGCGGATTTCAGTGAATGAGCCGAAGGAAATGAAACACGGGGTTTTACCATCAATGGCAAAATATTGCCATGGCAATGGGTAGCTTTGCCAGGAATAAATAAACAAACAACAACAGACCTCTTCTCTTTCAGAAAAAAGTTAGAGAATTTTCTGTTCTCACCTCGCTGAAGTCTGTGCCTTTGGACATCTCGGAGGGGAGAAGATGGTGTACCCTACTTATGCAAGTCCCACAAATCCAGCTCCCTTCTCAGTTGTACAATTAGATCATTTCCAGAGCAAGGAGTAACCTTTATACCCAGGGGAAGGCATTGACACTTGCTTTATAATAATTTCAGTGCTTTGATTACTGTATTTCTGTACCATTTTTCTGCAGAAGGTGGTAGGGCTCAGAAATAACGCAGCTCTGTGTCATTCCTAGTTGAAGTCAATCCTGCTTCAGGAGAGACTGCTGACGGGGAAGATTTTCTTAAGAGCAAAAACACGGGCCTGCACTTAAATTAATAAAGAGCTTTAAAAAAACACACCGCAGTGGGTGAGGGAGCTGAGAAAGCACGAGCTGCCCTTTCTTCCGCAGGCGTGGGTGCCTGGCGGGGAGCGTGCTGATGCACGGGCACCAGAGTCCTCTCCCGGCAGGGCCTTCGGAGGTGGTCCTCCGCCTCTGAAAGTTTTCTGGACGTTTCTGGCCATCCCCAGTCCCTCAGAGGATGCAGCCCCACCATCAGGTGTGAGCTCTGTGGGTCTCCTCTCATCCCAGGGAGACAGACCTCAGCCACCACCCAGGCAAGGATTCATCAACGTCGGGGTCCTGCCTAGTATCTGCCTATACACTGAGTTTCTGGCGGTTTTGCAGGCTGTTGTTCCCCTTTGCCATCTTTCACCCATAGCATATGAAATTCCTGCTAGGCACCCATATCTGGGTATGTGCTCGGGCCTTGCTGGCGTTGTGCCCGAGGAAGGCAGACATGGCCCAGTGTTGACCTCGAGATTTCATGGCTTGTAGGGCGGGAGAAATAGACCAGAGCCGGGTGGTCATGTGGAATCAAAAGAGGAGCAACCAGAAGTCAAGAGAGATCTCCTCTTCAGGAGATCAAGTGTCTCCTGGTGAGGAGTTGGCACCTACGTGAAGGAGCTAATAGTGAGCATGACTGTATTAAGCTTCTGTACCATCGGGTCGACCCTAGTAGGCTTTGTGATCTGTGTAACGTAAACAGCGCTGCCAGTCTGATGGGGAAGTGTTAAGACCTATTAAAGTTTGCAAAACTCTTCTAATAGCAATCCTATATTGGAAAAAAAAAAAATCATCCCATATGGCTTTCCGACTACTTGACATTCATTAGCTTTGTCTTACCATTCTTTCTGTAATAACACTTAGGTGCTGCTTAAGTTCCCTATAAAATATTTAATGTAGTTTACTGTAAAGTCTTCTGGCTGAGGACTGTATCTTACAGAGTATTCATACTGCACCTAGCACTAATTTCAAGTGCAGCCTCCAGGCAGTGTTGTAAAGATTCATTATTACCATCAAGATCTGTCGCTATCCTGTCACTTTTCAAAGAAGGTCCATTCTTAACTACAGGTTTAACATAGCTGGCCTTCAAAAAACAATTTTCTTTTTCCCATCTAAAATGATCATACCAGTCTCCCAGCAAAGAAATTTTTTAACTTGAACTTTTAATTAATGTTGTCCATTTTGAACGGTGCTTGATCGACTTTATTTAACCAGCTCAGAAAACATGTAACAAATAAGAATGTTTCTTTTTCTAAAAAAAAAAAAAAGGCACTTGGAGTCTATTTTGCATGAGAAAATATTTTCTTTAGGAATGACAGTTGTAGGCATTCTCTCATACATTGTAATATTTTCCATGTGTGGCAGCTTGTTTTTCAGTGGTACAAATATGTGCAATAAGGGCTAAGGATAAAAATTAATCTAACAGCTTTTGCAGCAATGCTTTTGATGGTTTCACTCGATTTCATTTTCCTGTGGATACTGCTGTTAGTTCTCCTGCTTGCAGTATGTGAAGCATAATTCTCAAAGGTTCACGAGGTTGTAGGGATCCAGTAAGAGATGACTGATTTCTCCCCCCACACGCATACACTCCACCCCACACCCACTCACCCACCCACCAGCAAAACATAATGCTGTACTATTTTTGGTAACAGGGAAAGGGCCTCCCTGTGAAAAAAGAAAGGAGTTTATTCCTCAGTTACCTCACTTTGCAATCTAATGCTGTGTTGTGCTCAGTGTTTTTGTGGTGAGGCAAGTCTTTTTTTTTTTTTTTTTTTTTCTTCTTTTTTTTTTCCCTTCAGCCGGTTGGATTTTCCCCATCTTACAGCACCTCGCAGGTCTCTTCTCTGAGCAGTACGTTGCCTGAGTGAGTGGAAACATACAGATCAGCTGCAGGTTTCTGTCTACAAAAACAGAGTGAAAGAGAACGAAAAGGGTTGGGAAAGCAGAGACAAATATTGACCTGGACTTATAGAAAGACATCCAATGGCTGAATAAAGAACCCCTGTTCATGTTTTGGGATATTCTTTCAACTGGCTGGAACGAGAGCGGATCAAAAGAATGGGAAATGCCAGCAGACCCTTTAGAAGAATTGCTTATTTCTTATGCCTTTTATCTGTGCTTTTGCTGACTGAAGGGAAGAAACCAGTGAAGCCAAAATGTCCTGCCTGGTGTACTTGTACCAAAGATAATGCTTTATGTGAAAATGCCAGATCTATTCCTCGCAGCGTTCCGCCTGATGTTATCTCACTGTAAGGGCTGTAAGCATTTGGTTATTTAATTTATGATTTAAAATTAACTAGGATGTGTGGTGTTTTCAGTGCATACGGAAGGATGCTTGCTGCAGGGAGTACCTCCAGCATTCAGAATCATCAGCTAATGTGTTAAAATTGTGCTGCATCCTTGAATCCTGATTTTTACATCTCTTTCATCTGTCTGTCTGTCTGTGTATGTGCACACATCCCATTTTATACCTTCTTCTATACTACATGAAACCTGTAACATTCATTTTTGGGGGTTGGTTTTTTTTTTCACTTATATAAACAAATTTCTCTGTGTTGACCATATAAGTATTATAACCACAGATATATGAGAAGACTACATTAATATAAGGTTGTTTTTTTCTTCTTTCCAGATCCTTTGTGAGATCTGCTTTTACTAAAATCCCAGAAGGGAGTTTTTTGCTCACACCATCTCTGCAGCTTCTGTGAGAAATATTTATATGATATGATTTTTGTTATGAAATGTATATGTATCCATAAATATTTTAGAAAGGGTCTCAGTATTAATTTTCTAAGAAACAGCAAGAGAAGATTCATTAGATGACAAAATACAAGACTTTTTAGCAATTTGAAAGATAGTGCATGTTTAATTTTTTCAAAGTGTATCTACTTAGTATTTTACAAGGCTATCTGTTGTCAGTGCTCCTTTGAATGATTACATGCTGAAGCTTTCAGTGACAGAACGTATGCTATCTTCATTATACTTTAATTAACATTACAGTAGGGACTTGAGCATTGCAACAACTATTGATGTTTCTTTTCTGCAGTCCTAGGGCCTGATCCCAATATAAAGCTGCCCATTCCCAACTGCCACCAACTGGGAGCTCAGAACCCCTCAGATCAGGCCCTTCATTGCAGTGGGACAGGTTCTGAAGTCCTTTTCCATGTAAAATTGCCATTGACTTCTGTGGAAGTTTAGTCACTTCAGTGGGAGTTTTGCCTTCATAGCGCCTGGATTTGACCCTATTTGTAATTTCATGTTCTTTGAAAAAAACCACAAAAGTAATGAATATTTTCTTTCAATTAAAAAAATTAAGCAGTTATTTCAAAATGAAATACTGCCATGAGGTATACGCAGGCAGAGAATATTTTGGGATGTTTAAGTATTAGATGCATTTCTATATAGGATTTTCACAGGCTCACAGGCTTTCCTAGAAATGTGGGCATACGATTATATAATTGCGAGCTATACAGAGGTAGAGGGGGTGTAACCTGAACTGTTTATAGTGGATGTGCTGCCGGCCTGACACACACCCAGGTTTGTCTCAGAAATCCGGCAGGACGGACTCCCTGATGTGATCAAAATCAAAATTGGATGTCTGTCCCAGGCTGACTTCCCGTGCACTCTAGATGTGGTCAGAGGTGTAACGTTGATGTATTGGAGCCCTACGGCTGTTAGATTAAACTGCTGGTGCACCGGTAGCTGAAGCCCTGACCCTAGCTGTACTCTGCTACCTCAAGTGGAGCTGATAAGGAGGTGCAGACGTACTGTACAATTTTGGATACAGGGTAAATAGGTAAATGCAGTTACTATGGAAACCTAAATGCTTTTCCATGGTGCTTTATTCCGGAGAAGCTGTTCCCAGGTGGTCACAGATCACGAAAGGGACACATTTCACGTAATTCCTGCAATGGGCCTTTCAAAGGAAAGAAAAAAGAAATAGCATTGGTGGAGCTTGTATCTGAAGAGAGTGAGTAGGACATCATCTCTCTTGGCTACGATACACCACCTACACTTAGCAATCCCGCTGCCAGGGAGGCAGAATTGGGTAGGGTGGAGTAGGACAGACACAGTCATCTTATTTTGAGTTATTATAGCGCCCAGCACAGTGGCGTCTGGCAATGGCTTATGGCATTTTGGTAATGGTAATAATTTGCATGCTCTGCCATACACTGAAACGCGTGTTCTAAGCTGCTGTTAATAAATGCTGCAACAAAAGCTCTAACCCCAGAAAAGCAGGTTTTGTTCCATTATGGGCTTCCACGAGTGATCTGTTTTCCACATACATTTCTAACATGGTAGCTGAGCTGCTTGTCATCTTTGGAAAGTCAGGCTGCTGATCTAAGGCAAATGACTCCTTAAACACAGACCATAGGAGCAGGATTGTATCTGTGGGGCCAATACTCCAGACTGTATGTGGGAAAGAAAAATTTCCACCTTTGGCAGAAGGCAGTAAAGGAAATAAGAATATGCAAAACTCAGGTTAATTAAAAATTACAGTAAGTTTTAGCTTTGCATGAGTATAGCTATATTGGTAGGTTTAATTTAGCCAATAGCAAGATTTAGCAGCCTTTTAGCAGTATTTTAGTATTTTTTTAGCAGTATTTCTATGTAATAGTCTCCAGCATTACATTTTTAAAGTCCAAATGTAACTTGGTATCTCCAGTATGCCAGTCACACATTTCTGAGTGTGGAACGTATCTGCCACTATTATTATTTACTACTATTTTTACTGTAGCAGCAGCAATGGTCTCTGGAAAAATCATGGTCTCATGCTAAACACTACTCTTAAGTCCGAGGCCAGGAGAGCTTTTCTTCTTGAATAGTACGGATGGTATGCTCTGTGCTCTTCATGTGACAACAAAAGTAGGAAGAACCTACACAGCTGCAGTAAAGTGCCAGCAGGAGTGTTCCCTAAATGTAGAGAAAAACTGCCTGCTCTCATCTCCAGCACTCATAACTCTGCGTATCAGCAACGTGCTGTGGGTGCCCTTACAAACAGAAAGAAGGGGTTAATCACGGCACCAGGATCTGTAAGTGCCAGCAGCGTACAGTTCCTGCTAAGCAATATAGCCCCTAGCTACAGTGCAGTACCTTCAGCCTCTGTCCCCAGAAGTAGCTAGTCGGTGGGTCACAGATCAAGCGAATCTGGTGTTTGAGGTCAAAGAGTGGGAGAAAAGCCACTTTGTGCATCAAATACGCGTGATACAGCCATTGGGGAGAGGTACGAGATGGGAGGCAAATGAGCTCACCAAGTGCAAGACCTGTGCTATAAGCCTGGCAATCTCTAAAATAGCTATACTATTTAAAGAGATACCACCCTGTTCTTTAAAATTACAAGGAGGGTAGAGTGCAGAAAAGGAAAAATTATCCAGTGAAATCACATCAGAAAAGTAAAATTAGTTGCAGGCAGCAGATTTTCTAAATTAGTCTTCTGGTTCAAAGACTTTACAAAAATACTTATTTTCTCTAAGTAAGAGAAGTATTTATTGTTCTTAACAAAAAGGAAGAATTTCCTGCTTATATTTCTCATACATATAAAGGAACATATTTAAAGTGGAAAAAGCACAGTCTGCAACAACCAAGCGAGAAAATAAATTAACTGCAATTTATTCTTAATGCAAACTTCAAAATAAGATATTAACTCATTAAGTGTATTAATTCATACCTGGAAATCTTGCATTCCTGAATGCCTAAGGATGTCACAGGGTAAATCTGTTTATCCATCAGGTCCAACTGAATAAAATATAGATGTGCATCTACTATTCCACTGGGGTAAAGTTCATTGTACTTGACAACGCTTCACCATATTAAGGGTGTGGCAGTCCAGAGCTGAATTAAAATAGAAAAATGCAAACATGGCTGATAAGTATAAATAAAGCTGGAAAAATCAATGCTAGTTCCTTTTAATGCTTACAAAATTACATAAAATTAAATGTGTTGCTGGTATTTTTACTGCTAGATGGATGAAAAATACATGCACAGAGTAAGAGCTCTCTCCAGCAGGTATAATGTGGTTTTAAAACTAATTCTGATTTGAACACTGACTAAATTAAGAGATTTTCCATTTTTTTCTCAGTAACTTCTCAATACCCTCAGGCCAAATATGCTCACAAGTTTAACTTGTAAATTCAAGGATTTTCCTGGCTGTCAGTGGTGCAAATTCAACCTGATGTCTAACCAGCTGGATACTTTCCCTATGTTGTCATCAAAAGTAAGTGTTCTTCAAGACAATTTAGGCCTCTGTAGTACTTGAACATTTCATTGTCGTTCAAGTATGTCTCCAGTGGCACTTGTACAATCCCATTGTTTTACTGGCATGATAAACCCACGTTTGCATCCCACAGAAGTCAATGGAATTTTATCAGATGGCCCCAGTAGGCAAAGCAAGGAGTTGTTGGGTCCTTCCCTTTGCACCAGACTATGGTGCAATATATCAGCCTTACAATCCTGTAGTGCTTGCACAGACAAAACCATGAAACCCGGCAGTGGAAATGTGGCCTGCCATGGCTTGCTGAACCATTTTCTAAAGATGCTAATAATCTAATGTTTTTTTGTTTTGCATCTCTCTGTGCAGGTTGTTTACATCCAACACTTTTGATGTTATTAGTGATGATGCTTTCATGGGCCTTCCTCATCTAGAATATTTGTGAGTGGACAAAAGTATATTTCCTGGCATTATTGAATAGAGTGGGTGGGCTTCCAAGTTCCAGGCATTGCTTTGACCAGAATGACTTTACGACCCGTTACAGGTTCATAGAGAACAACAGCATTAAGTCAATTTCAAGAAATACTTTCAGAGGACTGAAATCTTTAATTCACCTGTAAGTAAAGTGGTTGAATATATTACTTGGTATATTTAATACAGTAACTGAACCACTGTGTTGTTGAATTTCACATTTTGATATATAGCTGTTCACGTTTTTTTAAGCGGTATTAATAGTAATTTAATTAGAATGTTAATCTTTGTGTTTCCACCAAAGACTTCCGAACTGTGGCACGTGTAGAAGGCCAGGACCAAAACAGCTTCCAAGCAGTACATGTTTGGCAGTAGCTCCCTGACTTTCTCTGCTCAGAGCACTGGGGATTTCCAGCTGAGCATGTAGGAGCAGGGGGAAAGTGGGATGGGTCGGGAAGGAAGCCTGGCACTGAGGAGCTGAGTCCCATTTTGGGAATTGGAGAGGAGGAAGGTGGGAGCTGTGGTCAGCACCGAGGTGCTGTGGCGGTGAGAGGCTGAGGGGTGGACACACACCTCTTCCCAGGTGCCCCAGTCTGGTGTGGATCCAGGAGAATATTACAGCCATTCCTGAGACAGGCCACCACTGTCTGTACCCGTGTCCACTTCAGCCACTGACCATATCCAGCAGAATTTGACCAAATCCAATCTGAAAATTCCCACCCAGCACAATTTTAAACTGAAGAGTTGCAACAAGACACATCTGTTATGACTTACCGATCCACTTCTTCCACTTAACTGTAGGGCATAGCAGCCTTTAGACTCCAGCAGGACTGGCTTCAAAGCCCTGCACTGCACCCTGTCCTCTCCGGGACACCAGCGAGAGCATCCCACGGTCGGGATCTGTCACGCGCTGACAGCGGGGTCTGCTTAACATTCCTCATGTTGGGCCAGCCCTTGCCCTCCGACGTGCTGCAGCCCCCTCGCTGCATTAGCCCAGAAGGGAAAACAGTCAAAGGCCCTGTGGTGCTAACGTGGCTGTTAGGAGCAAGGCTTCCCGTGCCCACACCAGCCCAGGCATTCCTCACGCTGTGCTCAGCAGGTGCAACGCACGCTGGCAACAAACACCTGTAACGTTTCACTGCAAACACGAGAGTAGCATCCTCACGCTCTGAGCTAGCAAGACAGTTCTTAGACAGGCTTCTGTCTCTTATCTTACATCAAGTGAATCTTTTGGCAAGAATTTTATTTTAGCGAGCGATAAATTTATTGAAAATACAGTATGTACTGTAAGAAAACATAAAAAATACAAAAATACTGTAAGAAAAGGAAGCTAAAACATCTGGGGTGTGCCCAACATGGGTTTATACCCGGCACTGAGCATTTGCATTCTGAAGCATATATCTTGGGGTGACTGTCATAGGCAGGGGAGTGGATTCCGACCTTTTGGCCTTAACACAATAACCTCCAAGAGGGTTTTAAAACAGCGTCATTTAACTTTTTCTTTCATATATTCTGACACAGGAGAAAAAGCAAAGGTTCCATTTTAAACAGTTAATGCATAAATATAAGAGTTGAAATGCAGTTCACCATATCCTTCACCACATAGTAAATGTACCATAAAACATTTTACTCTTCCCTTTTTGGTCAGAACAGACAAGACTCACCGCTGGCTGAAACCAAGCCTACTGTGACTACTTCTGTAGATAAAGTTACTTATAGAATGGCTCTAGGTCTGAGGAATAGGAAGGAGAGAGGAGAGGGAAAAAGGTATATGAACAGGATGTGCACTCCCATAAAAATCCATATTAGGGGTATAGACATAATTATAGTATTGTTTAAAATGGCAGATAATTGGATAAGGCTGGTAACTGGGACCCTATCTTCAAAATATTTATGCACATGAATAGCTTTATATTCACAAATGGGTCCAGTACATTATTTATCATATTCATTTACTTATTTAGTAGCTGTTGCTGCCAGTTAGCAAATGGCTTTTCTAACACAGAGGAAGGCACAGTTTCTTCTCCACAGAGCATACAGTCCAAGAGTAACATCTTGTCTTGCCTGTTATGCTGGTTTCTGGGGATGCTTCAGGAGTTTCGTAAGAGAAAACATATGCAAAAGATAGAACCACATTTGAGGAGCGACTGCGGTTTGCATGTGGTTGCATGCTCATTTTTGGGACATAGATTTGCGCACCATGCTGCTATTGCACATGGAGCACTATTCATGAAGACAATGAAAAATCTGCAGAACATGACTGCAAATGCAGGTCCATTAACCACAGAATGTGACTAGCTTAATCTGCTTGCAGAACCACTCCCCACCCTTTGGGGAAAATTGCGTATACATGTTAAGAAAAATCATTTGGCACCCTGAGGCATTTCTCATTTAAGAAACAAGAGAGTACTTGTGTACATAAAATATATGAAAAAGAATCATAGTAAATAAGCATACAAATAAATTCCATTAAATTAGAGAAGATGAACTTTGTTCTATTTATTCTGTTCACTTCCTTTTCACAACATAACTTTTGCAATGCAGTAAGCTATCCAAACGTTTGTATTTTTATAATGCAATTAGCTTTGATAATTAGAGTGTGTCCTTATTGTCAGAGCCATCTAGTATTTATCGTTATGCAGCACAATTTATTTTCTGCTCAGAGTAGATTTAAGAACAGAAAAATTAAGGAAAAATAGCATTTTTAAAAACTAATTTGCTAACTTAATGTCAAAATCTTACACTTAGGATTGGACAACAATTTCTATGCACAATATATAATTTTGGTTGCATTTCTTTCAGAATGAAAAGGACACAGGACCATCTAGGAAAGCCAGTGTTTTCTAATATATAAATATGCTTTTTAACAGCGGAATAAAAAATGCATAATTTTCATCCAAAAATTGGCAATTGCATAAAGCTTGTGTAAATTTTTCTGTCAGTCATACTCTCATGGCAGTGGTGAACCACTGCTACTTCCAAGTACATCATCCCTTTCAGTTTGCTATATAATAATATATAAAGAATATATACAGTATTAAAACTGCCTCAGCTTGCAAGTCTGCTTAACTTTCTCCATATGACTTACCTGGCTTTTAAAGAACCGCTCTTGAGCATAAAATTAAGCATAAATGAAGCACATGATACATACACCAAACAGTATTACAATCAGATGTACTTTGAAAGCCGTGAAGTCAGAATGGACTAATGGCATCATCCCATATTTACTATTCCTGTTAAGGCAAACAATTTTAAATGAGGCAGCAGACCTAGTACATCTGGGTTTGTTCTTGAATTCAAGTATGCACCTAAGTGGCTTTGCTTGGCTACAGAAATTGTAGTTAATAACTAACTTTTATGTTTACAAGCGAAAACAGAAGCGGTTCTAAGTCTTATTAGCTACAGATTCTAACTGGGATCTTAAACTAGAATGATTTCTTTCCATTTTCATCTCTTAAGTAATAAATAATTTTCTTAATCAAGAGAGGCATAGGCTATCTCCTACAACATTATTCTTTTCCTGTCATGCCCTCAATGACATTTCAGATGAACCCAGACCTTTGGTGGACTCACACAGACGTGTCTGACTGAAATGTAATACGTTGCTTGTTCAAAGCCTGCTCACATTTCCTCATCACTTTTACTAGCTAGAATACTCACTGAGGTTAAACAAGTTTCCCAACATTAAAAATTGGGAATTAACAGCATTTTTTTGCTGGTCTCATACTCACATACTCACACACACAGAGGCACATTCCAGGAAAGAAATTCATGCCAATCTGCATTTTCTTGTCTATTACTGCATATTTCCAAAAACTATGATTAAGATTTTCCTTCCAGAAGAGATACAAGAAAGTGGGGAAACTGCAGTAATATGAACACCATGTATTGGTATCTCATAAGGAAAACATCAGTAGATCCAATCATGAGTAATTGTTTTAAAATAATGGTGCTGGCAAAACACCAGAGGTGATTGCACTTTTTACCCTGCTAAGTCAAGTATTGTAAATGCTGCAAGGCTGCTGAAGAGTGAGAAAGCAGGAGGAGGCATGGCATTTTAGTGGAAGAAAAGTCACAGAAGTAAATGAGCTATTCTTAAAAGCAATCTTTTAGAACTGAGTGCTGGAGAATACCAGTGTTCTTTACCTTAAGAAGAAAAACCTCCTTGCATTCTATACCTTGCAAAAATGTGTAATTTCATGAACTAACACTGATACTGAAGTGTCTTCTTTTACAGGAGTCTCGCAAATAATAATCTCCAATCGCTTCCAAAAGACATATTCAAAGGCTTGGATTCTTTAACAAATGTGTAAGAAAGCAATTAATTAATCTACTAATTATACTAAAAATATAAAGAGGTGATTTTAGAGGACATTCTGAGTAACTATGCAAACCGATAGCCAGTAATGGGATCTTATTACTGGGTAGAGACTACCCAATATGGGTAGGCTTGGGGTTTGTCTACTGTTGTTGATAATTTGCTTTAGTTTTCAATATTCCACCAGTTATGAAGATAAGTAATATAGTTAGTAGTTATATAAGAGACCTGCGTGTTCATTAAGGCTGAGTGAATAAGAAGGAAGTATACTTAGGGATGCATGAGAGAGCATGGCATGAGGGGAAGGTGGAAGGTACTTAATGGAATAACATTTCTATGCACAAATAATTTCTGGGAAGGCTATCTTCTATGACACAAGCATGTGTCTCAGTAAGTACCATATCCCATACTAAATCTAACTGCAACCAAACCAAAACATGAACTTGTTTAAATATGTAACTTAAATACCAGTAAAAATACAAAATATAGATAAACAGATAAATCCTATAGTTGCTTCACTGAAATATGCCCTGTTTACAACCCACCAAATTCTGGTTCACCTGATTTGGGACAATGAGCGCAGAACATCCTTTGCCTGCTCCCTGTGTTAACAAGGTAGGCTGAATTCATAGGGGAGAGCTGCAGAGTAAGATGTGGAGATGGTCAGTGTATCTGGTTGCATTACTTGGCATGACTGATCGTGGCCAGGTGGTTACTCAGTCTGGTCCTGGCGCTTGCCCGTTCCTGTACATACGATCAGAAATCTGACTGAAGACAGCTGTAAAAGACTGGAACGGAACACCTTTGCTTGTGTCTCCTAAAGCCCTAAATGAATATATCTAAAGGAGATAGCAAACACTGACTGGCTGACCATCAGGGTACATTAGTTCCAGTTTTGTTATCTAGAATGCTCTTATTGAGAAAGGGTAATTCAAAAGAAACAACCTCCCGAAATATGGGGCCAACAGTTTGGTAGGCTTTTCTGTACCTCTAAACTTGGGGAAATCAACAAAAATTTCCTGCTGATCGTCAAGTTAAGTTCTTCTTGATTACCTTAATATAATTAAATCTGTGTCGGTTCTGGTATGTAGATTTAACTATGGGTCAGGACAAATTAAGCCAGAAAGGCATCAACTGAGAATAAGCAAGAGGGTACATATTTAACAAGAGCTCAGTTTGTTGTTGTCCTGCAAAGAGGAATACATCAGCTGACTACTTATTTTCAATGCATGATTTATTTGTTGTAGAGATCTTAGAGGCAATGCATTTAATTGTGACTGCAAACTGAAGTGGTTAGTGGAATGGCTGGGCAGCACAAATGCAACAGTTGAAGACATCTACTGTGAAAGCCCACCAGAATATAAAAAGCGCAAAATCAATAGCCTCTCTCCAAAAGAGTTTGATTGCATTATTACAGGTAACGTGCTTCAAATTATTTAATCTTGTTAAAGTCAAAGCTATATATTTTTTTATTCTAGGGTCCATTTTTGCAGGAAGTCTGCATACTGGATGGAGCTTCCACTAAAATCAGTATGAATTCCGTGCAGGTATAAGTCTGACATGCAGGTCACTTGGGAGTGGGGACTTATATTGCAGCTTCTACTCAGACTTTAATATGCTATATAAGGATTTGGAGAACTGGGACATAAAACAGCACCTCTTTTAATTGAGAAAGACTGAAAAACAAGTTGCAGTGCTCCTTTATCAACAGGAAAATTGGACTAGTGATGAAATACTGTAATTTGTAGTAAATTGGTTAAAAACACCTGTTAAGCAGATGTTTTTTCAGTACAGTATGGAAAGTATCTCTGTAATTATTGTATGCTGTGTGTGCTTTTGCAGAATTTGAAGTTTATCAGTCCCTGCCATACCAGTCTCTATCAGTAGATACCTTCTCATACATGAACGATGAGCACGTGGTTATTGCTCAGCCTTTTACTGGAAAATGCATCTTTCTTGAATGGGACCATGTAGAAGTGATGTTCAGGAATTATGACAACATTACAGGTATGAACACTGCTCAACAAATAACATTACAACAGCTGATCCAAAAAGTGGTGCTAACCCTGTCTTTTACTTTTCTTTTTATAGGTACTTCAACTGTTGTGTGTAAACCTATAGTTATTGAGAGTCAGCTGTATGTCATTGTCGCACAGCTGTTTGGAGGCTCCCACATATATAAAAGAGATATTTTTGCTAATAAGTTTATAAAAATTCAAGATATTGAAATCCTTAAAATCCGAAAACCCAATGACATTGAAACTTTCAGGATTGCTGAAGACTGGTATTTTGTTGTTGCAGACAGTTCAAAGGCTGGTTTCACCACAGTTTACAAATGGAATGGGAATGGATTTTATTCCCATCAGTCTCTGCACGCCTGGTACAGAGATACTGATGTGGAGTATCTTGAAATATCTGGCAAACCACATTTAATTCTGTCGAGTAGTTCCCAAAGACCTGTAATATATCAATGGAACAAAGGAACAAATGAATTTGTTAAGCGTTTTGATATCCAAGATATGGAAGATGCATATGCAGTGAAACATTTCAAAGTGAAAGAGGATGTATACATTTGCTTAACAAGATTTATTGGGGACTCTAAAGTAATGAAATGGGGTGGTTCAGCATTTCTGGATTTACAAAGGATGCCATCCCGAGGGTCAATGGTATTCCAGCCGCTTCAGATAAGTAATTATCAATATGCCATTCTTGGAAGTGATTATTCTTTCACTCAAGTCTATTATTGGGATGCTGAAAAGGCAAAATTTGTGAAGTTTCAAGAATTAAACGTACAGGCACCAAGATCTTTCATACATGTCTCCATCGATAAACGAGATTTTCTCTTTGCTTCAAGTTTTAAGGGAACTACATTGATTTATAAACATGTCATAGTTGACTTAAGCGCATGACACTCATAATTCTGAGATTACACCAGACTTTCTACCGTAAGTGGACAAAATGAACTAAATGCATGATGACTCTCTTATCTTACTTCCAAATGAATGCCTTTAAAAGTTGAGATTGCTAGAACAAAGTATTACTAGTATCTTCATCTTTAATTGTCAAGTCTAGTGGTGTTGGAAGTTGCATTTTTTAACAAAAAGAAATTAACTGTTCTTTGCATCCACAATATGTAAATATGTGTGCAACTGCATCTGTTGCTATAAAGAATATTAAGATGTACTTTTCCATTTATTTATTCACCTGTTTGAAACAACTGCCAAATAAAATGTTTACATTTTGTGTCTTTCACATTCCAAATATTATTTGCAGATTATACTTTTTATTTGTGTATATATTATACACATATAAAATAAACCCAAGAAGGCATATTGCCCAGTGCGGTGTTGTACTGCATGGAAGATGCGCAATATTGAAGATCAGGTGGGTTTTACATATAACAAGGAGTTCTTGGTAAAAATACAGCATTGAATCCCAATCCTATAAATTATCGCCTGGACATATCCTTGCATTTATGTGAAGCTTTGCTGATTTAAACGGGACTCCACCCAGAAAAAAGGGTTCAGTTACATAGATCCAGTTGTAGGATGGGGCTTTTTACTGTGTATATCTGGAAGTACCTGATTTTCTAAAAATTTACACAGAAATCAACAGAATAAAAGGCAATGTCAAGGTCTGTCTTTCTCCACCTCATGCTGAAGCAGCACAGAACAAATCTCTGGTATAACTCTGGGGTTGTTACTGTGCTGAAAGCTAGAAGCACAGCTTATTTTTCAGCTAGCATCATTTCTGTATCTGAACTGTCACAGATCACTTGCATGAATTCTGTGTGTCCCTGTCAAGTCTTTCCACTGTAATTGCAATTATTTAATCTTCAATGAATTTATTCATTATTCTTAATGAAGCTAGTGAATGTGAAGTCATTTTTTTACACTATCCCGCAATGAAGTTTAGTAACAGATACTTCTGAAATTAGGGAACTTTGAATGCAGCAGGACAAATTCAGTTGGTGTAGCATATGCAACTCCAGGAAAGCTACCTATATCTGTTAAATTATGCCAAGTCTGGATCTGGCATGAAAATCTATTACAAACTCAAAGTTAAAATAGTCTTTTGTTTACATACATCTAGTGTATCACTTGTGAGAAACCTATACTGCTGCTGAAGATACTTTGGTGCAGCTCAAGAAGAGAGCTCAAGTTGATTTTAGACACCTTTGCACTTCACTTGAAGTTATCAAGCCTTGTGCTACAGTGCCATCTTTAAAATATACACATGAATACTGTGTATGTTTATACAAATTTCTAATATTTCTAACATTCACAGATGTTAATTGGCAAATAAGACTAATCATACTAAGCTAATCACACAAGCTGATTCTGCAAGCTGGCTGGTTCATGTACTCACAGAGACCCCCAAAATGGCAGAGCATTATGGTACTGCTGAGAGCACCTGCAGCAGAAAAATAATCATTAAGAAAAAAAGACATATAATGTATATTTTAAGAAGCCAGTCCTAAACAGTATGCTTCTGTAATAAAGAATAGAGGTTTTTTGTATTAAATGTTATTTGAAAAGAAAAATATCCCATGTGAACAATACTACTCTAATAAGTTAATTTTTCCGATGCCTTTTTATCCATAGCTGCCTATACTCTGGTCATTATTTGGCTTAATACCTACCTGTTCCATAAGTATTTACAGTGTGACTAGAAAGGTGTTATACTATGTTTCACAGTTGAAACCTCCAAATTTGTTCTTAATAAATACATTTCCGAAAATCCTCTTGATAATTCATCACTTGCTTGACAGGTTTCCTTTATACATTTTTAGCTTTTGTATGATTTCAAACCCCAGATGAACTCAGATAATCTCTTTTATTATTTCTCAATGTTGGCTTCACATCTGTGATTGCCAGGTCAGTTTGTCCATCTCTTCTTCAATCCACCCTGCATGGCAAAGGAATGAAATGGAAAGTCATGAGCCAATCTCCAATCTACCAGCAAATCATAAAGTGTTTTCTACTTCATCTTGTCTTTTGTTTCAGTCTTTTAATTAAGGTCCTATTGAATTATGTTCACTGATTTTGATCTGATTTCTCCCATTATACTTGCTTACGTGCACTCTCTATCAAATTATATGGATAATGGCTATGTATCCTTCTCATTATGGACACACTATGGACATCTGGCTGACTTTAACTGGAGTTGGATAACCTTGCTAATCTGCTACCAACATTTATTTACACACACTATACACCAACACATTGCCTCACAATTGTACCTTGAGAAGGTTATGTTTCATGGAATTGTATTTCAGAGCCAGCCAGCTACATGCCCTATGCTATAGCAGTGCTATGATTATTTTCCTGAGTTAACTTATTCTGAAATAATATGAGGGACTTATGGCAATTCATTATTACTCCTGGGTTTAAAGGAAGAGTTAAAAAGCCTGCAAGGGCGTGAGTCACTAGAATTTTACATTCGCAATACCTTTAAAACAAGCCACAGTACAGTGGAGGGTGGTAAGGGATTGATCTGCTGGGTTAATCTTCTGAAGTATACAACTGTGTTATCAGTTTGGTTATTCCTTCAGGAAATTTTACCTGTAGTCAAGCACCAATGATTTGGGAAGTTCTTAATGCCTATGTCATTTCTGGAAGGTCAACTAATCACTATAAAATGCTGAATCTAAGTCTGTACTCTTTTGAAAATCCTTTTCTCTAGTCAATTTATGTCAGGTGGAGGTTCACAGGGACTACAGCCAGTTTCTTATTGTGCAAGTATAGCATTTCATTGCACCACATAAGGATGGGGTTATTTTTAGGACAGAACTCATAATCCTTAACGTAGAAGAGCGTAAGGGCTCATTAGGTGGCTCCCTATGCTGTTCCTAATTTCAGAGACTGGACATTTTAAAAGCTCCTCTGAGCATAAAGCGATATTCCGTCGGGTTCTCTGCTCAGTATTCCTTCTGGTATCAGTGGAAGTCCCAGACGAAAACTAAAATAGAACCTTTTATCATATATATAGTGATACTTTTTTAAAATGCTTTTTAAAAAAATCCCTTTCTTTCAGCAAAGTCTATGTTACTTGCGGCTGACTGGTTGTCTTCTGTGGTTGTAATGGATTTTCTAAACCCCCTAATCGTTTTGTTTATGACTGACAGAGTATGTAAAGTACTAAAAGTATTATAGAAGATAGTATTGAAGGTTATTAATGGATACTGCTGATCCTTGATGCTGCTTAGTCATGTTAATGTCCAAGACAGAAAAAACTGTTAATTTAATTGAATTGTATTGTATTCCTACAACTACTTCATTATATTTTTAATAGAGCACAAATATAAAAGAATATACACTTCTCTACTCTGGAAGGGAGATATAAAATACATTCAGAATACCTGATATTACACCATGTGTAGCTTTTTTTTCCTTGTCTGTTGTAATGTCTAGAACATGCAGGGTTATTGTTTCTACTTATTTTCCATTGAAAAAATATGCCAAAATGCACTCTTCCTACTAAGAAGAAAATTCGGTAATGAAAAATCTCGTTCTGTAAGGTAACAAAACAAACAGAAATAGGCACAAATTGTATTATGGGTTTGGAGTTGCATTTTAATTATAACTTCTCTTAATTATCTTTTTTTTAAAAAAAACTTTATTTTACGGGGTGATAACAGCCATTCAAAGTACACTTGAGGATGGGAAACAATTATTAGCATAGTTAATAATATGTGTGATATGCTTTGATATGTTCTAGTGGGAAGCTAAATGTCTAACAGCTGTATTTATGTATATGAGCATTACAATATATTGTGTTAGTATTCAATGGAAAATAAAGAATATTTAAACCACAGAAGTAACAAACAGTCCTCAGACTGTTGATGAACACTACGGATAATAGCACCAAGAGAAAACAGAGAAGTCTGCATGCCCAAAATGTTACATCTAGGAACAGAACACAAGCTTACAGCAAGTCTCAAGAGTCTGGGAGTCATCCCTTTCAAGGAAATATTTTCCTTACCATGAAACACATAATGAGTTCCTCCCTAGCGGGGACCCCTGAAAACCCAGACGATCACCCAGGTCTTGCAAAATATAGCAAGCGGCTTACAAACTTAATGCGCTACAGCCATGATCTCAATTTGTGGCAATTTTTCCTTTTGACGTCCCTCCACTCCATCAGTCTCGACAGCGGTGAACCAAAGGGAGCGGTACGTGGCTCCCGCCCGCCGAAAGGGCCAGGCCCCCGCCAGGGCAGGGCACAAGTTAAGGCAGGTTCAGCAGATGGACAATGCGACCTCAGACACCCAATTCACTCAGCTGTTAATGCCTCCCCCGCTGCCCACCGGGTTTTCTCTCCCATTTGCAATATGTATTGCAAACACTTGCAGCTACCTGTCGTACGCCTGCAAGCCTTCTCCTCTCGTACTTGCTGATCTGGAGACCTGAGCGTGGTAGTAAAGCTGTAATTTAGACTCCTATTGATTAGAATGGCTAAACATGTTTTTGTGGTTGGGAACTAACCGATAAATGTTGAGGTCTTGGAGAGTTCGATTCCTCAAGACTGAGTTGCAGTACACTGCTTGACTTACTGCTAATGGCAACTTTTCTTCATTACTGATGACTCTGAATTCTAATGGCTGGTGTTACAGGCATGTCTCTGTTTATAGTTCACTTAAACAAAGTGCTCAGAGGCCAACCTAACCCTATTCCCATTCAGGAATTTTTCTGAAATGAACTATGGCTACAAAGACCTCCAGTGTGCTATACAGAAGCGGTGTTGTATTTGTGCTTTGGGACTTCGAATTTCTCCAATTAGTTATGCTAGTGTAATACTTCTGTCTTCAAATTTGTTACAGTAGAAAGCAATTTGCCCCCAAATATGCATATTTATATTCATATAATTGTTTATTTATTCTCCAAATAAACTGAAATGGATGATGGCAATAATTACGTTACTGTTCCCAATCTCCCATTCATCAAATCGATTTTTGAATTCTCAAAAGTTGTTTTCAACTCAGCCTTACTTTATGCTTCCTACTGAATTATTTCAATTGAAAAAGGACTTTCTGACCCATTCTCACTTCCTGTTTGAAGGCCTGGATAGCGACAGCAGTATGTTAGCAAGTTGTCAACCTGCCCAGATGGTGAATATCCAAGAATGCTGAAAGAGCTTCAGAATAAACAGGCTGATCTGCTAAGAATACACAGTCCTTCATTAAAAACCATTTATGTGCAAAAGAACTGGAAGTAACAAATACCGTGTCTATTTTTATAAAAAGTTCATGGGATAATCAGTGGAGTTTCAGACCAGTAAGATCCGCATTTATATCTGGTCGAATATCTGAAATGATAATCGAAAATGGAAGTGTAAAATTTCAGGGGAAAGTAGGTAACTGAACAAGCAGGACAGGCTGACTAGTGAAGTTCAAGGTCCAGAAATGCAAAATATTATACATAGGAAAAAAATGCTTGCAAGGTTTAAAATTGGCAGTAAAGAAAGGCAACTTACAGTTGTGAACAACTCAGCAAGACACTAATCTCAATATACAGCTACAGGAATAAAAAAATAAGGTTACAACATGTGCAGGGTAGTAGGGAGAATACAACACTACAGGTTATGGCAAATCAATGCTGTTGCCTTATCTGAAATACTGCACGAAGTACTAATGTGGCCATCTCAGAAACCACACTGCAGAATGATTAAAGTCTCAGGGAAATGTTGAAAACATTGAAGGTGTGGAACAAGTTGACACTCGACTTTATCAAACACCAAGACATAAACGAAAATACTTCCCCCCCCCAGTGAAACTGTGGCATTCATTGCAACAGGCAGTTGTTGAGAACAAGAACATGGCATTCAGAAAAGTCAAATGTGGACAAATTACATAAAAAATGTATTTATCTTTTTTTAGTACTTAAAATAATTTCTAACTGTTAGGGAAGAGGAGGTTCTTTGGACTTCTGTCAGAAGCATCTGGCTATAGCCATTTTGGACCAGAGGACAGCCAAGCAGCTGGATAATGAATGTGCTCCAGTGTGGCATTTCCTATTTTCAGTCCTTGAGACACACTGCTCAGAAATTAGCTCAACGTCATTGCTGAGATTCACAACATAAAATATATAAGATGTACATATGAATTAGCTGTTTAGAAGCATTTACAATACTGAGAACGTGAACACTGAAAAAATCTGGAAGATACGGGCAACATATATTTTGAGGATGTCAACAATAAGAAAATTTTGGCAAACTATTTGCAAGTGCTTGAAAATGTAACTGCACAACTTTGGCTGGCTTCAGCTATGTAAGTCCTGACAGACATAGACTCCCCTGGGAAAAAGGGAACTCAGTCTTTTTATAAACTTATTATTAAGAGTCGAATATTAGAGCTGTAGAAATACTAGTTGCAAAGTACCTTATCATTAACCAGGTAATGGTATTGTCCTGTGAGGGAGTAATTTCTAAAACACAAGAACAGATTGCCAGTTTTGGGGAAAAAAAAAAAAAAAAAAAAAAGAAAGGAAGAAATAAACAACCCCAGATTTCACAATTTCCAAATAACTGTGAAATTTGAAAACTCTGTCCTGCTCCCTTTTATCCTCCATGTACAATAACATAATGATGCTGCCCATTCAGGAAGAACACCAGTAAATATGTTGCTCCAGAGTGCAAACCAAAGGAAGAAAAAGGACAAAGCTGGAACAGAAACAATAGTTTGTGGTCAGGAAATCTGTTTAGTTTTGGAAAGTTTAATTGCACCTGTGAATGTCTAAATTTTCTGATATATAGAACATTACTGAAAAAAGAACATCCTCTAAATGTTTACATTTGAAGGCATTAGCTACCTGGATTATAAACTGCAAACATCAATAAAAATTCACTGCTTTCAAATAATCCATATATGCTGGCATTATTCAAGTCTTAAACCCTATCTCCAACTTCTCCTTAGCCCCATTTAAGATAACAATAAGTCCTTCAAACTAAACTCACTTCAAGGCTGAGACCAAGAAAAAATATCTGCTACAGCAGCCGCTAGGAAAGCTCTGCCTTTCTATACAGGGTTCTGGAGTACATCAGACTGCAACAGCAGTATGATAATCATATTTTATTAGCTTGAACCAGATAGGAAATGAATGCTTGTTCCAGAAGTACAACTCATTTCAGAATTTCTGTAAAGTTATTTTGAGAGCAGTGACACTACCAAAGGATCTAAGAATTAGAAAAAAGGAAGCTAATTTCAACTGCTTCTCAAAAACTCCTACTACTGGAGTGGTTGTGAGTGTTGTCTAAAAGTATGCATAAATGTAACTAGGCAAAACTGCAAAATAATCAGTTAATTCAGTGACATGATCTGTAACGTGTACCTGGCAAGACTATTACAAACAAGCTATGCTACGGCGATATCGCTGTATACGACCAGAGCTCTCTTAAGACAGTGACTTGCAAAGCTCAGTTTCCCTGCCCGAGAGCACCTTGCAGCCCGCCCTGTGCCTGCGCAAGGTGCCGGCAGCCCCGAAGCTGCGCTTGGAAAAGGGAAGCAGCCCACGTGTGCCGCAACAGCGGCCATTCCCGTGATGTAGGGCCACGGGCCGGAGGCACTGCTCCCAGAGACGAGGACAACTCAGCAGGGTCTTGAGGACGCCAGCTCTTGCATTTCGAAACGTTCCCGGTTTTGCTGGTACTTCAGAGGGAGTAATCAGCTTGCATGTGTCATCAAACCCAAGCTCACCTAGCGTCCACTTGCTGGGGAGTCAGGAACAGATTGCAGAGAGATCAGCACGCTCTGCAAAAGCTTGGTCAGCCCATTCCTGAGGGGCTGCCACACTGGCACTGCTAGCAGGATCCGAGCTAGCTGAGGTTACAGAGACATAAAAATAACCTTTCGGAGTTAGACCAGGCTTCATGTTCTCCAACATCCTGCCTACTTGGCCAGAAGTGATGCTTATTAAAAAAAAAGAGTATGAGAAATACAGCATGATGATTTCCCAGGATACCCTCTCAGCCTCCGGGGAAGGAAAAGAAACCATGCTTCCTGCCTTAAGGAGGTATTCTGGTGGACACCAAAATGCCTAGAATCAGTACATTCTGCATGCTTGTCAGCAGCAGGGTTTTCTTCTATAATGAGGAATGCAGTTCTGCATTGCAGCTCTGGGAGGTAATGAAGGAGCACTGACTTCACTTAAAAAATAATGAAAACGAAAAAGACCCCACCTGTATCTGTGACAAATGGAAAGGGTTTTAAAACCTGTGTTGCAAGGTTTTCCTCCCATGACACCAAGTCAGGGTTGCATTTCAGATCATTCCCCTTTGAACATACCAGTACAAGCGAACTGAGAGGAGCAGACATTGCACTAGCATGTCAGAACAGGATGAGAGGTGCACAGGCTGAATCATGTTAGTTTTTTACAGATATCATATGTTTATATAAATACAGAAAATAAATAAGTTTTATATAAAAGTTTTATATATCATTCATATATAAAAATATATGTATGTAAGTATGAGTCCCAATACGCTAATACTGATCCATACTGTGACGAGGTTATGTACATTGTACGTAATGTTTGTTCTGGGGAAAAGTAGAAGCCAACGAATAATAATCTCCTTCAAGTAAGGCATGTAAACGAATGCTTAATAATTACAGGACCTGCAAGTAAGGAAGTTTCCCCCTTCCTGCCCTGCAGAGCAGCCCCAGGCAGATAGCTTACAGAATAGGAAACGTACTGTATAAGTGCCAAGAAATGCAGCTGATTGAAATAGTTCCCTCCCCTTCCATGAAGATAAACTATACATTCAGTCATTCTTACTGCTGTAAAAAATCAGTTAAGATGACAGTGAAAAAATATAACTGAACATCATCTTCTTTTAACAGCCACAAATGCCATTATAGAACAGAACAAAACAAAACAAGCAAAAATGATCAGTGGTAACTGTAAGCAATTGCCACTTTCCTCCACTCCTCCTTGGGAGCTCTAACGCTCCATGGCACTCAAGCTGTACTTCTACTGTCTGATTTTTGTGCTGTACTGCCTGCCAGAAAAGAAATCTCTGGAAAATCACCGTGAACTTTAAAGTTACATAGTTTTTTATTTGTCCTTCTCTTCTCTCCACAGTGCTGACTGCTATGAAGGAAGAAAATACTTCCCCTTGTCTACTACGAATTCTCTACCTGAGTAATTTAGAAAGACCATGTATTTCATGTTTACATTATTTCTATTCAAGCATGTTGCAGAATGGTAACTGATATCTGCTGCCTACTCCTCTTTTCTCTATCTATATGGTTCAGACAATATCTGCCCTTCCCTCTTCCAAGCCCTTTGGCTTTGTCAGCTATGTTGAGCAAGTTTATACAGTAATCTCTCCTATCCCTAAGTGGCAATTTGCACTAAATAACAGGACAAATTCCTAGGTGATATCCAAGAACTCCTCCAAGGAAAAGGTGGAAAAAACCAAGTCAATTTATCAAAATTGCCAAACACGATTTTTTGAAAGATCCAGAAACTGGGGTGGATTGGGGAAATAATTTTAAATTAAAAAGATGTTGGGGACTGAAAATGTCAGAACATTAAATTTAGATATTTCCAAACTAAAACTTTTTTTTTTAAATATCTAAATTTAAGCAGTTACCAGCAGGAGATGCTTACCAGGAGGAGCACTTACCCAGGGCAATCCATACATAAATGCTAGCATGCTCATTTCTTCTTCTCTACACATCAAATGCCATGAATGTTTGGGGTTTTTTTCTGGATTCCCTGTTCATTTTCTCTTCTTTTATTTTTGTTGACTGTGCATTTCTGTATGCACTGGATGATATTACTCTTTATGAGTAAAGAGTTATTCAAAGGGAACAGAACTTTAGTTAGTTTTACAGCTAATCTGATGATGTTCTGCATTCCTAGCAATAGTACTGACACATCAGATCAGAAAGAACAGTAAGGGAAAGGTAACATGCCAAGGCTGCAAGCTCTTCACTGACTAAATGGCCCCAATAAAGAACTGAAAAGGGAATTATGACAGTTACTGTGTTACAGCGAATCCGTGTTCCTCTAGTATTAAAAAAAAATAAAATAGTATATGCTCTTTCCTGTAAAATTTTTACATACAGTGAGGACTCAGATATCCTCAACCAACCAAATGAAACAATATGTCTGAATAAAACACCACCCACACTTCTTTTGCCAGAAAGATTTTTCCAAATTCAGGCTCTCACGCTGGTTGCTTTGCCAAGTTTATATTCAAAATATAGATTCTCCTAAAGAAGTAGAAGTAATAGCCTTGACAATGTCATGTTTTATCAAGCACTGCTGGTTTGAAACATGTAGGAATTATGTTCATTACCTTCGCCGTGTCACAGTATAAAATACATACACATATATGTGTATGCACCTAAGATACACCTGAGATAGAGGCACATGGGGTCTATATACATATATATAAATATACAGTTACCATTAAAAACTCTGTTCATTGAGATTAACTCAGTTAAGTTTTGCCTTTTTTAGCATGGTATACTTGTTGCATGGTAACAACAATCTGTAAAACTTCACTGCAGTAAGACAGCAAGTGCTGCTGTTTCCTCTGAATACCAGGGCAAATATCCGAATGCCACCAGCCACCATGCTTTACAAAACTTAGAGTGTTTTGGCTTGTGGCAAATACATTTATGATCAACAAAACCAGTACTACCATTCATTTTGTTGTCTACCAGCGAGCTACTAGTGGTTCTCTTAGATGTTTATGTTCTTCAGTGGACACAAAATGATAGAGAAAGAATCAGATAGCTTTTCTATTAAGAGTTTAAAATAAAAGATTTTTTTGTCCAAGCTGTATTGGAATAACAGCCTTTTCCACGCGCTTAAAGAGAACCAAAAATGATGTAATATTTTTAATTTAAGGATCACCATCTAGATTTGCATAAATTCTTCAGAAGTTTATGTGAAATACAAGAAAGAAAACACTAAGCCTACAGTGTTCAGTGTACATGGAAAATTATTAATTTATCCTTCCATGAATACTAGCTACAGAGACTTGATTGCTTAGCAAGCAGCGTAGTTAAGCCACCTGAGGATCAAAGCAATGTTGCATGACCTTTATGTGACCAAAATCAGCTAAGCAGCACACCTTTAATACTGGATTGAAAGCACACGAATAAGTATAGAAGCCGAATTTTAATATTGTCCTGTTTATCCATTTTCAATTCTTCAGAAGTAATAAAAAAAAAATCTTTCATTCTGAAAACCACAGAAGTTTTTTGCTACATATACTCCTTACTTCTACCTGAATGTACTTGTCTCAATACTTCCAGTTTCCTGAACAGCAACTGCTAATACTGCAATCCGAAAAATGCAGTTAAAAAGAGCCCCAGGATCTCTCCATTATATTGACTGTAATTGCAGGATTCCCTGTTATGACAATGTTCTAGCCTATCTCCTATTATTGTAGTACTATTCAGTACAACCACCAACTCAGGAGGAGGAAAACTGATACTCTGAACATGCTCTTTGACACAAGATTAAATGTTTGTACAACAGTCATATATATACACGTGGAAGCAATTTGTGGTGATGGCAAAACTGAGTATTATTCACCGTCCACCTTAACAGGGAAGCTGAAAAATACGGGTCTCCTCTAGCACATAAGATGGATATAAAAGCCACTAAGACATGGACTGGAAATTCGATGGAGCAGCAGCAGCTCATCTGGACCACATCTTCATTGGGCTGCGAGACTACAAGGGCTCATTCATTTTATTTTTTTTTTACTGCGAGGGTGGTTGAACACTGGAGCATGTTGCCCAGGGAGGTGGCACAGTTTCCATCCTTGGAGATATTCAAAACCCCGAAGGACACAGCCCTGAACTCTAGCTGACCCTGCTTTGAGCGGGGGAGTTTGGACTAGATAACCTTTCAAGGCACCAGATGTGCCCATCGACCTCAGCTGTTCTATGATTCCTAAACAACTCTGGGTTGACCAGAAGTTTGAATGAATGACCGGGACAAAGAAACTCCTTGGTGCTGCAATAATTATCTGTTTTATGGCATTCAGGTGCAGAGGTAAATGGTTATTACAATGCACTTAAGAGTTGGATCCATTTCAGAAGCTGATGAAGTAATTCTTATCTATATTTTTGTTAACCCTTTTCAGAAGGAAAGGAACAAATGCAAGTTTATTATTTATTGTGTTACTTCCTTTGCACTAGCCTATGTTAGTTTTAATGAATTTATTGCTGAACAACTTAAATCCCAAATGAAGATCTTAAAAGTGGTTTTACAGAATTAGCATTTTTACAGAATAAAAGCCATCAATACGGACTGCTGTTTTGATTTAAAACTGCTACTATTTTATAGCTTAAGCAGTACGTAACTGTGCTGGCACAGCTATGTTAAGATCAAACTGGGATAGAAGTCACCAGGGTGTTCCACGTGCACTACCCAGGAACCCAGCCTGCCGTCTTTTCCGCCGGTGCTCTGCAGAGCCCTCAGCATCGCCCTTAGCTGGGGCGAGGAAGGGCTAGTTCAGTTCCAGGGCTCCCCAGGTTGGCATTACTTAGTTCTCACTAAATCTCCAAGAGGCAGCAGTGTTTCAAAAAGCTTATTAGGATAGCTCAGCGGTGGATAAAAGAAATGATGTGATAGTGGATAAAGTTCTTATAATCTCATAGAAAACTCCCACGGTTCTCCACAAAACTCACGTAATTGCTTTGTCATTTGTGCCTGTTAGAGTTTCTGAAAAGCCACTCTGAGGAGTCGGAGACAGCACTTGCAGGCAGGGAGATGGAAACCGAACACCAAAGGATCCCTCACCAGGCACACAGACTCAGGCCAGTGATCATTACAGTACTTTACTAAGTACCTGTCAGGTCTGTATCTCAACCTGCGGTGAAGCACTGGCTTGTTCCTGGCATTTGTTATGACAAAAACAGCCTGCCTAAATTCTGGATGAGGATGAGAATATCCCTCCTTTGAAAAGAGTAACCCAAGAAAACTCTCTGTGGAGAGTGGTGATTACGCAGGAGAAGGTGGCTCCCTCTCGGCGCTTATGATATTATGGAAACCAGATAAATGCCATTCTAGCTGGTGCTGCAGTTTAATTTTCAAGGGTCAAATTGCCTAGGTTCACTAAAGCTTTTCTTATGGGCTTTGCACTCAGGAAAGATACTATAGGAGGTCCTTACTGCTCTACTGTTGGTTGCAAGCTAGCAATGTGCTGGAGAAAGGAACAGCTAGTTCTGAGCACCGTATTACACACATGAGACTTAATCTGTACTTGAAAGGGCTGCATAAAACATTGACCTGTCACATTTATGCAGCTACTTAATTTTCCAATCTAGGGCAGCGTGACTGCAAATTACATTTGCCTACTGGTTAGTTTGGGCAGCTGCAACCGCTCTGTCATTTTGGAAGTGCTCTCCTTACTCAGAGAAGAGGGTTGTACTTGACTAGTAGAACTTGGAAGCTTTCAAGCTGAGGCAAGCCTGGCAGTTTGGCCAGGAGCAAACAGAACACTTTGTGTATCTTGGCATAAACAAACACTGCCCTTAGATGTTCCCTTTGGAAGCCAGACATGGGGGGGGTGCAGAGGGGGTTGTTGCAGAGTCTCTTTAAAACTCTCTACAGCACAGTATTCGGCATTGTGGCACTTAAAAATTTTACTTTGGGTTTCATAGTGGCAGTATTATAAAATGAATACATAATCTGCATATTTTAACAAAGTATATAAACAAATAGCCAGAAATCATAAGAACTCACTAAATTTTGTTCTGTGTCCGTACTATGGATTAAATGTTTTGGCTCTGGTTTCCTTCACTGAAGACTCAAGCTAGCCAACTGTTTCTGCTGTTGCAGAGGTTACAGAGGTGAGTCACCCATAGGCCTTCTGGTGGGTGCGTGTGCTCTGCAAGCCTTCTGGCTGCCTGGCCAGGGGACGTGCCGGGTCCTCCTCCGAGAGACCTGCGGGGTGGCCACCTCGGGATGGCTGGTGAGAGGCAGAATCTCCGCTGCTGTCCTTCACCGAAACTTCTCTGGGGAAAGACGGCTCTAACTTTTGTGTTGGCAATTCGTGGGACAGCGACCTGTAAAAGCTGCCTTGGACTAGAGAGGAGTCCAAGTTTCCCGGGAAAGCAGCAGGCTGCCAGGTTTATCTGCACCTCCCTCTCTAAATTAAACCAAGCTCTGAGGGATAGGGAAGTGCATCAGGCCAAAGTAACTTCTTAATTAAGGGTGTTCTCCGTGAAATTTTGCTGGCCTGATTCTCCCTTTTGTGGGGCATGTAGATGCCACTGCATCTCCACAGAGGAAAGATTTAGTAAAGCTTTCAGTATAGACTTTGTAGAGGACTATGCTGATAGGAGCTTTAATAGAAGTAGTTGATATCTAGTGCAGCGGATATTTACCTATTTTCTTAGGTTATAGCAAGAGGAGTTCAGATAATGTAAATCTTTAGAAAGAATTAATCCTGATTTCAACACAAACTTTTTAATAGATGTATTTTCTCTTTTTAAATAATTGATATAACACATCTAATTTTTAGTTAAGAATAATTTGGGAAATAATTCTGGTCATATTAATCAAATGCTAGCTCTGAGATAATGAAATACTTATGGCCTCTGGTGGGTTAGCATGGGCTATAAAATGTGCTAAATCGGAGACAAGGAAAAGCTTGAAATAGCTTTTATGAGGTAGCTTGAGGGAAAGCTTGAAATAGCTTTCGTGAAATAGCTTGGGTTTACCATTTAGTACTCATTTTGCTAAAGCTATAGATTACATTTCCCCTTGTTAAGAATCAAGAAATAAACACAGATTAATTTCTGCAGCTAAAAGATGAATGTGAGTGTAAATCTCTTCTTTGAATAGAAATTCCTCCCTATTTTAATCATTGGTAACAGCTCAACTTGCTCAAAAGGAGCATTTGAAATTTATTCTGGTTCCGTTTCTCTGCACTTTTTGCTGGCTAAGGAAAAGGGGCTACTCTGTATTTCTTTGCACCACCTTCCCTTCCCGATACCCCTGCCCAAAGACATAGGTGGCATTGGTTTTTTTAAGGAAAACATACCGCGAGAAGGTGGTTAGATGATTTTTGTACCCTACTAACAATCCCGTAAGGCTTTTCAGATGCACACAGAATGACTAAATCGCCCACCAGGTTCCCATCTCCGTTTTGACCTCTAGGAATGCGGCTGGTGCAGGCAGCAGCTCCTCCACGAGAGATGCTGCTGCTGCCGCCGCTGCTCGCTGACACGGCAATCAAAGGCTAACGGGCCCACTGAACGAAAGCCGAGCCCTTTCAATCGGTGCGGGGATGGGACCGGTAGGATTTGAAACCGTGACACTCAGAATATGGAGGAGCTGTAATAAAAGCTCTATTACCTCGGGGCAGATCCTGCCCGTGAGCAGGCTGGTGAGCCGGTACCCTGAGGTTATCGCTCCCTCGGACGGTAAGTTACACACTTCGATTTCAACGCTCAGATGACGCAACAGCGCCCCTGAAGTAACGCGGCGTCATCGCTTCCCACAGCTCCACTTCCTCGCGAGCGCACCGCTTCACGACGGTGCCCAGCGGCAGCCGCGGCCTGTGCCGCCCCGCCGAGCAGCCCCCCCCTCCGGCCGCGCCTTAGGCCGCCCGGCGGGAGCCAGCTCCGCGCCGCTCTCCGCCGAGATGAGAGCTCCCCCTCCCGAGGCACCCGAGCCTCGCTCCTCCCCGCCGAGCCCCGGCCCCCTCGCCCGGGCCAGGCCCCCCGCCCCGCGGGGCCCGCGCCCCCGGCACCCCCCCGCCACTGAGCCGAGCAGCCCAGTCCCCGGGCATGGCCAGGCAGCGCTGGTGGGAGGGAGGTGCCGGGTG
>JAVJGG010000094.1:24317545-24345075 GCA_035590195.1 Aviceda cuculoides | reverse complement strand
GCTGCTGGAGTCACCGGCCGGCCCGAGGAGGAGGAGGAGGACGATGCCGGGGGGACGGTGAAAGGTGCGTCCCCTGCTCACCCCCGCCCGCTTCACGGGCTCCTTCCCCGGCTCCCGTGCGAGGCTGGCGCTTCCCCGGGGGGCTCGCTGGGGCAGGGTCCCGTCCCCGGCGGGAGGCGCGGAGGGCTGCCCACTGCGGCCGTGCCCGGGGGCGGGCGGGGGCTCCGCTTTCGGCCATGTTCCGCAGTCCCGGGCCGCCGGCGGGAGGACCCGGTGGTCCCCGGTGCCCGCGCCCTCCCCGCCTGACCTTCGGCCTCAGGGCTCCCCCTCTTCCTCCGGGAGGGTCTATGAAAATCCCCAAAGTAGAAGCAAGTTGGGGTGGGCTGCTCTTATCCCACGTGCTACAAATTGTTATAGATTCATCCCTCGCTTCCCCTGTTCTCTTTTTTTACCCGTTGTGATTGTACAAACAGTTATTTTTTTCCGTTAAAGCCTGGCTGATTGTAATCCGACAAGAGTGGTGTAGCTCATGGGAGACCTGGCGTCAGAAGGAGCCTCTGGTTGCCAGCGGCGGGGGCGATGATGTCTCTCTCCCCCCGCTTGGCGGGTCTCGGGGAGCCCCTCGTGCGGGCTCTAAGCACTCTTCGTGGGTGCTATGAGCCCTGGCGCGCAGGCACGAAGGGCAAAATGCATTCCTTCCAGCTCCAGACTTCTCTTTGGCCTGCTCCGTAAAGGGCGGTTGAGTTGAGACTCTTAAGTCTGCAAACACTTACAGAAGTAGTTTCACTGAAGTGTTTGTGAGATCAGGACCAAAGTGGCTGGGTGTGATGCTTATCGGTTCTGCTGCACACTCTTGGGATGCCACCAGCACAGGTGATACAGAGAAGAGCCTATACAGGTGGCTGTGAACTAGGCTTCTGATAAAGGAGGTGTAACAGCTGGGTGGAGTGGTAGAGAAATGCCTAAAAGATCAGCTGTACTTCAAGGGAACCATCAAATGTTTCCTGTTCCATAGTAGGGCACTTGCGTGAGGAGCAGAACTGAGCTTGCTGTTGTATTTATATGACACAAGTTTGCTAAATATGTCAATCCTTTACATTTTATGTATTTGTATATTTGAAAGGGAATCAAAGAACCTTCCAATTATGAAAAAGCCGTTTAGCAATTACTGCAAAGCAGTGACCATTATGTAGTTCAAGAAGTCATGGTTTCCAACTGAAGATAATCATCTTTGATCTGTGGTATGTCATCCTGTGAAAAGTCAATGGCAAACAACCTATGTTTGTGATCATTACAAAAACAAAATGAAAAGCACCTAAACAATCTGGGATCAATGAAACAAATGAGGTGAAACCAGAAAGAGACAAAACAGTTTTGTGTATTAGGAAATGCTTCAGAGAGAAGTGCCCAAGTCATAAAAGGGCATGTCCAGTCTGTGCATAAATTTGCAGAGGATTACTAAATCTTTTTTAGTCATCTAAACAGAATTTATTTGTGTTCTGCCATATTGAGGTATTCATCTAGTATACTGTAATGAGTTCATTCCTATTTTCACACATGGCAAGAAGTTTGTTATTAAGACTTTGTGACTGCAGACCAGACAGTGCAGTTCCTGTCCTCTCAGTTCACATTAATTTAACATGATGCATCTTAACCAATAAAAGTGTAATGTTCAAGCCAGAGTTCCAACAATATAATAAGGGAAAAAAACCCCAAAACAACAGAGTAAAACTTTAAGAAACATGAAAGCTGTACTGCAGAATAAAAAATTTCTGAAAACTATATTTACTGGAAATCATAGAACAAGTTCATGAAAGAGATGATAAGATAATTTGAGGTTTGGGAGATTTTTAAAATGAGAAAAAGAAATTCTTTCTATATAGGTTATCCAAAAGAATGTTGTGAAACAATTTGCGCTATTTGTGAGTACCCATAGAAGTATTTCTTGTATCAAAGGGCTGTTCTGTTTAAGAGAAATATGAATATTAAGATCCAGTGACTAGAACCTGCACTGAAATCCAGTATAGAAGCAAGGCACGTATTCAGAAGTGGCAGTTGTAACTGTTCATGAAGAATTGTGGTACACTTATAATGGTTGGAAACATTTAGCTCAAGTTAGTAGCTCTTCTTTCTTGAATAAGAGCAGCTGTAATTTAGCAATAGTTCTTGGATTTGAAACAAGAATTAGTTAAAGGAAGACTTGAATTATAAAGGAAGCAAAAAGCAATTATCTATTATTTCATTAGAAGTCCAGGATTTGCACAGAGATTTTTCATTAAACATTATGGTTTTTTTACTGATCAGCTTAATTTACCTCCATATTTACAAAAGTATTCCTTTAACATTTTCTTCTTTTAAAACACTAAAGACCGTGCTTTGGAAGAAGGGTTGTTGTTTTGTTTTCTGTTTGTACAGTGTCTACTGCAAAATGGATGCTGGGTCATGACTATGAGCCCTAAACTTTATGAATTACAATGATAGTGTTATTAGCAATAATTCACATCTTTTTTGTTTTATATATACTTTTCGAAAATACCAGTAATCGAAACATTGGAACAAATCGCGCAGCACCAGCGTGGACAGACTTACTCTCACGCCTGTTCACAATGCAGCCATTGATGGTTTCACTTGAGTAATGGCTATCATTTGATTATGCAGACAGCAGGTTAACGGCTGTCTGTATGCAGTCTGATTAATTTTTAAATAATACTTTTCACAATGGCTCTGTTTTAGAAAGCTATTAGCATGCTAACCTGAAATCCCTGTTTTTCCTTAGGTTAATTCTGTCCCTTCTTGAGCCTTCTTAACCTCATTTGGAAGAGAGTTGTTGCATGTGTACTTGAGGGCCTACATGACTGAGTACATAGTATATGAGAGCAGTCCAGCTTACTCTGCATACTGCTTTATTTGTCTTGGCAAACCTATACGTGTATCTGCTTGTGGGTGGGGTTTCCATAGTCATGGTTCTGCCGGGTATTGGTCATATTTCACTCTTTTTTTTTTTTTAGCAAAACGTCCATCTACTGAAATGAGACTTGTGTTTAAGAGCTGAGGATAAAGTGGTGACAGTTTTTCTTTGCATTTCCTGTATTGGGAGCTCTCTAATCTTTCTCTTCTGTTTTTGAGGCACAGAATTTTGGTCTTACTTGAAACAATGGGGTTAATTTGTAAATATGTCACTGTGGGATCAAAGTCTAATCCTTGGTGGTTTCATATAATCTCTCATGCTGACATCTCTATGCAAGACTTAATTAATGTTACTGATTTTAAACTAGGTCATCCACAATACTCTCTTCTTAACTGCCCTGCCATTCATAAATAACCCAACATGTTCAAACAAAAGCTAGACGTGCCATCAGTTATCAAAAACTGGCAAACTACAAGAGCTAGAAGGAATGAGCTCAACTCTCCACCAGACTTATCCTTCTTCCAGAGCCCTCCGTACTTCTCCAGTTTATCAAGTGTCAGTGATGGTGCTGCGGGTAATACCAGCTCTTTCAGTGAATGATTTAAAGTAGCAGGGACACACACCTTGTGGAGTATGTGACATGCCCCAGGGAGCTGCCTTCTGTGTTCTTTACATCCGAAACTTAGGTACTCCAGCATAATTTTTGAGTATGGAGACAGTGCAGGCTTGAGTCTTGTACAAGGAAGTGTATTCTGTAGGCCAGTATATTTACTGTAATATTTTACTCACAGTAGTGTGAGACATTGTAATAGTTTAAATAGGCTGTCAGCTCTGGGATACATTTTATTCTATGTTGCTATCAGTAATATTTAATAATTTGTTATGACATTTTCAGTGGAGCCACCTAGTTAAAAAAATACATTATTGTATTTTTAATTTGTAACATTTCATAAGTAATTAAAAGTGAAATACTCGGGTATTTTCAATATTTTTTATGTTACTCATTTGAATGTTTTAAATGAGACGCAAAAAGTGGAAACATTGAGTGCAAAGTTGAAGCTACCATTTGAAAACATTTATATTTGGGGTAATGGTTTTATTCTATTAGTATGCGCAAGTGCTGCATAACTTGCATCTAATAATAGTGTGTTTTCTTAAACAGATGACTCTCCAGTTGCATTGACCTTGCCTTGTGTAGTAGGACCTTGCTGTCTGCTGTTTCAGACAATGCTCTGATGCGAGACCTCTCCTCCCACAGTATTTTTCTCTGTCTGTGCTACAGCATCCAGCAAGAATGCTGCTGCAGGGATCGCTGGTATTTGAGGTTTTTGTTACACTGCATCTTCTTTCTAGCATTTTCATAATGCATTCCTTTACTCCAAATACAAAACTCTGTTGCTTGGATTAGGTTAATTTCTTTCTGTAGCACTGCAAATATCTTTCAGCAGTATTGGGGAAACCCAACTTGGCTTCCCTTTGGAATTTAGCAAGCTAAAAAAAAGGGGTCATGTAGCAGAGTAGCTACTGCTTTGTGCACTGCCAACAGTTCACATTAAAGAACAACCTGTAGGCTTCCTCTTGAGGAACTTTGTTGATGTGAATGCCTCCTTTTTAATTCCTTTAGAGTTGCTCTGATTGTTTTGGATTACAGCTATGTACCAAATTGCAAAGGAAAAAGAAAACCCAGTGTTTTAATATCCAGGCTGAATTGCCTTCTAAAGACAGTATTCTGCTTCTGGTCTTATTTTAGGTAATTTTCATGCTCTGACATTTTTCAAAGATGTATTTTCAACCAGTTAGTTTTTGTTCAGTTCAGACAAGTATGTTAAAACGCATTTATAATCAGATTGTTTCATTGGCGGGCAGAGATTTCTAAGAATTGGTTAGTATTTTTCTAACTTTTACTGGAAAAATTCACACTTCCGATGACTTTCAAATATATCAGGTGTTCTGTGAGCATATGCCTTGTTTCTACTGTGGGAAAATAATCTGATTGCAGGTATTTCTTGTGAAAGCTTTGAGTTTCTGGTCACTTTGCACCCATTTTAGTTCAACAGGCTTATGGGAAGCAGTAAAAGTAGAGGAATATCTACCCAAGGCTGCAACCCCCAAGATTTCTGGCTGCAGGAGAGGCTGACAAACAGGCTGCCTCCCTGTTTGGTTCTGTAATTCACATTCGCTCTTCAGCTACACCGTGAGCTGCTTTTCTGTAACAGCTTGAGTGGCAAAGATGTCAAAGAGTACCAGATAGATAGTGCTTCTTGAAGTCTTTTGTATTGTGGTACTTCTGCATTATTGTGGTGCTTCAGCATTTTTAGATGAGGAATATTTCTTAATGTGGGTCCTCTAGAACCCTTGTAATTTTTCACTGTAGCTGTTCCTTTTGTGAATAGTCTGTTGTTTGTGTTTTTCCCCCAAAGAACAAAGTGGGCATACAAAAAGGGGAGGATCTCACATAATTACCTTTGCTTTGTTGTGATTGCACCTTTTTTGTTTGTTTTTGCTTTTCTTAATAGTGAATTTATGGAAGAGACAACAAAAATAGAGACAATAAAAAAGACAATAAAATCAAGCAGTTGGACAGCTTCTTATGTTGGAAATACCTTAATCTTAATAACCACTCAAAATGTTGCTGTTATTGATTTGAATATACATCTGCTCTTATTCTGTGCTTTAAATCAGCAAAGTATAAACAAGATTCCACTTTGGGATGTTCACTCAGTTGACATAGAAATGAAATGTGGGGAAACTTTTAATAAAAATGGATGGTTTCATACGTGTCGTTAACTAAAACCTTCATGGCAATCCTATTTAGAGGCATTTCCAATATCATTAGCCTGGGTAATTTAAATATGTAAGTCCAACGATGGGGCTTTTTGTTTATTTTACTTTCATAGGACAAATTCAGAAAGTAGCTGTCACTATTTCATCACCTGTCACTGTATAACAATTTCAACGTTATACAATCCAAATGAAAGATACCGTTCCTTTGAATAGTCTTGATATGTCTACCAATATGTAATAAGTACACTTAATGGTTCAGTTCTGTGTGTTTGGGTTTGTTTTGCTTGTTTTCAAAATTATCTTTTCTTCTTACAAGAGATATGGCTGTTGGAGGGCACTGTTGGAAAGTGGTAATTACTGCTCAGTGCTCCTTGCCCACTAGTAGTAATTCATTCGGTTTCGAATTTTGCTCTTGCTTTAGATGTGTTCCAGTTTCCCTTCCTTCTCCATAGTGTTGAGTCTTGTGTCCTGTTACCCAGAGTTAGGTTGTAAGAGGGAGTGGTTGATACTTGGGGAGGGCGATACCATTTCATTCTTCTCTGTCTTTGGTACTTTTGGTTTGACGTAACTGTGGTATGGTATTAGCATATTGCCAGTTGTTACCTGATACTGTGGTATGTGGAGTTAGAGATTGCTTTCCACAAGAGAAAATTCAATGCTTGCATACTTTAAGTTCCCTGCAGTGTGAGTTTATGTGCATGGAAGCAAGGAGTATCTCTATTTTCAGGGTGTGTTCCTATCGGAGATACTTGTCTCAGTGAGAATACCCTTGTATTGCTGCAGACTGGACACCTGCAGAAGCTATGTATCAGCTGAAAGGGTCAAATCAAATAAAAAGTTGACAGTGTGTTTACACACATCAAAGTCTACTCAGCTACAAGTGTGTTGATTAACAATACTGTTCCCTTTCTCCCAAGACCTCTTGGTGAGCCAGTATCTAGCAGAAGAGCTCAGTCACACCTTCTTCCCAGTGTTATATGAAGTCTGTTGTGTTTCTGAAAAAGGAGAATTACTGTAATTTGCTGAGAAAAGTGCACAGTTTTTTCTTTCTTAAGGATTAAAACTGCTCTGTCTGTACTCCTGACTCATATCTAAAGGCAGTTCTTTGCCTTCTATATCTTTGAAAATACAGGCTCTTCTGATTATACCATGTCATAGAAACCTACATACCTTTCCTACATTTTGGGAATACATTTTATGTAATATGCCTCTAACAGATAAAATTGTGGAATAGTTAACATAAAGATGTTACTGTGCAGCTACTTAAGTAGAGATTTAAAAATGCCAGCTGCATGTATAGCGTTACCTCATATTTGAAAGGTTGAGAGGTTTCCTAACTTCGGAAAAGTCATGATGATGACTTTATATAATTCTTTTCTTTTAAGGAACAGTAAACCTTGGATCTGTCATATATCTGTCAGGGTATTTCTGGATAGTTTCTTCTTACCTCTGTTGAAAATTATATTAGCTTAGCCCAAATCCATGTAACATTGGATGCTGTTGTTTTTATTGCGTTACTTATTCCATGTTGGCAGAAATATGATGTGGGTAAAAATACAGTTTTTTTGCTATCCAGTTGCCTTTTGGTCCCCTATTAAAACAGATTTCAGAGACTGTGTTACAAGGTTCTACTATATGGTTGAACTAACTTGCAGTATGAAACAGGAATGTTTATTTTTTTGTTGTTTGTTTTTTTTTAGATGTGGGAAATGGAAGGAGGTTTTTGTTGTTTTGTTTTGTTTTGGTTTTTTTTGTTTTTTACCTAAGCCAAACTAGCCTTCTTGGTACTTAACAAGAAAACATTTGTAGATGAAGATCTAGAGTTTAAACTTGTTTGGGAATACAGTTGAATCCCAAAATGCACTATTCAGTTGTTTCTGTTCTCATCTATCTTTCCTGAAATAAAATCAAAGTTAAGTATATACATAGTACCTTGGTATCAGAATGTTGTGGTCATTAAAAATCTAGCTTTAGTGGCCAATTTTGCTATAGAGAAAGAGTATAATGTTAATACTGTTCTTTCTTGTTTGTGTTAACCAGATATTGTCAACTACCAATCTAGTTACACAGATTAAATTTGTTTGTTATGGAAACATATTGGATTTGCTATAAAGAAGTAGTATTCTTTTAAAACATTAGTTTAGGGCCATAAGTAAGAGGGGTTTATAAGTCTCTTAAATTATTAAATGCATTTTATTTTTTTAGTGGTCAGCTGAAATTTCTCTTGTTCCAACAAATTCTGAGCTATGGCAAATGTTTTATTTTTAACTGAATTTCTGTGTCACTCAATTATGAACATTTTTTGCAAGATTGTTTTGCTTGTTATGACTGCATTTGTGCAGCAAATTCTGGAACTCTGTCTTAAATCTTCTTATTTCTGTGTAATAGGAGATATAGTGACTTGAGATGAGGGAAAATAGGAACTCTTAATTAAATTTTTGTAGTTTCATTTGTATAAAGGAATAGGAATTTCTTGGAAATCAGCAACATTTTGGAGTGTAAATGGTCCTTCCTACTTTTCCAAGATACGGAGATACTAAAATTTTAGATATCTTTGGTAGAATCAGAAAAAAGAATGGGTAATTTGTGATATTAATAAATGGATAATATCTACAATTGAAATCTATTTTCACAGGTTTTTCTAGTCACTCAAATCAAATCCATTCTGGGGGCATGCCAACAAACTGGTTTTATTATGAAAACTGTGTTGTCAGCACCGTTTAGTCCATCAAGCTCCAAATCCTCATTATCCTTCCCTTTCTATGATTAATTTGGCTTAAAAGTAATAAATGTGGAACCTTCCTTTTTGTCTTAAAATTCTTAAGCCTTTATTGTTCCCATATTCCTCTGGTTTTTATAACTAAGTGGTCTTTTTTAAAGCTGAGATTGAGTAATTATATAATGGTATGACTAGGTGCTTCTAGAAAAACAATGCTTTCTGAGTACATGACTATAAGAATTAGCAATACTGTGAAGTCTGTTTAGAAATTAATTCTCCATACTGTTTGAACTGTGATTCTAGATTTGCAAGCCAGGTTCAGTAGTGGTTTGTAGAAATAAACAGTTCCCTAGACAGCAGGCTATAAAACAGGTCAGTGTTAAGATATGCAGTAACATCTTTCAAATGTCTGTGTAGTATTAGACTACTATGCCTGCCTGTATTCTCTTTCAAGATTCAGATCATAACATCTGTTTGGAGTTTTGTTACCTGATAGACATAGGAATGGTAGAGAGTCAGCAAAGGGTTGTCAGGAGGTCTTCACATCCACCCCTCCAGGAGAGGCAAGTTTGCGGGTTCTCTTAAAATTTGTAAATGTTCTACTTTGCCAAAAGCTTACCTCCATGTTTGTGTCATCCCCTCATTTTGTTCCATATACTCTATTCTGTTATGCAAGTTGATAATGAAAATGTTTATCCTTAACAGTCAGTTGTCCTGTTGGCTGGGTGCATAAAGCTATTATTGAGGCTAAAATTTCTGAGGACAAAAGATAATGTACCACAGTATCATCCTGTATAACAGCTTCTACGCACTCCTGAGCTTCATCTTAACTGTGTGCTTTATAGAAAGCTACATGGAGTTGACTTGCAAGTTAGTGGGAGAGCTGTAAAAATATTTGAGGAAGGTGTGTGTGCAAATTTAAAGCAAGGGAAAATTGTTTTGTATAACAGCATTGGAGCTATGATGGCCAATAAAGTATCTAATCTGTACATGAGTCACTCTGCTCTAAACTCATGTGCTTTCCTCTGACTTGACACAGTGCTCTGATTATTTTCTTTTGCTATGTAATGCTATTCTCAGTCTTTTATCAGCTTTTCTCTGTTCCCTTGAGCTCTGAGGACACTATTGAGAAAAGCAAAAAGCCCCAAACAAAAAAAACCAAAAAACCCCAAACCCCAAACCCCTCACTTGCTGTTCTTGCTTGAATTTACACTTATCAAAACTCTCCCAAACACTTCGGGTGCATTTAACTCAATGAAATCAATGGATAATTAAAAAAAAAAAAACAAAACCCAATAGCCTCTGTCTCCTGGTTTTCCCACCTTACCCATCTTGCTTACAGTAAAGCTCTATTTTGTTAGCAACCATATGCATCCCAATAAAGGTTTTAAAGTTTGAATTGAGGCAGAGACTGTCTCAGCACTTGGCCAGTGAATGCAAAGAAAGTTGGCCATGTTCCCTTTACTTGCCAGAAAAGCGTGAAAGGTGAGGCCCTTTGTCTGTCAAAGAAAAAGGGAAGCTCTGATCTCTCTGCGTACAGATTTTTGCAACTATTGAGTTCCTGACCTATTCTTGGTAGGACTTGTCTGTCTCTTGCTTGCCAGCTGTGGCCCGAAGCACCCCGGAAAAGACCTCTAATCTACAGTGGACTTGTATAGAGCAACCTGGACTTTTTCCTCCGATTATCGGTTTGACTGTATTTCTTTTTTTCTCTCATTACAGTCTTAAACATCAACAAAAAAATCTCTTCTCTACAGTAAAACAGTTTTTATGCATGTGGCTTGTCTCTGTTACTCTTTCTACTAAATCTAAAGACCTGCTTTCTTCTTTTTTTTTAATATTTGATGTACATATGAGTGTTTAATTGAAAGAGCATAGATGATGTTGTCTAGTATCATACGGTTTATTGTGTGTTTGGCTGTAGGCAGTTCCAGTATGTGGTTCTCTCCCATACAGGACTTAAAAACTTTCAGTATTCGGGTAGTCTGACAATCTGTTGAATGATTTGCAACTATATAAAATAAAGTAAGAATATTAAATTATGAAGGAAATTATCCCTAAAATTTAGGCTTGTTTTCAATATGTACTGGTATGGTTTTAAAATATTTAATTCATTATTGTCAAATATTTGAATTTAAAGCATTGAAAATCTGAATCTTGAGTTTAAAAGCAGTACAGTAATAATACCTCTTCCACATTCTTACCATTACTGTACCTAAGACTATTTAGAGGTTGCTATGTAATTTTTTATGGTGAATCATGAAAACCAAGCATTTTGGTTTTTATGGTTATTATAGGGTGATAATTCTGCACACCTGAATTATTTACAACTACTATACAGTTATATAAATAATGTACACCTGACCATTGGCTTTTTCTCTACAGTTATGGCATGTTTTCTGTAGTGTGTATACTCTTTATTTTTCAGAGGGGTCACATGTAAAATAAGAAGTCATGAAATGCATACATTGTATTTTCAAAAATATGTTGAAACACTATAGTACTATTAGCATTATTACTTCCATAGCTGTTTCTGCTTTTATAACAACAGTAGAATGGTTAAATGAAAACAGCCAGCATTAATGAACAGTTAATAAAGCCAGAAAACTATACAGAATCCATGAAGACCTTAGTGTGAGGAGTGCGCTCTCTGTTTCTAATTTAACCTGTTCTCAGATTACTCTCAGAAACTGTTCTAAGTTTGTCAAATACTTTTGAGAGGTCTACAGTAGGTTTTGGTTTTGAAGGTAGTGTTTGCCTTTCCTAAACTAAATTTCATTGTACAGATTTTATTTTTCTTGAAGGTAGGTGAGAAGGGAAAGCAGTATTCAGTAAATAATTTCTGATAGCTTTGGAAGTCAATAAAAAGATGTCTTGAATATATAGGGGGTCTGAGTGTGATGCAGTCCCTGCTAAATTAACAGGAGCAGGTCTAAGAAGGCACTTAACAGTTTGCAAGATAAGTTCATAATAAAATAAGAGGACTACTGATTAAAAAGAAAAAAAAAGCCCTAGAACTTAAGGATGCCAATTGATTTGGAAAGGACGGAAATGAAAAAGATCTGCAGGAGCAGGTAACTGTTTTGAGGTGTGGCAATAGCGTGCCTAAGATGACAGATGAACAATATTTAATTTGAAATCTTAAAGGACAGGTTAGTCTGCTTTCATTTATGTATGCTAGTTTTATATGTTGTTTCTTCATAGGTCATCTACTGTTAGCCATGAACTTTATTCTAGATGTATAGGTACTATTTTTTTTTTCCTCCTCACCTCAGTTCTCACACATGATCTGCTTCTTCTTTGTTGGCTTCCTAACAACCAGAAAGTGACATATGGGAAAGCAATAACATCCATATTAGAAATTAGATGTTATTATTTAAAGAAAGATCTCCGTATAGTATGCAAGATATTAGTTGGGAAAATGGAGAGCTTCAGACTGCCTGTTGCACCTTGTGAGTGCTGGTGCAGGTGATGATATCGTCACTGAGTTACCATTTAAAAACACTTTCTCTACGTATCATCAGTGAACTTGACTAGTTGTGGCAAACCACTGATATGCATTGCCTTGCAAACTGTCTTGAAACAGTTTTTTGTTTTTACACTGTTTTGAAATAGTGCATAGGTTTTTGCTGCATGCAGAGCACCATTGCTAGCATCAGCCGTGGTTTTGTTCAAAACAGTGTAGATTGCACAGACCATTAGTTTTTATTGCTGCTTTGCCTCCGCTCAGGGATCTTTTCTTATGCCAGTTATGACTTCGTAACTCACTCAGCTGCCTGCTAAAGTCTTCGTTGAACAGTCAGTCCTGCAGGTGAGCCTCCTGCATATAGTCTACAGGTTTTTCCCCTTAGCGGGATGAAGTCAGTGTTGTCATCTTGCCCAAGAGAAGCCTGATTACAAGGCCTTGGCCTGCTCCTTATCTTGCAGTTTGCTGCCTCAGTACTGGTCTGGTAGTGTTTGATTCAGTGTTTCAGAGTAACCTCCTCGTCCCTGCTCTTGGCCTTGCTGGCGACATACAAAAGTCTGTATTCATTGTGCTGTACGGGTGTTACTTGATCATTAAATTTCCTCAACTTCTTGTTATCGTTTGTGGTGAGAACGTGGTCGTGGCTGACGGTGAGGCCAACGATCTCCCTCGTTGGGGAGCGCAGGAGGCGGCAGTGGGAGGGGAGGATTAGCTGGGGGCTGAGGCTCTGCTGTGGGCCACATCCCGAGACCAGCAGATGAGTTGGGTCCGACGTCAGTCTGACGGGTCTGGTCGAAAGGTCAGGAGTAGCGGAGGACAGGCCTGGGCCCAGAGCTGCTAACGACATAGCTCAGCCCAGGACTGGGGGGACAATCCTGAGCTGAAATGGCTCCTGGGCCCGTTGGTGGGGGTCGCAGATGGGGCTGGTTATGGCATTTAAGGGCTTGGTGTCCTTGGGGCCCTGACACTCCCTCTGACAGAGATCTGTGGTGATCCCCTCCTGGGTTACCATCACATATCATGTGCTAGTTGCAACATTGGTTTGTCGTTATCATGCCCAAGTACATTACAGAAAACAGAGTAGTTTCACCCTCTTTAACAGTTACAGCAGAAATAACCTTGAGTGTTTCAGCATGCGTTTGCTGGTTCATTATCTTTTACAGTCCTTTTGTGGTTGGGTTCTTTGGCTTGTTTAACTGTGGCACTGACTGTTTCCTCTCTGATGCTTTCCCTTCTCTGCTCAACCTTAGGGTATACATCAGGCATATGTATATGCCTCCTCCCTTCTAGGAACTTTTTAAGCTAAATACAAGGATATTGAGTAATGTGATAGCAGCAGGGATGCATGATCAAATGCATGCAAGCTAATCTTTCTGCTTGACTGAGAAAGTGTAGCCTATATATGTAGTGCTCATTTTACATAGTATGTTGTTACTGAGGCATATGAATATTGGAACATATGTGTATCTAGTTTGGGGTAAAAAAACCCAACAAGATTCCTTAGTAGCATTTTCAGATTTTAATGAAGCAGTGTTGTTTGGATACTAGCAAAGTCTCTGGCACATATTGCAGCTTATGTCAAAATAAAAAAGGGTGTTCCAGAGAAGGAAATGTCCTTTTCCAAATTATGACTGCATTTTTTAGCCTGGTTTCTTATGGAAATAACTTTGCAAAGTCACACTGTGTGTCTGTGTCTTTTCTGCCAACTTTTAACTTGGCCTGTAGCAATCAGGTTTATTACAAAAGTACAGATCTTAAAAGATGCTAAAGACTCAACAAATTTTGTGCAAATGTTACTTGGGTACAGAAGAGAAGTTCTGTAAATCATTCTGACTGTGAAGAAGTTGCTCCGAGAGCTCACACATTAGTGGAGGGTCCATATAGGAGAAAGTCCTTAGTAATACCCCAACTGTAAGAAAAGCTTCAGTTGGAACTGGCATCTCCTTAGGCATCACGATTACTCAGAACTCATTATTTCTAGAAGTAACTAAGGTATATAATGCTTGGTTATCATGTGTTCTGTTGTTTTTCAGTGTACCTTTAGCTACTGAATACTCTGCATTGACATTAAATATCCTCTGAAATACTCATCTATTAATTTTAGTAACAACTTCATTGTGTTAAAATTGCATTCCATCTATTCAGCTGAAAGTACAAGAACTTTTAAGAAATGTAACAAACTCTGAACAAGTGATTGTTTGCATTAGGTAAGTATAGAATTAGCTTTTGCCACACATTCTTATCCCAATTAACTATATTATGAAGACTGAAGTAGACTAAAAATCTGGGATAAAGTCCCATCTTACCGAGGGAGCAGATTTTCATGTTTAGAATTCCAAATTCTTACTATTCTTGAAGCAAGGAGCTCGACTGTACTACCCAAGTTGTTTTATGATGACTGCACTTAAGTTGAACACTTGCTGAAGGTTTTATCCTAAAACAAAGGGTGAAGTCCAAATGCACAATTACAAGCCACAGGTTCTAAACAGGAATCTCACAAGTAGTCAGAAATGCTTCATGGACTACTTTCATAGAGGCTCTGAAAGATAACCAATAAAAACAAATAAATCTATGTTTGCTCAGCAAGAATATAGACATTAATTGTGATCATTTTAAAGATCCTCAAATAAAGTATTGGCTAAATGTGTCATAATCATATATGGAGACATGCTATGTTGATCTTCAGGCGTGTTTCTTCTTCAAATAAGTTGTTAAAGAAATGCAAGTGGAGCTTAAGGAACATGGAAGTTGCGGTGAACGTACAGTTTTCTCTGTGTCTGGTTCCATTTATCTTAGAAGACATGATAGTATATTATAAAAGAAACCTAATTTTGACCCTGGGTGTGTTTCCATCCTATTTATTTATTTAATAAGATTGAATTCCTAGTATTTATAATGTGAATTACAATGATGCTTACAAGAGTTTTAAAACATTAAAACATTTAATTTAAAATGATCACTTAAAATTGCTTATGTTGGTAATGACCTCTTATGTTAATGTAGTAAATACCTTGCAACATTGCAAAAAAATAATTTGCAGTTGTGTGGTGACTTGCTTCTTGCAGGTTTAATTCTGGCAAGAGCCAACATCATAGAGATTACTTCATGGCTTCAATGAGTCAGACGTCTCCCAGAGAATGATGAGGTTGATAAAGCCGTTCTAGGCAAAAAAATGAATGTAGTGTTGATTTGCTGAGCAAGTATTTTTTGAGTAGTGTATTTGAGTAGTGCCGTTTTCAGTGTTGCAGTGCTTAGTATCTAGAAAAGTTAGAACAGTAGTAATATAGAAATTGTTTCATGTATTTTCAGGGATGCTTGATCAACAGTCTTCTGAAAATGACATCTTTCTCAAGTAGATAATTAATTACCCTCTGAGCAACCCCCCCCCCCCTTTTTTTTTTCTCTTGCATTCTCTATTAGGTGTGGTAATAATATGCAGATGAAACAGCAGATGTTCAAATGAGAAAGTAAAAATAATAAGAGAATAAATATTATGATTCCTGAATGAATGATATGAATAGGTCAGGAATGGTATACAAAGAAAATGTATTTTGAGAAAGTGCAAGAGTGGTGCAGTTATTTAATAATATTAGTCTTTAGCATTTGAAATGTTTTTCTTTGCTTTTCTAAAACTAAGGTGTAAATGCATAGATTGACAGATGTCTGAACTCTTGTTCACATACAGATTAGCTTTTCATTTTTATTTGAAACATTACTAGGGTTTCAGACTTACTGTTGTTGCAGTTATGACAGCTGAGCAATAATGTGTAAGTTATTACTCAAGTAATGTTTCTAATAGGACTACTGTGGCTTAGCATAATGTGAATAAAACTGTTAGCTTGGGTTTACAGAAGATAAACTGTAGTGATGTATGCGCCGCTAACATGCCATCAGACGTTTTAGTAGTCAGAAATATTTTTATTACAGGTTTGTTCTGTTCTCACCAGTGTGGCTAGAATTACAGCTGATGCGGGACAGTGAGAGAGGGAAATGAGAGAAGACTTGGGTGCTCACACAAGAAAAATGCTGTGAGGAGAATGAACAAGACAAGGAACCTGAGGGGTTATTGCTTATTGTGTGACCTGGTTCAGATCAATTTTAAAACTTTGGCAGGGTGTCAGTTTTTTATGGCAAAGTGCAATTGGAATTTATTGAAATGTATGTCAGTGTGCCACTTTAACTCCCTTACAGGTGTGGTTTCACATTGGGCAGAAATGCTAGATGAGCTCAGATAGGAAGGCACTTCGTTATTAACTGGAACTGGATAAGAAAGAGGATAGCCAGTGCTGGAGTATTCTTGCTGGAGGGGCATGGATTTCTGCCTTGCGATGCTAACCTCTCTGGTATTACTTTATGAAAAGGGTGGATGAGGGATAATGGTGTTAGGATATTTGGGAAACAGTTTACCTCGAGGCTGAACTGTCACTCAGTTACAAGCTGCTGAGCTAAGGCTTGTAGTTCCTCCAAATTAGTACTTGTTATTGCAGTGTCCAGGTAAATAAACCTACTTCTGTAGAAACTGATGTGCTGGTTTCTATCACTGCTGAAGCTTGGATCCCAGTGCAGAGAGAGAAACCTTGTTGGGAGGCATAGGTGGTGCTCCAGGCAGGGTGTGGAGTGTGACTGGTGTGCTGTGCTGTCTGAACCCTGTCCTCCAGTCTGAAAGGGTCAGCCTGCTGTAGGGCTGGGCCAGTGGCTGGCTGACCAAGGCATTAACTTCTAAAGGCTTGAAGCAACTTAGACAAGCAGTATCCTTTGATCAAGGCAGCATCTCTGAAAGCATCTTTCACAGGTGTGGTAGGAAGAGAATGGGCTCAGAGCATGAAACACCCAGTTCTGTTACTGGTGGGCCATTGTGAATGTGTGGTTGGAACCTTTTGCAAGTGAAGGCCAGCAATCAATTTCCTACTTACTCTCCTGTCGCATTCAGGAACTCATCTGGCTTTCAAATAATGCAATTTTTCCTGCTCATGTACTGAGTTTATTTGTGATAATGATTCTTTGAAGAGAGCATTTGCTAGAAACTAGAACGGAGGGAGTATACCATGTTTACAAATGACATTAGTATGTAGTCCCAGGTTACTGTTGACCATTTGCAATATTTTAAAATTAATTTGTAATTGATATTCATTGTGCACAAAACCACTCCGCTTCTGCTGCTTTGTTTCAGTTTGCAGGGCTTTACTAAGAGCCCTGATCAGTAGAAGATCCTTCTGTTATTTTCCAACATATTTAACACTGGGTGGCCTTGGTGAACAAAGGTACTGTGCTTTACTGACTGAGGAGAAATGGCATAAACTGACTAAGGAGAAACCAAGTGAATGAAGATGTGTGTGTGTAGAACCTGAGAACTTGTTAAAGGATAAAATGAAGATATGAACAGTGGCATTGAGTCCTGGGGAACCACAAAATCTTCAAAGGTAGACAAAGCCTTGAAAGGGGATGGTGGCTAAAGTATTTCCCAGTTGGAAGCTGTAGGTGTTTCAAAGGACCTGAATGATTGATTGTTGGTACTCAAATACACACAGAACATGTGGGCAGTGCTGTGAATATGCTGCTTGCTGTTCACTGCAGATCTGTACAAGATCCTCGGTAGGCCTGAGTGAGGCAGCTCTGATCTTGTGGCAAGAGTGACATATTATTAGGTTCAGTTAATCCCCATATTAAATACTGAGCTAACTAGCCAGGTACGTGCTCAGGGTTGAAAGAGACAAACCTGTTACTTGCCCTTGTCTTTTCATGCTGTGTCCAGTTGCATATGTTCCTTCATAGCAGTTTGGTTCAGGGCTAAACTGAAATTAGAAAAGGGTAGTTTGTACAAAAGCTGGAAAGGAGTATTGGGGTTTCTAGTGTTTTCACATTGAAAAAGACATTCTGCTTTCCTTATGCTGGTAATCATGCAAAGAAGGAGGGCACTGAGGACTGTCTAATTGGTGTAGGGATCAGCCGTGAAGAACTGATGGCAAACCTTCGCCATGTGGAAATGATGAAGGACAAATCACCATCTGCATAGTGCAAGTTATTGCCAGTCACTGCCAGGTGAAAAGGTTAATAAACTTGCTGCCCAATTAAACCATGTCCCTTGCATCTTGTTTTTTTATTTCTACATGTCTGAGACAGGTTTCAGCTGCTGTTCAGTTGCTTGATCTCACATTTGTCTTCAAGGTGAAAAATTTCCATATGGATGGAAAAAACCCCATGTTTTTAATAGGGTGGTGTTTAATCCTGATGGATATAGTGAATATAAGATTTTGAGGATGGTGTAGGGGGGTTGACCAAAGCTTTTCTGAATAAGTCTTGCAAGTTGACTAAATGAAAATGTGTTTGTGAAACTGTAGGAAAGTGGTCCTGCTCAGCTGATACTGTTTAAGCTGTTAAAGAAGTCAGCTCTCTCATCTAGGATTCCTTTCTGGCTTTTTTATCCTGTGTTTTTACAAGACACTTTAATTTGATCATAAGAATTGTCACAATTGTTGATCAAGAAGGTTACCTTGTTTCTTTTGCTTTACTGAATGGCATTTCCTGTTTTTATTTGTTTGTTGGAGGTGTTTACAGTCTTTGTTTCATTTCTTCTAACAGGAATTCCGTACATTTTAATTTTTAAAGTTTTGCCTGGCTTATGATGCATCTTCCCTGTTATGTTTTTGGCTGAATTTCCTGTAGTGAAAATGTAAGAAAGTTAGAATTACACTCTTCCTTTTGAGGACATTGTTTTTGTTTAGATAACCAGGTACTCTTAAATCTGTGCAGCATTGGAACTAGAGAAATTTTGGTGATTAAAAATTGAGAGAGTGTGGTTAAGATGTGTAATTCTTTGTATTAGCTTTAAACAGATTTAGCTCTAATTTGATGGTGGTCTGGTAAGGGGCAGAGAAAGAGTTGTTTCATTTAGTAACTATAGTTATTAACTCTGATGAATATAACTCTGGAAAATTGAGTTGATGCTCCTGGTTTTCAAGATCACAGTGGTACATATTTGTTTTATATAATATCTTTTACTAATTGTCAGTTACTCTGTGTTCCTTTATAGTTTATCTAATCTTTCCAAGAGATTCTACTTACCAGTGTCATGTTTGTTGAATTCTGCACTTTGAAGAATTTTGTTTTAAATTCTGCTGCACTCCTTTTTCCTATGAGTGTGAGACTCAGTGCTCCAAAATATTTTTCACCCATTTGAGACTATTTTCACAGTTCTTCAAAAAGTTAAGGAAATTATTCCAGAAGTACTTGTTCAAAGATGGAGAAGGATAATACCACCTTTAATGGTTAGAGTTGTCATGCATCTCAGATAGAAGGACTCGTTCATCTGAGTGTTGATGGTGAAATTACAGTTTTCGGATAAGGCCACTTATCATGAAATTCAAGTCACCACTGAACAGAAGGTTTATTTAAACAGCATAGTGCCGGTCAGGTCTAGAAAGAAATAAAGAATTGACCCTGACAGTAAGATAAATTCAGTCTTGGGTTCTCTCAGTGTGTCTCCTCATACAGAAAAGGAATTTCTGTAAAGAAATGAAGAGTGGAGCTGGTATCTGGCAGTAGCTTCAGATTCTGCCTGATGCAGTGATGAATGATGAAGCAATTGAGAGAGTTCACCATCTGGCAGCCATTTGCATAGTTTGAGACATGTAGTACTTGATCATGTTTAGATAGGTATTCTAGAAATTAAAAAAAACCTCTCTAACTTGACAGGATATATAAATACTGTAGTTTTTTGACATTTTTTTGTTTTTGTTTTTGAAACACAGCCACTGGTGGTAAATCTGAGGTTCTGCATGATGCTCTGTGCCAAATAAAATGTTGTTATAACTTGCTTCCAACTGTTCAAATAGAGTTTGTGCACATCTTGAGTGATTCTTAAGAGTCTGGCTATTTCCTCCTTACTGTTTGTTCCTGGTTCCCTGGGCAGAAGAAAGGTTTAGAAAACTGATGACGACGCATTGGTGCCCTGTTCTTGTCCTGGTATCTTCTGCTTGTGTCTGAGATAAGGCACTGTAATGAGAAACTAACAGTGTGCATGGTACTGGATAAATTAAAGAGGAGTTAGTAAATGTGGGTTTCTTATTTGCTTCAAGGAATTGCTCTGGAAGAAATTGTAGCTTATTTACAAAAGAAAAAAAGCTCTTTTTTTTTTAAACTTATAAATGGATAGTTGTAGTATACAAACAACTTTTCTCATGAATCAGTTGTTTTCTTAAGAGCTTGAACTGGGATTATATTGTTTACACACAGTTGTTGGGGTGATCTGAGCGAGATAATCAATAGTTTTGGATCCACTTACCGTACCAAATTATTTCTCTACTGTTTCCAAGAATCTCTTACTCATTGATCTCTTGTGCCTTAGATGCTTCATAAATATATATTAATTTGAATTAATATAATTATTTTGTTGATGCTTTTTTGTGGTGTGTGTTGAAACGTCTTTTGTTTAGGATACATAGTCACCATTTATATGTAGCTTCTAAGGTGAAAGTTGGAGAAATAGCTATGGGTGTCCCAGCGCAGCCAGGGAAGAAGAGAGGATTGTCAGGCCACCTCCGTTTGCCCTTTAGCTGTCTTGAATTACCTTCTGTACCAGTCCAATAGCAGTTTGCCCACGGAAACGATGAGTATGGATTTTGTAATGCCACGTATCTGTTTGTCAGTCCCCCTCATTCTCTGCACCCATAATCTTGTCCCCTACTGGGCATTCACCAAGTTCCCTGTGAAGCTCCCACTGCATCCTACATACTGAGTTGCATTTGGTATCTCTGGTAGCATGCAACTTCTTTAAATAGTCCCCATCTTTACCATGACATGTATCCCTTACTTCCCCCTCATACAGTTGCTGTTTCTTCCCACAGTCCAACCAGCATTCTCAAATATTTATCTAATAATCTTTTCCTTGACAGCCTAGAGGTGAAAGGCTTTCTGACTTACCACATTGTGTGATGGTTCTGAGCCTTCATACGCCTTTCCTTAGACTGAATAATAGTGTAAGTCTTAACATATTCTGTTTTTTTTCTTTGAAGCAGAATTCCTACTGACCTGAAAAGCAAATTAGCTTGAATAATGAATTATAGGTTAAACTGATACTAAATTAATACAGTTTTTATAGTCTATGATTATGTTGGATGTTTTACCTAGACTGTTGTAGACTTTAATCCCAGATGGATGGGGAATAAGGAACTATTAAATGTTATTATTAATTATTATTAATACTAAGTAGAACCAGCTTGCACTTTAAGTCTTAAAGTGTATGCAGTAGTGTAAAAAAAAAAAAAAAGTAGACAAATTAGTTTTGTGTCACATGTTTTCAGACTTAATACTTTTTGTGAATGTGTGTGCTGAAAGGTTGCCAGATTGTTTATTTTCATTATTCGTTTGTCGTAGTTGGCTGACCTCTGCATCCAAGATGATTCACTAGTGCTGGATCTAGTTTCTTATATTTTTACTTTCTTTTACTGATAGAAGGAGCACATTACATTTCTGACATAACTTAAGTCTTGTAAAATGAACCAGTGTAGTTATTAATGGATTTCATCAGCTAATCTACTGGCTTTAGAAAATGTCAGCATGTGTTGAATGCAGTGCAAGCGTAGCTGTCTACTTCATGTGCTTTTATATTCAGATTTAACTGTGAATCAGTGTGTTTTGAGTTGGATGTGCAACGAGAAGAATATGATTTTGAATAATTTCAGCATTGTTTTTATATGCAAATGCATGTATATGTTTGTATGAGGATTTTATATGAGGATCTAGGTTTTGGCCACCCATATGCAGATAGGCAAGTAAGGGAAGCCCCAGGGAGTGATAATTCTGCAATTTTACAGTAAGTTACAAAATACTGTTTTATTGGTTGAGCTTGTGAGTTTTACACTTGATAGTATTTATAACACTGTGTTAACACATTTCATAACATACCTAATGAATCCCAACAGTTCAAGGAATTTGCTGGGCACAGTGAATTGAAATCTGTTGATTACAGTGGAAAGCAGAGACTGAGAAGAGTGTAATGGGGGACACATGAAACCCTTGTCATCTGTTCAGCAGAGCCACAGCTTCAGATATCTTTGCAGTTGTCCACAGATCAGAGGCTCTACCATCATGGTTTTTACTTGCTGATCCATGAGATTTTAGCATACTCATACAATAGATAAATTTTCTCTTAATCTGCTATGTTCAGGGTGCTTTTAGGCATCATAGCAAACATGATCTAAACTGAAGCTACTACTAAGATGTGTGGTCCTTACCAGGCATTCCTAATATTTCCTTTTTGTGGAGTGTAGTGATCATGTGGCCACAAGGTGAGTCAGTTCATTTGGATGAAAAGAATTTTTTCCTGACAAATCAGCCAGCTGAATCAACTTAACTCTGGACTCATGATCTCTAGATGCATGAGATGGGGGAAATGGGGACCGAAGGTCAAGAGTGAGGAGAGGAGAGAGTCTGCCAGCTTTGGTGGCAGCTACCTGCTAGATCAACGTAGCTGTAACATAAAATTACATTTGCAGATTGCGGAACTGTGTAAACCAATTTAAGCAGCATTTTCTTCCCTTCCCCATGCTGCTCATTTTCTCCCTTCTGCTGTTATGGCACACATGTTAGTACAACCATGTATGAACTGGATTGGGAAAATGATCTAGCTGTGAAGTAACTTGAGCAAAAAATTCTTGAGATGGATCAGTTCCCTATCATGTTGCAATGGTCATGAGAGGATGGGAACAGCTGGACATAGACAGGGAGCTTCTTAAGCAGACATTATTCTTGATGAGATGGATTTCAAACATGGGCACAGATAGAATGATGCTGGCAGACAGAAATGGGCAGGTATGTAGCCTCTGGAGTTGAGGAGAGAGGTGACCACCAAAACCACTGTTGGGGAAGATTTGAGATAAAGTTTCTAGAGAAAAGATAAAAGATCTGAGAGAAGCAGTTTGGGGAGGACACCTGTGGAGACACTTTGGCTTAGGCATGAGAGGCATGAGAGAATGATGCTGAAGGAAGGAGGTCTGTGGAAGACCAGTCCTGGCCTCTGAATGAGCTTTGTGGACAGAGTCTGGGATATAAATGGACCTCTGGTTTTAGCAGGTTTCTGTTTACAGAAGCAAATCAGCGATAAGACTTTTTTTTAAAGTTTCTCCATAAAGAACGATGTAAAAAATTTCAAGTTAACATGCATGATCAGTTTTGTGATCTCAAATTCATTATGTGATGTTAAAGTTGCATAATGACGTTGTCTTTTTTGCCTCGTAGAGTGATGTTGTTTTGTAAGAATTTCATTTGGCAGCCAGCCTAATAAGAGGTATATTATTTGCAGTGACAATCCATTCCATTAATTTTTATTCCTGGCTTAGCAATATTACAGGGAGTACACTTATGAATATATTTTGGTGACTTGTATTTTCATTCGATTGCCTGGAATTTTTCTGATGCAAACAGGAAAGATGAATCAGTAGACTAGAGATGTTTTGATAGATGAAAGAAATCCTTAAAAAATCTGAAGACTACTACTAATACATATATGTGTTTTATACCTTTTACAAAGTATTATTGTTACTTGATATAGCAAGACAGAAACTTAAGAGATAAAGAAAAAAACCCAGCTGCTTCTCCTTCTAGCTCCTTCTAGATCTTTCTCCTTTGATCAGCATTGTTGTATGTAGATTTGGACTTGAAGGCACAGAATGGGTGCCAGAAGAAATAAAATGGGAACGTTTGTAGATGGATTGCTCCCAGTTTTTTTTCAAGCGTATAGTGGCAAAAAGTTATGTAAGCTCTTACCTGGGGATTTGAAGAGGAAGGAGGGCAGGAAAGAGGGATAGGAAATGGTAGAATAAGTTAATTGCTGAAGTACTTTACTTGTGCGTGTGCTTAAGTGGTTTTTGTTGTGATTTTTTTTTTTTTTTAAGTGAAGCTGGTAAGATTGAAGAAAGTGAACTAAAATAAATTTCAGGATACAATTTAATGATACAGGGACTAGCAGGGAATATAGATTAAAGAATTGCTTGGGTGTTGGCTTCTCAGTGTTATCTCCTCTACAGTTGTGCTGTCTCAGTATTTTGTAGGGTGTTCTGTAAACAGTGTTGGTAACATGACCCCAGTTTAAGTCCTGTCCCCGCCACTCTTATCCAACTACTGCTAGCTCCTTCAACACAGCTCTCCTGTGAACTGTAGCTTTTATTTTACCTTCTGGTGCTAAATCTCTGTCTTGTACAGGATCTGAGTTTCCCATCTTGACTCTCTTCTGGCTGCTCTGGCATGCACATGAATTTTGTAATGCATGGAGAATGTAATTGTGGCTCTTTGTTCTGTCTCTGTCACTTTCCTTTGCAACCTTTCTTGATCTCTCCTCTGTTGTTAAACCAATAAAATTGAAATCTTGATTGAAATATTAAACTGCATTTTTTTCCCCATGGTTTTATGGTAGCTACTGTCTGAAGAGAGACAGTTTGCTAGCTGTTGACAGGCTAGCAAAATTTTAGGCCATGGATTTGTAGTGAACTGTAACTTTTCTTAAATTCGTTTTTCCTTCTTGATGAGCCCCCCCCAATGATACATTTAGTTACATTTTTGCATTTCATTGTGTGAGAAAATAGCGTATCAAATGTCCTATTAATGAAAGACTATGTTGTATGTTTTACCTTTTGATTTGTGCCAAACTGCTTTTGGATGAAGAGTAGTAGTAATCAATAAAAATGGAAGCTGACACTCTAAAATGGTTTAAAATAAAATTGTTAGTCATAGTTACCCTAGAAGAGTATCAAAATAGATTTTACACTTCAAATTACTTTCATTATTAACCTTTCCCGATTCTATCCTTCTCATCATTCCTAGTTGTTTGATCAGCTACAGATGATTTAATTATTATGCTTAGCTAAACTGCATGAACTAAATTGAAGAAGGTAGTTCCTTATGCTTATGTAAATAGTGCCTGGGTCAACATTTGGTTGATCAGTTCAGTAGTCAAGTTGTTATACCTAGCCAGCTATTTGCCTCAGTTTTATGATGTGTTTTGCTACTGAAGTTTCAAAGTCTTTTTGGTTTTTTTTTCCTTGTTTCTATTGAATTTAGACTGTTTTAGTAAACTTAGGCCTTAATGTAAATTTTCCACATTTTTAATAATACACTTAATGTTTTTAAACATTAAATACAATAAATTGAAATATAAGAGTATATTTGTTTAATTCACCATGATTTGTCTGGGTGCGTCTCTTTTATTATTGTTTCCTTTGTTGAACTATCTGTAACCTCTTATTTTTTGATTCCAAGATTGATTTGATTCTGTCATTCTGTTTGCAGGAGAGAAGCTGAGAATTGATGGCAACATTGAAGGGCAGGTTAACATTTTAGCTCAAGGCATATAAGTAAAGGGGTCAAAAAGATTATTAATAATATTTCAGTCTTTTACCCTACTCTGCCTTCATGCTTTTCAGTCATAAACTTCTGGCAAAAATACTGTGTTTTCTTCATGATTTCATGGGAACAACATAAAGTTTAATGAAAACAAAACCCATGTAATACAAACCCAATTGTAGTTGTGATAGGGTTCCGTTCTGAGCAGGAAAATAATTAGTTTTAAAAGACAGTGTAGGTTTAAAAATTATTTTGTTCTTCAACATGTTTTAACTTACCCTGGCTATGAGTCAGAAAAACTATAGAAAAGACTTTTCCTTTTTTTTTCTTTGTGTATATCTTGTGTGTTCGATTTCAGTGTTACAGCTTCAGTAAAATTAGTTTTCTGCAGTCATGTAGCTTTCCATAGTGAAGACAGCTATTTAAATATGTAAAACATGACTGTGATTTCCCCACATTGTAAAGTGAGACTTTAAGACAGATTTAAATGTGTGTTTTGGAATTCTCTAGGTCTCAGTATAATTAACATCTGTTGTTTTGTGTTCCTTCTCTTTACATAAAAAAAATTCTTTCTGTTGTAGTTGTGATGGTGGATTTTGTGCCATGGATTCTGTTCAATATATATATATATATTTTTTTTTTTTCTTTTCTTTACAGAAAGCCAACTTTTTGGATGCCCTATGGGGAGGTGCACCTTTGACATGGATTATGCGTTTGGTTGTCTTCTACAACCTGAGGCAACAGTGTGTGTGCTACATATGATAGAATAATTAATTGTGGGAAGAGACAAGTCAAATGGTTACGTCACAGTAAGAAGCTGATTTAAAAATGTTTGTATTTCATGCCAATAATCCAAGCCTGGGAAAGCCTACTAGCCCAACCATCAAAAAAATTAATTTTTTTTAAACCCAGTTCAAAAAGAACAAGTAGTCAATGTATATTTTACCACGTGTTCCCTGATTAATTAGCACTGAATCTTTTCTTATGCTGAAATCATGGTGTGAGGATTGATAGACAACACCCCCCCACCATCCCCAACACACATCTAGCAACTAAAGACTGTGTCAAGATGACCTCTGAGGAGATGGCAGCGTCTGTTCTTGTCTCTGTGGCACAGGGTAAAGTGATACCTGCTCAGTCAGCTGGAGATGAAAATACTGAAAATGCTTTGGACACCAATGTTATAAAAAGACATACAGGCAGTCCGGGAAGGCAAACCACACACGCTCTCTCATACTTACACAGACTTGAAGAAAAAAGTCTTCAGGGCTCAGTGCCCAAAATACTCTCTCTGGCGAAAGAACAACTGACTAATGACAATAGCAATGAAAACTTCTGGGAGAGGAACAGCTCCATCCCTGATTCAGTGGAATTTCCGAACATTAACTGTAACATTGTACAGAAAAAGTACACGAGCACTATCCCGTGCAGCCAGTTGTATAAATCTTGTGATCCTTTAGCAGGGGGAGAGGCATGCCTGGAAACTGGAATTCCCGTTTCACTGGAAAGAGCCATGCTTGCTGAAATTCAGTTGAAAATGAATGGACCTCCGTTAAGAAGCCAGACAGCAGTAAATAAGAATGACAGCAGTGATACTGATCAAGTGGCCTTTTTTCACTTTCATTGTGCTAGTGAAAGGAATATATCAACGGCTTTGTGCAGTTTACACAACGGCTTCATTTTGGATGACTGCTTGCAGCCAGTAACTGTCGGTGATGGTAACACCACTGGCTCCCCAGCCTGCACTTGCAGATTAATGGAATTGACAAATAATTGTGAGAATGAAAATGGGCAGCAGTTGTATGAAGACACTTTAAGGGATAAGTATTTATGTCTGGAAAGAGCCCCACGAAAGGTTAAAGTGGCGTGCTCAGGTCACAACTTCTGTGGAAGTAACTTTACTGGAAGAATGCCCTCAAAGCCTTTTCTGAGCCATTTTGAAGACTGTAGTGATAACTGTGAAGAAGAGATGGAAGAGGATTTTTTTAGAAACAAAAAGGAACGTTCTACTTTATTAATAAGACGTTTCTGTAAAAATGATAAAGAGGTTAAAAAATCAGTTTATACTGGAACGAGAGCAATTGTTAGGACTTTACCTTCAGGGCACATAGGAACCATTGCTTGGAATTATGTTGAGCAAAGGAGAAACAACAGTGGCTTGAAGCTTTCTAGGATTACAACAGAACAGCTAACTATAATTCAGTCCTTAATAAAATGGGAATTTAATTCCTTTCTTGAGAAGTCTTTATGGTACGAGGTAAGCTTTTTGTAGTGGTTTTTTTTTTGGTTTTTTTTTTTTTCATAAAATTTTTTATAAA
>JAVJGG010000094.1:24231648-24317367 GCA_035590195.1 Aviceda cuculoides | reverse complement strand
TATAATTTTATATCTGTATAAAATTTATACATAGATATGTATGTATGTACATATATATCTATATAAAATGTATATAGGTACATATACATAGATATATGTATAAATTTTATATCTTTATATATTATATATAAGAATGTAATTATATACAGATACAAAAATATATACACATTTTATAGATATTTATATTCCAAATAGAAAATGTATATAATATGCATTTATATTTATACATATATATGTAAAATAGATGTATTAATATATATTATAGATATACACAGTTGAATATATATGGCATATTTGTATATATAAACATTTGTTGGATATATTAATGATATAATAATGACATGGAATAAATTGCATAAAATGATAAGTGGCAGTATTAGATCACAGTGAAAAATTTTGTCGCTCTAAAAAAGCAAGCATAGTATTTTCCATGTTACAAATATTTATAATGCTTCTACGCTTGTGAATAATTTTTAAAAATTATGTACTAGTTGAATAACATATATTAATGTGCTGATATTGCCCTGATTTGTATTCTCTTAAATTAGATAATACAAAAAATTCTAAGTTTAGAATGAAGTAATGAATGCATAAATTATTATTGTGGAAATGAAATAGCACATCCTTAATAAATTATTTTAAGCAGTAAAAGATTTTCTGTGGTGGTAGAAATTAAATAGTTGTTGATGGAATCTATAAAAGATTTTGACTGCTGATTCTCAAGGATTCATCTGAAATGTGACTACTGAGAAAGAATGGACTAGCAGGATGATCACAGCAAGAGAAATTCTTTCAAGAAGAGTAAGAGAAGAGAGGTTGAGTTTAGCAAAAAAAGGAGGTGTGTTTTTTCTGTTAAAATGTGTGAATAAGCTCTAGGGAGGGGAAAATAACCAAGGTAAAGGAGAGTGTGGTCAGACAAGCTATGCTTATAAACTGGTCCGGAATAAATGTAGGTTGAAAGCTGGAAGAAATTTCTGGCAGTTAGTGCTCAGACTCTGCAACAGCTTTCAGGAGGACCGAAATGAAGAAAAACTTAATCTACTTGTATAGAATCATAGAATCATTTGGGTTGGAAAAGACCTTTAAGATCATTGATTCCAACTGTAAAATTGATGGAATGGATTATATGAAATTTTGTCAGTTTTAACAGAAGAGTGGACTTGGTGGCTCAGGGGCTCCATGACAATTGTGCCCTCCAGTAATATCTTCATGTCTTTCTAGAAACTAGTATTTTTTCCATTTAAATAGTTGATTGAAGGGTTCTACGAACAGTATTCGTGTGTCAGTATTTTGTGTTAGGTTGCAAAGCTTTGTGGTGCTGTTTGTTATTGTGATATTCACTATTGTAATCAGTGGAAGTACAGACTTGCTGGTACAGCACATGCACTGCATGGTGCGTGGTCACGGTCCCATGAAGGATGAATATGAGCCATGTATTTACCTAACGTGATATCTGTGTGGTATGTTTGTGTTATAACAATAAGCTTTTTTGGGGGAGAGGAGGGAGAATGTTTTGTAGCTGAGATCTAGTGTAATTTTCATTTGTATAGGTATGAAAAGGGAAGAATGTGTTTCGGTTTCTTCATTGGGCATTTCCAATTTGACTTGAGTTCCTTAACTTCCAACATACATGCCTGTTTCATCCCTTGCCACCACTGCTGCGTAATACCAAAGGTATAGCATTTTGGTGTGTGAGGGTTTTGATTTGAAGAATTTTTTGTAGTACATACAGAAACTCAGATATAAATGTAATAAGTACTCACTGAATGATTATTTAAATAGGAAAAGTTCTGTCTACAGATGAACAAAAGATTAACAGGCACAGTAAAGCACTCTACCTAATTACAATGCACAGAATATTTTCTCATGGTTAGAAAAAGCTTAAAACCACACGATTCTTTCTTCTTCTAAATGTTGGCTACAAGTATTTTTCTTCTTACTATTCTCTGTATTTTATCTCTTTATGTATAATATGCATCAAGCATTCTTAGCTTTATTTTTCTGTTAATTTAGTGTCAAATATAATTTCTGCAGTGATATTTCTATGTGTTTATGGCTTATATTATTAGCATTAGATATGGTTTTTACACAAACATAGACATTAGCTCAGTGGATGTGACAAATATATGGACCTGTTGAACATATGCAGTGGGTTAAAATAATTTAATGAACTATGAGCATTTGTAGGAAGCTTTCATGCTAATAATCAAAGGAAGAAGGAGAAAGTAGTAAATGAATGTGGTAATTTGTTCTTTCTTTCCCCTTATCTCACCCTTTGAGCATGCATTCTGTTTGGAACAGCTAAGTGAACAGTAGTTCTGTTCTTCAAGGGGAAAAAAAAGTTGGAGAAATTAAGTTTTCATAGCAGTACTGGTGTAACATGGAACAATAGAGACCTTTATGTTTTAAGTAGGAAAATGTGGGTCTCATTTGTGCATATCCCTTCCATAAAAATTCTAGTGTTAATAAAGGAAAGGCACTGAACTGTTGTCTTGATGAACAATTTTTTCTTTTTTCTTCCTCTACATAGGAAGGTGGGAATGAGGCTTTGCATTAGAAAATAGATGAAATGATATACTTTTTTAATGTAGCATATGATTACTGTTTATAAATATTTTATATGCAGTTTTAGACTCCTCTGCCCTGGATTTAATGTATGTGTTGTATGAAGAGAGAAGATTTTAATGTTGAATATTTTTTCTAATTTTGCATGTAGTTTTTGTGGCTATATACAGGGCAGTACTTGCCCTTATCAGTTGGATGTGTGTAACACGGCTGTTGTATCCATTCATGAGAAATTTGCTTGTCTGTGTTGGAACAGTGCAAGCCCCTCATGTTAGTACATATTAAAGATGTTGCAAATGCAAAGAGTTTGCCATAGAAACAAATAGTGAGAGTGCAGTCTTTGGTGTTGGCTTTGCTTGGCCTGGCACAATTTATCTACTACTTGGGTTCAGCTCAGCTGCATCATATTGGCAATCTAACTAATTACAAAAATCAGAGTTTCTGGAATCATTGAACCATCTGTGTCTGTGAGATGTTAGGTTCATAGTGCTGAAGTACGCTTCTTTTTTTCCCTGATATGACGGTGTTTCTGCGGTGGTGGTAATGTGAAACAACAAAAGTAGCCAGGTCCATCATTGACTAAGATATTAAATTTGAGCAGCTCACTAGACTACCATGGAGTGATTCTCTCAAGCCAGGTAAGTGACCTCAAGGTCTCCAGATGACAGCTGCAACAACATAGTTGCAGTGCATAATAGCTGAATTCTTTAGTTAAGCTTATTTTGTAGGCGTCAGTACCATCTTTGCTGTGTCATTACATTCCTCATGCCAGTAGTTTGAGCTTTAAGAAGCAAGAATTCTGCTGGCTTGCTTAACTCTGCTCAGATAGAAGCTGGCGCACTAATACATCTTCTGCTCTTCATAGCTGCTAAGGGGCTAATGAAATGCCGAATACTCATCAGGCAACAATTAAAAAAACCTTAATTGCCCCCAAATCTGTTTCCAGATAGAATAATGATTTTATTATAGATTTACCTTGTAGGACTGTTTCACAGTTAATTTAATGATTTGGTATAGTAGTTCAGCATTTGTTAGCATTATGTATTTTTTCCACTTAGCGTCCATTGTATTTTTATGATTCATTTGTTAAATCAGTGTAATGCAAGGATTTTTTGATGATGCACGGCTAATATAAGGTGTCTTGTATTAAGATTTCTTTATTTCCATAAAGTTGAGCTATAGTCAGTTGGTGGCATCTGTTAACAAAGAGTCAAGGAGAGAAAAAAGATTTGGAAGTAAAAAATTTTTACTATCCTGTTTTATTAATGCAATATCTAAAATAGTCATCTTGGATAATATTTTTAAAGAAACAAAGCCAGGCACGAGTAGTTTTCTGTTTAAAAGATAGTATTTGTCTGAATCTTCTTTTGGTTTAGAATTGATTATTAAATTCTGAACACATTCAGAATTAAAATTAATATTTTGTATTAATATAAATGTTAATTTTAATTCTGAACCCATAGAGAGCTCGATTTCCTCCCTCTGTAGCTCCCCTGCCGAGGTGTATCAGCAACTCTAGTTAGTGTATCTTCATGTTGCATGCTTTTGTGGCATTTCTGAAAATACAGATAGATTGAGTATTTCACTATCAGTCATGGAAATAATGTCTGCTTTGACTGTTTCGACAGTCAGCTGCACTAAATACAGGAGCACTTTACATCAAATGCTAACATGTTTATGAACAAAGGAAGGGTTAGTTATGCTGTATGTACAGAAGAACGTATTTTTAGTTGCTTTTCTCAGCTGGGTTAATTGTAACCTTTTATTGTCAATATTTTGTCAGAATGAATAGTATAACCCTCTTTTTTATCTAGTAGTATCTTGGAAGATACACTCTTCCAGGGTATTCAAAACATAACTTATATAATGAAGAGGCCTATATTGATTCTTAAGAAGTGAAACAAAAACTTGAAAGCATCTGACTTACCCTCTGTGCTAATGATAATAATACGAAGCATAAGCATCCTTGTGTATGTGCTGTGTTTCACTCAGATGACTGGTCTGATTTAGTAGAACAGACACAAAGCTTGTTGGAGTGGCCACATGAAATCACCTGGCAATAGGAGTCTTATTAGTGAAGTTATTCTGCCAAAGTCTGTGAGATTCACAACCCACAGAGCAGCCTAAAAAATTGAATTCTTACAAGCTTTCACTTCTCGGTTCTTTTTACTTGTTTCTGTAGGAATTTTAGGTCTAGATTTGCTGTGATAACTTTCTGTTAGGATTATGTGGTTTTCCCACAGGTTTTTCCTTCTTGCTCCATATTTAAAAAGATGGAATTCTTTAAGTGGAGTTTTGCTCTCCTCCCTCCCAGTTTTGCAAGCATACCTAAAATGTAACACTGCTCTTTATGCTAAAGTTTATGCTATACTAGTACTTTTATTTTTAAAAAAAAAGAAGATAGTTTGTGATTCTACATTGTGGATTACAGACCAGTTTGGGGGTTGAGAATTTTTGTTTTTCCATTTTAAAATAAAATTTCTAGTCCAGCATGCTGGAAGGAATTCACAGGAAAAAATGACATAAAACAAGTAATCTTCATGTGGTTGGGGTTCTCCTCCACTCTAACAATAATTTTTTTATCTGACTCTGCGTGAGTATTTGGCCTATTACTAATGTTATCATGTTTTTAGACAAAAAGGTTTATACTCATGTTTTAAGTAGTTAGGAGGTATGGATGAGCTGGTTTTTGTTCTACCTGGTTCCTGTGTTTCTTGCTTTTCTTGCATAGGAGTTGCAGTCTTTTGTTTAAAGAAAAAAGTTCATGAGCAAAATTGACTATTTGGAAAAAAATCAGGGAAGCAAAAGAGAAGCCAAATAGGCATGAAATTGTTTTCCCTTCAGTAAGTGCTGTAAAAATAAATTGAACTTTGTTAAATGAGGGTCTATACTTATATTTGCTTTGGGTTGAGTTACTCCAGTTTTAAAGGCTAGCTTTAAAACCAGAATATTTACCCTCTGTCTGTAGAAGTAGTCGGTTTTATTACCATAATGTGTGACAGAGTTAGAGATAAATCTCTTAATGCTTTGTATTATTTTGTAGTTGTCTTATAGCTTTAACAATTTTGGGCCAAATTATGAACAATAAGTTTTAGCTGTGAGCACACTTAGGTATTTAGAGCCAATAGTGTGGGAGTCTTGGCAAGAGCATTATATTATGCCTTCAGTTTTTCCACATTTTCTGACTTTCCTTCTAGTGACTGTTCATTAACTGTAAAGAAGCATGAAGATCTGTTTTAGAAAATCTCCCAGCAGCACATTAAAGAGTTCATTTTACGGTGTTAGAGTTGGACACTCTTCTAAATTCTTTCTCAGTTGAAGCTAAGTTGTCTCCATTACCTATACGAACTGTTGAAAAGTTTGGGTTGTTTACTCTGGTATAAGTGAATAAAAACTGTGCTGTATAAAGATCACTCTGATGGTGAGTGAATAGTTAAAATGTGAATTTGTGAGAGTTCATATACATTTTAATTTATCTTGCTTTTCTACAGTCTTTCAGGATCTTTTAAAAAGAAAGTTTTCTAAAATGGTTAAAGCTTGGGTTGACAATAATTGGTAGGCATATATCTTATTGGTATGAAATTTCATAAAGGACTTACAGGAAAAATTTCTACTGTAAAATTATACTTGTCAGATTCTAAGGCATCCTCCAAGAGATATGAGGCTATTTAGTTTCTCTATTTGTGAAAAGTGATTTGATATAGTATGGTTATGAGCCTCTGCTCATGAAGAATTTTGCTTGAAAATACAGACTGGTGACAGCTTAAAAAAAAAAAAGGAATAACAATTGAACATAATACAGCTGTTGGGTACTGTCCAAGTACATATGAGCTGGAGTATCAAGGGACAGGAGAGCTCTGAGGGTGCTCCCACACCAACCAACGCTAATTACATCAGTGCAGCAGTTGGAAGCAGTGTGGCTCAGGGCAGTGTGACAGCATACAGCTTTCATCAGGAATGTCGGAAGTGGGGCAGCGCTGGAAACATAAATATGCAGCCCTGGCATTTGTAACCACTTTTTTTTTTAATTCTCCTAATAATTTCTCTAGAAGATTACATAGTTAGAAGCTGTTCCGTCCCTGCAAAACACATGTATCAGACAGTGCCTATATTGCCCTGCAAATTGTGTGAAAGTATCCATTTTTAAAATATTTTGAACTGTAACCAGATACAATAATTTTTGAACTGAGATAGAAAACTCGCTTTTGAGATGCACTCGTCAATCCCCTAGCTGAGTATAAGAGAGAAAAATATGTTGGATTGGCTTGTGATCATTCTTACTTACAGATAATATTCTTGTCTTCCCATTTGTATGAAGTTCAGAAGAGTCTTTTCATCTCTGGATTTACAACACTTACTGTAAAAGCCTAAGATTTCCTTAGTATATCAAATACTCAAAGATAGATAACTACAGAAAAATTTGCTGTTATAGTATGGAAATGTGCAACCGTAATGAAAAAGTTTGGTTTTATCTTGAAATCAGCATATGCACTTGTTGCAGGAGCCTGAATAATCTAATTAACGCTTGTGCAAATAGAAGATTTTTTTTTTTTTTCCTTAGCTCTTCCAGTAACCGTAATGCCTGTTGGCTGTTGCCACCATTTGGACTTTGAATCCACATAAAATAATGTGAGCTTCTTTTAAGGTGATGAAACGTGATTCTTGTGTACTCTTCATGATTATTTTTACTTTATTCTCCTGACACCGTAAAAACTGTTTTCAAGAAACAGCAACAGATACATACCTTCATTATTGAAGTATGGGCAAAACAAAGGACGTATTATTAGCTGCTCTAGTTTCATGTTACAGCAGTCTTAGTTCTTGAAGTGTTTAAGCATTCCCTTCAAGTATTAGAGAATGGGTGAAATCCTGGTCATATTGTAATCTATTTAAAATTTCCTATTGGGATAATATTACTTGGAGGGAGAAAAAGAAGCATGTGCACAATGGAGCTATTGGCTTCATGGGAACCATAATTTTACGTCCGACATTTTAGTAGACAGACATATGCCAAACTTATATTAAGCAGTTTTAATACTATATTTTTAAACTAAAAATATTGTCTATGTAAATATGTATAATGCATTGTAAAATAATTCAGGTGGGATCATTAACTTGCTATACAAAACTCGCTTCAGTACCCTTCAGTTGCATGTGCTGTTATTTACTGTTCATGTTACCACACTACTTGGAAGCCCTACTTCTGGATTTGAATCTGTTGTCCTAGCTGTTTTACAAACAAGTGATGATCTCATCTGTTCTGTAGACTTAAGAGGCAGGCAGTTGTTAGTGAGCTCACTCAGGTTTTGGAGAAGATAAACTTCTCCCAAACACTCTCCATATACTGTGGCTAAATTTTCTTTTACCTCAGCAGGCTTAGTAGCTGTGTGCTGCACTGTAGTCTGCAGAAGAGACATAAACTAAGTTTCTAGTGGGGAAAAAAAAGAGAAAAAAAAATTCCCACCAGTTCCAACTGTTAATATTTGGTAATTTTAGAGTTGTATGCGTAAAAGCAAAGAAAAAACAAGTTGTTTGGTTTTGGTGGGTTTTTTTTGTTTTGTTTGTTTGTTTGTTTTTTTAAATGTATGTAGCCAATCAACACTGAAATACTTCTAGGCTGAATAAAGGTCTGAATGATAATTCTGAATAGTTTATCTTTCAGCAAAAACATAAGAATGTATCTGAGCCATGGAGAATTGTTCCAAATGTGATTGTGAGTTGGATCAAGAAAAAGACCCCTGAGAGAACACCGTCATCAACCTTCTCTGTTTTAAATTAGGAATTTATCTTGAGTAACTTTGCAGACTTAGAGCATCATGCTGCAAACTTGAGGTTGGTATAGTTCTGACCTTGTGCATATGTAAGATATTTTGCTTTATATAAGCACATTACAGTTGCCATGGGAACCATAATATTGAACTTTCTGTCTGTTGTATACAACCTTGGGAATGCACTAGGTGGCTTGTGTATGTAAATGTATATATTTCAAAGGGAAAAAATATTATTTCATGAACATTCAGAATATTTCCCTTCTATGAAATTAACTTGTATTCTAGCTCACCTACGTGTCCATTTGAAACTTACCTTACTTAAAATACAGTCAGGGAGAACTACAGGAGTGCAAAATCTCTTGCTATGTCATCTGGTGATTTGCCATCAGCATAAAGAAGGCTTTTGTCTGTTAATACCAAGTCACTCAACAGGTTGAGGCTGTAGAAAAGATAGGTAGAGGTTATCAACAACCATGAAATATAACATGGATCATATTTACAACAGCAGTGTATTAATTTTCTTATTCTCTGGCAGTCCAAAAATAGTGTTTTGTTTCTTTTTTTTTTTTCTTGAACCAACAGATTGAAGATGAACTTTTATAATAATTTGAATACTGCTTTTCAGCAACAAAGTTCTTTAGGCTTTCATCTTTAGCAGGCATTTGTGAATCATTGCATATTTTGTTTAGCTTGCACAGTGTTTCTTTGCCATTGATTTGGAAAAACTGCAAATCCAGCCTTTGTAAATAATGATCAGTTTTGAGTTTTGTTTTTTGGGGGTTTTTTTTGTGTTTTTTTTTAAATTTTGAACACATTTCTCATTACACTTTCGCTTTGACCAGCTGTTTCCTGTTTTTCCTCCCAGTGGTTCAGCTGCTGAGGAGATAAACACATCAATGGTTTGTTTCAGAACTAAAATTACCTTTGTAAAGTGATAGAAGAGTAAAACATGTAAGTTGGACATCATTACAAGTAAAGTTATGGTGAAATTCAGAAGGTGAAGTATTGTTTGCTGTACCTAGTTCTTTCATAGGTTACAAAGCTTTTGCTACACAGGGAGCTCATTTGATACAGGAAAATTAATCCAGCTTTGGAAACAACAGGGTGAAGCTTTGTGTGGTGAATTTGGGTGTGTGTGATGGAATTTTTCAAGCAGTTCCAAGTTTTTGTGTTCATATGAGAATATTTTGATTTATCTGATCTAGAATCTACATAATGACCTGACCATTACATCATATTTCTCCGGTTCCATCTCGACCGCCCCAACCCCCCTCCCCTGGTTTTTGGACTGATTTGGATAGAGGAAATGTTCATTTTTGTAACCATACAAACTATTTTGGAATTTTAGAACCGAGTTTGTATATGTATTTTTGCAGACTAAAGCAGGGCGATTTACCGGGACAGATGAAAGAGTGGGTATATTACATGTTTATTAGGACTGGCTTGTGGAGTACACTTCATTTCTTTTTGTTTGTGGTGAACTTGACATCCACATAGATAGCAGCTGCATTTTGTCCTGGCTTCAGACATCTTTCTTCAGGACCTTTAAATGAGTTATTTACTAACCCAAAAGGTGTTTACGTAGATAGTAACAGAACTATTGCCCTCTGTGTTTGGAACTGAGGTTGTCACTATGTGGGATTGTGGAAGGATCACTTGTTGCTCCTTTTTTTTGTCCTAGTGTAGCAGGCTGTTCTGTGGCACCCAGCATCACCTGTCCCTTGCTCTGCGTTAGTCCCCCATGACCTAAGTGGTCAGATCTTATTTAGTCTGCACCCTCTGGCATGACAGAAAAGCACACAGAGACAGTTGATAGCATGTCAACTCCCATGGCCAGGGATCTTCCCTCGACTGAGGGCTTTAAATATTCCTTACCTGTTAGCTCACCGAGTTTCTTGCCAGTGAGCAGCAGAGGAAAATCTGGGGCTTTGTCTGTGGTGAAGGTCCCAGCCCCAGAACCTTAGAGCATGCATTTGCTCCCCTGGACAAGGTGCTGTATCCCTTGACTATTTTTTATCTTTACCCATTTATAGGCCTTATCCCATACCATTTTTAGCGCCCTGCAAACTTCTAAAATGCCAGCCTTAATAGCATTTACCTCAGGCTATGGTCCAGCTGTTGCCATTTGAAAAAGACTCACCTCTGGAGCTTGCACTGTCTTTATTTCCCTATGGCTTTTCCAGGCTCCTTCTCCCTAGGTTCCTTTTGGTGGATGACTCAAGACCTGCTCTCTCTTTTTAGGCTTCCTGACCTTGGAATTCTCCATGGGGTTTCTCATTAAATTCTGTGAGGGGAAGGGAGGGGAGCATTCCCCTCCCCTCCCTTGAAAACTTTTTTTTTATAACTCCTCTTAACTAGTTTTGCTCTTTTTACTTCAAGCCTATCAGTAGCTGTCTGTTCTTTTTCCCTAGTGCTATTCTTGAACTTACCTGCAGCTTCCTTGCTATTCCCTAGACTGGTGGTCTTTTTGGAGCCTCCTTTATCCTTTAGTCTTTCATATAGAGAAAAGACTTTCTACTATATTTCCTTTTAGTTCTCTACTACTAGATAGTATTTTTTCATAGTATTCACAATCTGCTCCAGCCGAGTCTAATAGTTAAGGCTGAAGTTCCTTCTTCATGCATTTGTGTGGTCTTAATGGGCACTCCTGCTTCTGTTAGCCTTATGTCCAGCTTTGTTGAGCTCATACAAATTTACATGCGGTGTCTGTACCATTTATAGCTATTATATTTAGGTCAGCTTTTTTTTTTTTGGTCCTCTTCCTTTCCATGTTCTTTATAGGGATTTTTTTTTTTTTTCCAGTGAAGGTTACTAAATAGCATTTAAACTTCACATTGGTTGACTGATATGCACATGGTTGTAGTATTACACTTTTAGACTGAAATTGGCTTTTCAAAAGAGCTGGTAATTTTGGCTGAAGTAAAATGTCCATTTCATTAAACTGTCATAGAGAATAGTACATTTGTAACTTTTTTTCTGTGGTACTCATCAGGAAAAAAGAAGTATTCCCTAATTAGTATTTATATTAGGCATTAATGACCAGATTCCTCTGATCCTTGCTTAATTTAAATTTCTCCAGTCTGCAAAGAAACAAAAGGAAAACAACAGCCAAGATGAAAGCAGATTCACAGGACATACCCATGTGGTTGTGACTCAGTGGATCCAAGAGAAAACCTTTTTCATTAAGTAAAAGAATTGGAAATTGATTTAACAGTACTGGGCAGAATTTGCTAATGAGATATGAGAAGTAGTTAACTGAAAGAACTAATGAAAAGGAGCCAGTGTTCTATGAAAAACTTGGAAGGAAAATAAAAGAGATAGTTGACAAAGAGTCCTTTGAGTTTTGGGACTTTAAAAATGTAAATTGCAAAAAACAACAACAAAGTCTTATTTCCAAACCTAACCAGAACGAAAGGTTTTGCTTTTTTTTGTGGAACGAAGACATATGTAAATTAGTGCTAGTGCTATCATGATGGTTATGTACAAAGGTTGCATTTTCAAGTAGAAATACAAGCAAAAACAAAATTAACAGAATTTGGAGAGAGATTTTTAGTCACCATTTGATTTGTAAACCATTATGAACTGAGGCATTCTGGCAGGGCTTGGGGTGACAAGGCCAAGCATGTGTGGCAAGGCTCACTAGTTGGGCTATTTTGCTAGCTTCTTGGGTTTTTAATTAGATGGTGTTTTATAGGGCTTTTTTTTCCAGGAATATTTTCCGCTATGGAAAGTATCTGATGAAAAGAACATGCTTTTTTAAAACAGTGGTTAGTTTAAAAAATTCAAATCTTCAAGCAGAGTTACTGAATCTCAGGTTTGATAAAAATAAGTTTCAAATTCTTACTTGGGCAATAAATGAAATTAAATAATGAAATAAAATGAAATGTAACTTGGGAAAGCTTAGAATAACAAAGTTTCTTAGAAGACTAAGATGAAGCATATCAGAAATTCACCACTGCTACCGATATCTTAAGTTTCCGTGCTTTCCAGAGGCTTAAAGACTTCCGTCTCTCTCCCAGAGAGAAGGGACAGAGCTCCCAAATTTGTCTTGCTTATATTACCATTATCATGGTAGCAGCAGTACTTGACATGTGCATATGCAAGAAGAGTTGTTTGTTGCTTAGGTGACATTTGTATATCATTAATAGTATGTGCACCACAGCTTGGAAACCCATGACTGAGTCCATGATTTGGCTGGATCAAATTTTGTAGTTTTTGACCAAGATGAGATTATTTGCTTCATGTTCTGTTGATAAATACTATGTTGGCCCGTATCTAAGACAATCTAGACCATAAGTTGTTTTTGGTTTTTGGAGAATAGAAGAAAAGTTGACATTAAATGTAATTTTTAAAAAGAAATTAAAGTTTAAAGCCCATAAGCATTGTATCATCATCCTGTAGTCTAACTTATGCCTCTGCCCCAACCATGTCCATATTGCCCTGTTTCATTGCCTCCCTCTCCTCTGCCCTACAACCTGCAGTGTAGATAACTTTCAACTTCAGATTTTAAACTGTTGCCTTCTTTGCTATGGTCCTCTTGTCAGGCATGCTGATTTCTTTCAACACTGTGAGTGGCCTGAGGGCATTGAAACCCAGGGTCCAACCCCACTAAAATTACGGTTTGCTGAAACCTTGCTGACCTGGACAGAGTTATTACAGGGGCTCACACACCCTCCGCATCCACCATTTTATGGCCAGATTTAAAGGGAGGGAAAAGGAGACTGTTCCTCCTATTAGCATACCTGAGCTGCTTATCTCTTAGGCTTGCCCTGGATGACATCCTAGAACTTCTGTCTGTGCTGTTTGTGCATGTGTCAGCTCCAGCTGTTTGGGAGGGAATCCCACAGCTGTACCAGGGATTTGGGGCAGCTGCAGCTTCTAGGTGGGCACAGGCTGGATGGTACAGAATGCCTGCAGGATAGTAAAACAAGTTCAAGTTTTCCAGATATTTATTTTGAAAAAACCCTTGCCATGTTGTTAGGCCGAAATGTTAAGATGTTAAAGTCTTCAAGACCCCTTAACACTGGGAAAAAACTGTAATGAAATATCAGGGTTATCGTTGTGGGAAAATAAGTAGTTTGGGGTGTATTTGTCTGGAATAGATTAATCATTATTGTGTAACACTGAAAACCATATTCTTTTTTCTTCTAGATATTTGCCTCATTATGATTCCCCCCCCCCTCCTCCAAGAAAAAAGGTCCATAAAATAAAAAATAGATTAAGCATTGACAACTTATTAACTGGAAATTTGAAACCACACTGTTTTTGTAAAACTGTAGTGTTGTTGCCGCTGAGCATTCTGCAGTTTTAATTTTTGTATCTTTCTAATTTTTAACTTGTATAAGCAAGCAAGCACTGTTAGCAAGTCGCTGATACCAGTTTTTCTCTAGCACAAAACATCTGGTTACTGAAGAACATTACCTGATTTCTCTTTCATCTGATCTTCTGTAGTTAGAGGATCTCCTTACTAGTATGTCTGTTAACGCACGTGGTCCAGCTGTTGATACTCCGCATTTATTAACACAAGACCTAAATAAGAATGAAGGGCGTAAAAGAAATTATTTTGTGTTTCCTGCCTGAGTCAAGTTTGATCGTAGGACTTGCTTGGATCAAATGGCTCTAGGACCATGAGACTTTGTAGATCCCTGGTTCAAAGGCTGGTGTATTTGCTAACTGTTGCAAGTTGCTACTGTCCAGCCAGCTGTTGACATGATGTCTAACATGGTGCCTTCGTCTTAGCCGCATACCACGGACAGATGCAAGTGGTCTCACTGACAACAGCCAAAGAAAGCATGGAGGTTTGAACTAGTCTTTATCAGTGCTGATCCCCCAAAACAGGAGGGAGACAATGTGAGAAAGCTTTGTTTATACAGTAATTCTCATTATACTTTTTTGAAGGTAGAATTCACACTTTAGTACTACTCAAAAAAAGTTATAGCCAACGTTTTTAAATACAGGCATTTAAATTAGACATAAAAAATTCATGATTAGTCAACTGGATAAAAATATCATGATTTTACAGATGCTGAATGACTTGTATTTCTCATAATCAGACCAGCAACCTTTAGAAATCTTAGGGATTTACAGGTTTGATTTTAGGAATCCAATTTGAAAATTTGGGCCTAAATTCCACTGAAACTCTCTGAAAGTGTTGACAACGTTTCTTTCTGTTTGACTACAGTATCTGCGTAACTGTCATCATTGATTTCCACTTAGACCTGGTTTGCATACATGTATACATGCACATACATGCATATACATACATATTCAGATTGTAAGTAACTGTGAATATCTGATATGATACCCATAATGATAAAATCTTTGTCTTGCTGCAGTCCTTTTGACAACACAACTGCATTAAAGAACCTGGACAAACTATAGTGGTAGAAGAATTCTTATACTATATTTATGCTGACCCAAATCTCTGCAAAGATAGTTTTACAGGTATAGCTTTCCTGGTAGAACCACGTTAGCATCTCCTTGCTAGGAGAGAAGAGGCTAAAGTTTCAAAGCTTTTGCAAAGTCAGAATACATGATTGTGTATTGTAAGTGTGGAAATTAATTGATTTTTCCGTACCTGGATTACAGTGGATATCTGTTCATTTGTTGAAACTGTATCAATTCTAAACTATTATTGAAATTTGTACATTAGAAGAAAAAGAAACAGGAGAAGTCTGATCTTCACCCATGTCACTGAAGTTTGACTATATTTGAAGCAAAATGTGAGGCATGTGCCATCTGGTGGGTAGAATTATTCATACAGGTTTTTTGGTAATTTGATATATTCAACAAGTAGCTTCTATTAACCTTTAAAATCCATTTCTGTTCTATGCTGCATTATCACTTTTAATTGGCATTGGTGGATATTTCTTTAGTCAGAAGTAAAGGGGAAAAAAATCTGAAAACTGAATTCAAGACAAAATGGAATTCCAAACTTGGCTTTGGTGTATGATTAGTGAAATGGATGCTTGGAAGAAAAACCCCAAAACCCAAATGGAAAAGTAACCATTTTCCCCTACTCCAAATATTAATTCTACAGGTTTAAAAATGTGTGGCAATTGGTCAAAGATCTTCTCTGATACACCTTTCTTGAGCCCCTGCCTTATTGTAAATTATGATCTGTTTGACATGGTCTTTGCAGAAAGACTGGATATCGCTCTTTGTCTGCACCGACGTGGCAGGTGAGGCTGGAGTAGCCTTTCAGAGCCCATAGGCTCATGTCATACAGTAGCTTTCAGGTTCCTTTGCCTGCAGGTCAGAATTGCTTTTTGCCAGCTATTTGGGGCACAGTTTCATCAAGTACCGTTTCGTACAGAAAGCCATGCTTTTAAAAATGTTGGACTGCTAGTAGATGTGAATTTAGACGTGGATGGGTATTTTAAAAACCTAGGTTAGGCAGATACAGTAAAAACTGTGGCCAGTATTAAATATTTTTCTTTTCACATAATGGTGCATGGGTGCATGACTTCAGGATAGTTTACAGAGTAGATTTAGCGTGGGATAACAAGTGGATCAGTCAATGTATATTGATTCTGATAGAGAATTTCTGTTATGTTGGTAGATAGTTTTTATTCTTTGCTCTTTTAGTGGATGTGGAGGAACCTAACATCCTGTTATCTACTGGAAGACTGATATTGCAGCTCCCTCATTTTTTTTAGACTGATTGAACCCAATATATTAAATTTATTTTTTCTAAACTTATTCTTAGAATATTAGAAAATAATTGAAAAAGTACTTCACAATGTCTTTCATACTGTGATTTACTCCAGATCGGATCAAATAAAAACAAGTTTGTGCTTGTAGTCTGAAAAGGAATGAATTATTCAAATATGTTGTAATCAATGCATGTGTGAAGTGGAATTGTCATCACCATGTTACGTCATTGTTCCATTAGCTAATGTAATGGCAAGGAAAGAGCTGAAAAAAACACAATGGAAAAAACAGGTAATGCTATTGCTTCCACACGCTCCTGATTTCACAGAGCTAGTTCAGGTGTCTGCACTGTGCTGCACCACATTCCCAGCTCTGAAGGTTTATTAATTCAGTCATGGTGCAGAAACAAAATGGAGATTTAATTGCACATGGAAACATTTATGGTTTATTTTATTACTGGAAGTAAATGGCTACTTTAGAAGTATTTAAAAAGATTCTTCTTGACAGTAAATTTACTTACAGTAGACTCAACAGACTTATTGTATGTGACTCCAAATTTCATGGCTCTGTTACTCTTCTTGTAACTAATTTATTTCTCAACATTCAAAGATAAATAATGTTTAAAAATCCAGAAGAACAAGTGTTCACATTATTTGCAAAAATTACAGTTGAAATGTTTTTGCACCATAGTGTAACAGAGCTTCTTTCGGAACTAAGCTGCTTTGGCACTTTTCTGTGTCGCATTGTTTCATGAAGGAACAGCACGTACAAGCTCACCCCCTTCTAACTGTTTCACTGGTTGGGACGCACATGTTCAGTAGAGCATTGCTAAAATGGCTACAGTTTTATACTTCTTCACATGGTCCTGTGTTCTTTCAGAAACATAAGTATGCTATGTTGGGAGTAAATTACCTGGTTTGTGCTATGAATCTTACTGTGTCCGAAGTGTTTTATATGATTATTTACCCTCGGAAAGCCCACAACACTTCAGAAGGTTCAACAAACACTGGTGTTTAAAGTTGCTTTGAAAAGATCTTTTCCTGCCAATTTTTAAAGCATTTTCCACATGCTGCTGTTGTCTTCCCATGAAATGCTGAATGACTCCTACCATATTATATTTAAAAAAAAAAAAGCATTTTTCCCAATATGATTCCCAATCTGATGGTCAGCCAAAGGAGAAATATAAGTGAATGCTGGCCCAAAACAGGCTAAGAGATTAAAAAAAAAAAAAAAAAAAAAAAAAGTGTGTGTGTTAAATAGGTTTTCATAATGTTTGATGGGGGAGGGAAATGTTGTTATGGTATTGAAAAGGTATACAAGGATTCCTTCAGGCAATTTGTGCTGAAGCCCTCCTCCACTTTCATTGAAGAGCTGGGCAGAAATTTTCTTATTTACATTTCCAACTTAAGAGCACAGTTAGGGAGGCAGGTCTTTTTCCACCCTATGGGACCAAGCAGAAGAGTTAGGTCTTTTCACAGGCTTTATGATGTCATGTAGGTCAATTAGTATAGATCCCACTTCTTATTTAAAAGCATAAGGTCCATGATGTATATGTCAAACCTTACTTTTCTGAGTTCTCCCCCCGCCCCACCCCTTAATAAGCTTGGGATTCCTCACAAAATGGTTTAAAGTTGGGGTTTGGTATCTTGTTGACTTTCTTCTACAAACCAGACAAAATAGTCTTTCCCTGAGGTGAATTTACTCATCATGTAGCCAGCCTCCCTGGCTTTTTGTGCTTATATGGCTTGAAACAGAGATGATATTTTCTCTTGAGTAGTCTTGTGTCATGACAGTTATGTTTATACAAATATAAACAAAAAGAAGATTTATTCTGAGCAAATTATCTGAATATGAAAGATCTAATCAATTTGCTTTGTTGCTTAAATTGTCCTCTGTTCACATATATATTTGAAAAACATTTTAAAATCTGTATTTATGAAAATGTTGCGCTTTGGCAAAATGATGAAAAGAAACATTTTTTCATGTAAAGAACAATGCAAACACTAAATAAGATTATATAAAAGAAAAATTTAAAATTAAATTCTTTTTTTTTTTCAATCTTCACTGCTATGCATTTCAAACAAGTTTAGGCTTTAAAGTCAAAATGTTTACAAAAAGTTAGTCAAGCCTCAATACAGCCTGTGAATTTCAAAAAACATTGGAATATCACTCCTTTAAGTCTTTACTAGCAGATTTTTAAATGTTGGATATCAGATTCCTTGTTGGAAAAACCCAATTGCCCATTTTACTTTCTACTAATTGAATAAGATTGAGGGCGAAGCTTTTTTGCTTCTTTGTACCATTGTTATGGCTATAGAAAACAATTTTCTCTGCCAGTAGGTGGAATCGGATGAAAATGGTAACTATTAAACACAGTGTGTAGCTGTGTTTTCTGGTCTGGCCAAAAGAAATCATCTGAGTAGCTACAGTTTTGAAGTTTGCATAATAATAGCAGCTTTTTGAAAACTATTTAGCTCAGAAGAACATGAATTAGGTTGAGAGAAAGTTAGCATTTATATTTAAGAATTGTATGGCTTTGATACTGGTTCCCTATGTGCACTTTTGAAGACTACTCCTGGATGGGTTAAAAATGTTATATTATTATATGGTGTTTATCACTGTCAGACTGTAAAACTCTCCTGGATGTCTTCTTATAGTCACGTTCTCATATATTTACATTGTCTGAGTGAAAGTAAATCCTGTTCTTTGTTAATATTCATAGCTGTCCAGTAAGCAGTTTCTTCTGGGCAACTTTTTCTTTCACAGAAATTTAGAATTAAAATCTTCAAGCTACAAATACTGACCTATGTGATGCAAAAAAAATAAGGTGCCAAAAACTTAGGAACATATGTACTTTGTAGACACTATTTTAGAAAATGATTCTGATCATATTTCTAATTGTTTAGAATGAAGAAAGTTGGCAATATAATTATGCCTCAGAAGCATTCGTAAGGAAAAAATAAAAAGGAAAAGGGAATGAAGGTTTCCCAGTTACATTGTGTGTATAAAGTTTTGGCAGTGTTGAATCTTTGTTTATTTTATGTATAATTATTAAGATAACAAGATTGTCATATATTTGTATCTCCTCTGAAACATCTGAGTTTGTGCACAAAACTCAGTCCAAGAGTGACTGATTCATACACCAATTCATTTTTACCCAACTCATGGAAAGAGGTCAGGGAGTGGACAAAGCTTTGTCTAGCCGTTTAATCGTGGCAGTTGAAGGAGAGTTGTTCAGTGAAGAGTGAGATGCTGGAAGTTAGAAGTTACAGATTTTCTTTCAGACTCTTCCTTGGAATAGTTCTTATTTTGGAGATATTATCTGCATACTTATTTTCTCCACATCTGTTGTGTTTGTAAAACTGTAGTAGTATTCCATACTGATTTTGGGGTATAGTTTTCCCTCCTCCTGGGCATTTTGAAAATTAAGAGAAAAATTAACTTACCTAATACTAGTAAAACTTTCCAATAAACTTTAGAAATTAGGAAATGTACAGGAAAGAAAATGTTAAGGTCTTTAGTGATGGACATTTCTGCTAAGGCTATAACGCAGACTTCCCAGTTGGCCTGTCAGGTATAAAAAGTGCAAGCTAGGCTTCAGCCTGTTTTTCTGAATTCCTCTGAAGTGGTCTCCTGAATTTTTGTCATCTTTCCTCCTTACCAGTAATTTTATGAGATGGAGGGTTCCTATTTATGTTCTTGGAGGAAATAATTTTTCATGGGAATGTTCTTCTCTTTTCACTGAGGAGAAGCTTGCCAGAGATGGTTTGGATCAAATCATACAGAATATTTGTGATGAAAAGCATAAGTTACTTGAGCTCAAAATATAGCTCACGCTTCCTCAGTGAAAGGACTGGAGTACTTAACATATGGCAAATGCAGGTCCTGGTACAGATGCAGGTTCCAAGATGTCTGAGAAGTTAAAGCCCTTTGGACAAACTTACACAGACAAATTTCATAAAAGGTATGTGGGAGAACTTGTACCACCAGAGTTCTGCATTTGGGATTTTCTGCTTTGGGACAGACTTGGCAAGCAGACCAAAGAGGATGTTGTCTTCATTTTCTTCTCCCCCCCTCCCCGCCCCTGCTGTATACTGTAATATGATTCCTTGCAGATATGTGCTCTCTCCAGTTCCATTCATACAAAGTAGAAAGCTAATGAGATATGTATTTAATGATTTGTAGGAAATAGTAGAGTTTGCTTCCATGCTATAGCACAAATTTTCTGCTCTCTGCAGTGTCAAAAAGGTCGCTGTGAAATTAAAGCTATTTTAGAATTCACAGGCTCTTAATTAAGAGGTCATGTAGTCAGTCTTCTGCAGAGATGGTTTCTTCTCTTTGGAAGGAGAACAAAGCTGAGTAATAGTGCACCTTCACCTTTTTGTCAAGAAAATTCTGCAGCTGGGGAGAATGTCATCTTCTGCTAAAGCAGGTTGCACTATTTATGCCTCATGTGCTGGCACAGTAAACTCTAAACTGTCATCCCTCAGGCATTTTGTAGTGGTTTGTTTACCTAAAATTCCTTGACATTATTGAGAAAACATAGCTTTTCTTCCATGGACTGGAAGAACAACAAATAACAAATAAACTGTTGATGTGGGATGGAGGGAACAACATTGTTCATCTGTTGGATTCCACAGAAGAGTGGAATCTCTTGTAAATATTCTCATGCTATTAGGTCCATATGTTGTGGTACTGAAAAATACACAAAAAGTGTATCTGACAGGAAAGCATTTGGTTTTCTTGCTAGCCTTGTGCTAAGATGAAGAGAACGAGGATGCCTTACTGGTGCCTGACTCCCGACTGGTTTAGGCATGTCAACACTTACCTCGTGTCCTGCATGTGATACTTGGAGTTCCTGATCAGATCCTACAAACAGCTCAGGCCCGAAAAGGTAAATGAATACAGACTTGTCAGCCTCCTTCTCCCAGTCTTTCCTTTTTTTGGGTAGGGAGGCACTTCAGGGTGCTGTGAATTTAGTTAGTTCGACAAGCCTGTTTGTGTAGAAAAGAATATGTTCAGGACCATGGGAACATGATCTTAAATTCAACTGATAGAGAACATTACCAAACTATACAAGGAATTTAGATAGTGTTTTTTTCTTCTGCACAAACTCTAAGACCCCAAAGAGGAAAGAGAATTTCATTGTTTATCTGCCAGAAGTGCACTTAAATTGTATTTGAACAAATCTGTTAGATTTTTGTTTTGTTGTGACTGCCAAGAACAGATTGGCTGTCTTGAAGTATTTCTCTGCATAGTGGATCATGCTGCACATTAAAGAAGCTTAAAAGAGTAAAGCAGTTTCTGTACTAGATGGTATCAGGGTTCACACTATTTGGATAATGATGTGGTCATAGGCACTTAGAGCTAAGATTTTATTATGGACTCCAGGAGTTAGGAATTTTCAGTTCAAATTATATCTTTTGTTCAGGTGCTTTGTTCTAAATTTTCAAAGAACACTTTTGCAGTGATCGTAGAGTGGTAGTTATGAAAGAATGTGAACCCTAGCAGCACATAATATTTAGGTAAAACTACAGATTCTAGAGTTGCTTAGCTAAATCCATTGCATATTTTTAAGCCATTATTTTTCACTTTAGTTGTGTTTCTCGTCACTACCTTTTTTCAAAACCATTTTGCTAACAGATCATTAATGTGTCCTTTTAAACGTCCGTAGACTTGAAAATGTCAATACATTATGAACTAAATGCCCATCGATGTTTGCCAACAAACTTCAAATTTATCTTGGAATAAATTCTCTTGTAGTTAAGAAAAGCAATTAAAACTACTTATCCGAACCTTATTATATTTGCTAGTTTGCTTAATTCAGAATGATTGTTGTTCCCCTACTTTACAGTGGAAATAGAAGCTGCTGCCTGGGACTGGAATGATTATAGTAAAGATGGGCATCTTTTCGTTAATATCTCCCATGTGAAAGTGGGGCTACCCATTACGAAGAAAGTGGCTTCAATGAAATGAAGGAACAAGTTTGTCATGCAAGATGTCCATTTTCCAAATATTAGCAGCTAGAACATCTGTAGATGTTTCTCTCGGTTTCCAGTAAAACATTTGCCAGGCTAGCTAAGAAAGAATAGCTGGTTTTGTAACTTGCAGTTGTGAGACACGTATAATGATAGGGGATTTCTTTGAGGAGCTAATCTGTGCTGCAGACCTCAGCGTGGTTAGAAGTATATCCAACATGTTTTCTGTGGGAGAGCTATCTTTAAATGTTTTTATGATATGTCTCTATCAAAGATTCTCAATTTTGACAGATGCTTTTCAACAAAGTTGATCGGTAGCTAGAAAACAGAAAGCAGAGTGTATGTACCTACTATGTTGTCATTCTATGTAGAAACGCTCATTATTGGGCATAGAGTAGGCAAAGAGAGTACAGCTATCTCTGCCACTGGTCATCTACGTGCGCTCTCCTTCCAGCGTACTCTTTCTGTTGCCCTTTTGCTCAAATGTCATTGATTGATCCCTATTTCCAAATAATGTAATGAAATTGGTGTATGTGGAAGAGGTGTTTACCCTGTCTTTTCATACATGGGAATTCCATATAAAGACTTCTGTCAGTATTGATACCATGAAAAGGGGTTGTCTTCTAGACACAAATCTGTACAGGAAAAAAATAGCCAAATTTTAGAATATCCTGTAGTCATGCCTTGTCAAGCAAAATTACATTTTCCCAGACAGTAACAGGTAAGAAATTTTTTCTGGCTTCCAGCACTTGAAGAAATAAACCACAAATTGGTTTTAGGGAATTTTGGGTACCAAAGCAGGTGTTGTAATATCAAGGCAATACCAGAAAATCATTGATTAGAGATAAACAAATTACTTTTTCTAAAGAACAGTTCTCCACAGGTGGTAGTTGTATTAAATTTCATTATTTTTAGTAAAAGTAAAGGTTCTGTAGAAAAATAGATACAATGTATTCCAGAAGGTCTTACTCAAAAAACCCATGCATGTGAAATTGTCTTTGCTTCATTTTTTGAACAGTGAGAAAACTGTATTGTAAAGTCAGAGCCTACGTTACTTAAAATGTCTGTAATGTACTGATCTTTGGAGTGTTTAATGACAAGGTTTTGTGAATTTTTGTAAATTTTTTTAATAGAATGGAGTTATTTCCTGCTATTTTTACATTAGTTGCTAGATGACATTATATTTAATAATGATAGTCCTGATAAGTACTATTAGTACAATAATATTAAAACATTTATTACAGTTTTTTTCAGAAATATTGTATCTTTTTCTGTGCATAGAAGAAATGAATAACGGTCTCTGCCATATACCCTTTTCCTGTATTTGTTGCTGTTAGTTATTGTAAGAGGACACTGAAGGAAGCAATCAGGTTTTACGGGTAGTTGGATGTTTTGCATGTTGTTTACTTTCCCAACACTCTAGCATGCAACTGCAGCATATCTTTTCATAGTTTTTTCTTCTGTGTTAGTTTTTCCATAACTGTAAGTGAAGGTATTTTAAAGACAGTAAGGGGTGAGTCATGTTATTTAAAGTATGTTTTCAGAAGATGTGGAACTGTCGCCTTTACAGCACAGTTTCTGCTGCTCAGTGGCTTTCCTACTTTTACCTTTATCATCATTACCTTTATCACATAATTCTTTTTTTGTTTTCTTCCATGATTTGTTATTCTTGCCTATTGTTGCTTTTCAGATAGTGTTTGTCCACAGATTAAGTTATTCAAGAGCAGTATTTGAGGGTAAACTAAATAGTAATAAGGCCCACTTCTGAGATAAAGTTACCCAGGTTACCAGATACGGATTTATGTGAGTTTATTTGAAGTGTGACCTACTTTAAGGAGTCTTCATGAGGAGTGTAAGGCCATGCACCCACAAAATACCCAGCGTGCTGTAGTACTTCCATGTTGGCTCCTTCATCTATACTTTTATCTAAAAGAAAATGGATTTGTAAGGCTGCTTATTTCAGTTCCTGCACTAGGAGAAATTCTCTTTCATCCACTTACTGTTCCTCTGCGACCCTCTTAAAGTAGCATACAGTCACCTTTGGCATTTTTAGATTTGCAAAAATTACTTGTGAAACAGGCCTTTCCTTTATAAATTATGCCCCCTTGTGAAGAAATATGGTGGTTTGGTAGAAAAGGACATCTCTAGCATTACAGCACAGCAGTGTGCAGCAACTTCAGCAGTATGCTTGGGCACTGTTTCAAGAGGACACTAATTAGAAATAATCTTGTGTTTGTATAATTTGGCTCACAGTTTTTTTCCTATCAATCTGTATATTTTCTGCAATAATATAATTGTATTTGTAGCGTAGAGATGAGAATTCTAATGTGGGAAAAATTATTTTACTTTTACTTACAATGAGTTTACATCATGCCAGTGACATTGTTTCTGTATTTCTAAATACATTTTAGAAATTAGTTAATTGCTAACATGGTAAAATATTTTTTCTATAAATTAATACAACACTAGGAGTCTAAGGCAGTGCTTTCAGATACATTTAGCATTGCATCATTTCATCTGCAGTAACGTAAACACAGACTCCAGTATGTCAGCAAAATTAAATATTAAATATTTCAGATTTTATTATCTGTGTGTCTGTGGTGAAACTAAAATGCTTATGGAGTTTTTACAATGAACAGATTTCCACTGACTGTTGGAGAAGTAGACTTGTAGCAGCTGCAGAGGTGATGCAGCACCATGTGAAATGCAGCGACGGGATTAAGATTTGGCAATGTACTTCTTTTCTCTGGAGGCTCTTGGGCAGTCTCTGTAGACGAGGACAGACTGTCGTCTTGTATTGCTGAAAGCTAGCTTGCAGTTTCTGCTTGTGTCTGCTTGTTTCAATTTCTGTACAATTTTGTCATTTTTCCTACCAGTTGATATGATATGGATATGGATATGGTGAAACACAAGGGGAAAAGGTATGGTTCATGTAATATGAAATATAAAAAGTTTTTCTTGCTGCAGGAATAACACGAAGGCTTTCCTTCAGAAAGAAGAATGTAGTGCTGCAGGAAAATATATTCTTGGTATTTTAAGCAGGATATTTCTTACTGGAACATGCTGCTTTTTCAGTCAGTACTTACCCTGCAGATGTAAACAGTTAGTAATTTCTAAAAGTCTGTGTTGTTTCCTTTTTATTTAAATTGGGCATACTGCATGTGTTTACTAGCTCATTGTGTTTAATTGATTGTAAAGCCACTTACAGGATTTTAGTGCTTAAAGTTATAAAACTTGGATGAACTTCTTTCTACTTGTTTGCTTAGTATTGGGTTCTAACTTTATAAATAAAGTAATATAATTACAGGCTTTTATTTTTCTTACTTTATTGTTTTGATAAAGTACTTAGACACAGTTAATGAAGTCGGCATTGAAACCCCCGATGAATACCTCACTGTTACTATAAACTGATGAAGAAACATTGCATATACAGCAAGAATTTATAGAAAATGCTTGCTGTTTTTTAGTAAAGTATATTGAAATCGTAAAGTGAGTATATAAGATTTGGTTTTTTGAATATTCATTAAGAGTATAAATGAAAGCAAATTCTGTACCTATCACTTCACCCAGTAGTCAGAGAAAAATGTTCAGTAGAAATACAATCAGGATGACATTTGATGATTATGTATGTTTTTGTAAATACTGAAAATATTGTTTTGTCTTACTCTCCCATCATATGCACATGAAACTAAAATTACAGGCAGCTCACTATACACTAATGACAATAGTGAGAGAATTGTTTCCTTTTCTCAAACATATGTTGTGCTTCTAAATAGTCAAAAAAATTTTGGAAATTTTGTAATGTTCAGGTGTACTGGAATAGTCTTCCAGTAAAGTACTATGTTTCAGGAATTTAAACTATGAACAGTGCTTTTGACTTGGCCCAAGCAATTTATCGTGTGGGTTGGTTAATGAGGAATCCAAGTACCTACTTGTAAAAGTAACATAATAATATTCTCTTTTTGTATGTAAGCTCTGATTATTAGGAAGAGTAAGTTGAGATGGTTATTCTTAATGAAAACCACTCTGTATCTCTGTGACAACTTAGTTTCACTTACATAGCAGGACAAGTTTTACCTCTCTGATGCTTTTGTAGTTTAGTGTTGTAGCTTTACTATGTTAAAAGCAAATAGGCTGGGAACATTTTGACAAAGCTTTGAGGCCTTCAGTAAAGGGCCCAAATATCTACTTTTTTCTTTGTGCTGCTATGAAGGGATAAAACAAAGGACAACTGAAGGTTAATACATTATGAATAGTGTTAAAAGTCACATATACTGTGATAATGTCCGGCAGCATTAGGCTGTGGGACTTATTTTCCAAGGAGCTAAAAAAATGCATGGGAAGATAAAATTCCTGTTTTAAAGTGTGTACACAGTGATAAAAAAGGTGGGCTGTGGGATATACAGATATAACATATTATTGAATGACCAAATTGATAAGTAGCATGTATGTGCCTATGCGCTTTCACTTATGTATTACTAAGTCCGGAGGAGTAATGCCCTGTGAAGAAAGTAAATACACAGGTAGCCAGTCAGGAGAATAAAAAAAGCATGACTAGACTAAGATGTTAAATTACAGTCACATGTTTATCAAGTACATATTGAGGGTGCAGAGTTATCAAAACCATCTTAACTTAGTTTATGGAATAGTATTTGTTGCCATCTTTATTTCTTCTTATTTCTCTATTAATTTTGAGAGAGGCTGTGACTCTTGGGTGTCACTTTTGTATCAGTTATTTTAATAATACTAAACTAGTGCCCAAACTTTCCATCTTAAATTTTGATAAGCAACTAAAATTCATTGCTTCACTTTCTGTTTTCATACAGTCTTTGATAGATGAATCTTCATAGGAACGTTTCATTGTAGAAGAATGTACAACTTTGTAGTGTAACTTTGCAATACAAAGACTCAATTTTAAAATAGATTTTGGAAGTACGTCTCAGATGGAAATCACTTTTTTTCACCATAGTATTGCCCTTTTCTATACTGCTATTATAACAGGTTTATACATTTTATGCAGCTTTGGGGTTTGATGAGACCTCTGTTAATAAAGGCATATGAAAACTTTACCTTCCATGGAAATAGATCGTCCTTGATATGCTACTGAGAAAATGAGGGTCTGGAAATTATCTCTGCTGTTTATTCTGTACTACAGTAAAGATCCATTAGATCTATATAATCTTTATAAAGGACTTCTTTCTGGTTTTTTGTCCCTGATGCCGCCTCAAGTTCTTACCATAGCACTGTTTGAACAAAAAAGGTTTCCTGCTTATTCTCACAATGATGCTACTGTGACAAAAATGTTCTCTAAAGATCTTAACAGTGTAGTTGTCAAGTTTAGAGTGTTTGAGACTTCAGTAAAATGCTATGCTACTACTAGAGTTTTGTGGAAACATACAGCACTTTCAACGTTTTTCTGTCTTTCTAGGATAATAATTTAAAATGAGAGAGCAAACAACTATTTTTGCTTGGGAGTAAACCGAAACATCTACTACAAATTTTCCTTCCTCAAGTGCATGAATACTTTATTATGTACGTGAAAACTTGGTGCAGTTAATTCAAAACAAATCTGTACTCAGCTCTTCCAAAGCTATTGAAGGGCACTACTTCTTACTAAGATGAAGCTTTTGAAAAAGTTTGAAAAATCCTAAATTGGGCATATGTAATTATAGATAAATGAGCCAAAGTTTTTTAAAAACTGGTGTGATGGTGTGAAAGAGAAGCTTATAATAGGAATCTAAGTTTTATCCTTCATTTTGAGAGGTTAAGCATATACATAGGTCACTTGTGCAGGTAATTCAGTGTAATATAATTGCCAATTTTTAAAAATCATCCCACTGAGCAGAGTGGCTATGAATTTTGGTAAGTAAGCTGTTGTATATACAAAGTTTAGTTGAAGCTAACGCTAAAGCAAAATAAATCTCATGGATGACTAAACCGTAGTCCCTGGGTCTGTAACAATCCCCAGAGAATAAGGAAAGTTAATTTAAAATATTTTTGTTCTTCTGGTCTGAAGCCAGATGCCTTAAATTCTGAAAATCAAGCCTCAAGCGACATTCCAATCTAGTGGGAAAAGAAAGGAGAACAAATACTCTGGTCCTGCAGAATCATCTTTGCTTCATTAACAATTAAAAAGTGTAATTTAAATACTGAACTAATGCTCTCTCATTCCCACTCCCTTGTTTGGTCACTGTCTTCCCCATTCACTCTCATTCTCTCTCTTAAAACAAGCATATTTACTTTAAAAAACATCTTTAAACTGTGATAAAGGAATTAGAACCTTTGAAAACTGCAGAACATTAGATTATCCATTTTGTGCATTTCAGGCAAGTAGAACTGAACTGGAAATAAAATTAATGAATCATTGTCCTGTATTTAGATCTTGGAATTGGCTTCCAAAACTGCATTTGGAGACAGCAAAATAAACTCATGGATTTTAATGTAATCATAGTGTTAACATCATTTAATCTTTTTAGTAGATTTGGATGAAACTCAAAAACTCTACCAGTAACTATTACTTCGGTAAATACAGTTTTATTCTAGTATACAGTTGTCTTAATATAGGTATGGTTGCTATTGTGTATTAGGTATCCATAAAGTTGTGTCATAAAATAAAAATATGATGTGAAAATTGAATGTTCTGTGTTCTGCAGGACAGTTATTTAGTTTAAAGCAGCATTTGAACATACCAGCTGATAAAAAGGAAAAGAGGAAATTATTTCTTTAGGTCACTGCATTGTGTATTACCTGTTCACGCTGTTGTCTTATCTTAAACTTTCCTAAACTTTAGCTACTTTCTGTAGATACAGCATGGTCTTCCTTAGCAGCTAATACTAGGGAAGATGAATAGTGATGATAGATGAAGGTCCTAGGTTACTGATTCAAGATACCAACATCAGTAAAATGGCTTCATTGTACCGTGCTGGATTATTGTGATTGCTTAGTTTTAGCCAAAAATTTTCTTCTAAAAATTTACAGGATAGCCCAAGAGAGCCCCTTTCTTGAGCCCTTTTTTCTTTTTTTTAAGGATTGTTTTAAAATGTTCATTGTGAGCAGTGATGAATGAAGACTCACTTTTTATCAGTAAATTAAGATTAAATGTGTCATTTAAAAACTAAGTTCAGAGTATCAATATATTGTTGTTACTTTGGGCAAGGAATAGTGCCTTTTCTATTTCTAGGTAATGAAAAAAAAACTTAAAGTGGAAAATGCCTCTTTATAGAACAAAGTTATTTTGTTTCATGAAATCATGTTCTGTAGCCTGACCTAAAAGTCTATTAAACAATTCAGTCATGAAAACTCTGAGAATTTCCTGGCCCCTAAGTACTATCCAAAATAATCTTATAATTATTCATGTGACCCTATGAACCCAACAGCTGAAGTACAAACAAACAAATAGGCATGGATTCAGTGTCTACAAAATTAGAAAATGAGAACTAGATTTCCTGTGCTAAGGAAAATGCTCCAAGTTGCTCTTTTATTAGCTATATGCCATGGGTAGGATGCATACATTTTACAGCTGTAGTGATATGCCTACTGATCTTTGACAACGATATCAGTTACAACTGGTTATAAAAGAAAATATTTAGAGATACGGCAAGGTTCTGTTGCACTTTACGTTTATGTAATACTTATGTTTCTGACTGTAGATCTAAACTGTAGGCTGTTTCTGATAGATTTGGAAAGATCCACCTTTCAATATAAAACCACAATGTATAGTACAATAATATCCCAATATGAGTCTTTCTTTGATACAAATAATAATAGTGATTGTATAAATTCAAAGACAGTTTTATTACATGTACTTCATCTTTGAGCTTTGACATGTTTACTCTGAGCTTGAGACCTTCATAAGCAATTCTAAGCAGTATCTTCAGTCGCAGGCATGAAATATCGCACTGTGTAAAAACTGAATTAGCCAATGTTGTGAACTTTAACCCCTACCGTTGATTATCTTTTGACTTTTGATATCAGAGACACAGGAATGGAATAGACTGTATGCTTTCTGAATCAGTTATGTAAGTATACATGTTAAAATAATATTTTAAAAGAACAGGTAAAGCCAGAGTTTTGCAGAAGTAGTTATGGCTAGCTTTGGCAAATAGGTAAGATCATCGAAAGAGGATGACAAATAAAACGTTTAAGGACTGGTAAGACATGGTCTTCAACAGCCATAATTTTTAGGTTTTCTGTTTGATTCTTTCTTTTTAAGATGGTCTTGTTGACAGGAGATGTCTGAAGTTTTTCTTCTGTACTGTGGGTTACCCCTCAAACTTGCTGTCAATTTGTAGTTCAGAAATATGCAACTAAGCTCATCTTTCAAAGTTGTTTAAATAATCAGTTCACATGTGTGGGGATGCAGTTATTTTTAAATGTATGAAAGTATAAGTTCTGTGGAAGCCTTTACTCCAATGGGAAGATATGGTTGTTAGTGAGGTACAAAACCATACAGGTTTCTGCCTGTATCTGATGTGTGGGGGGTTTTTTGTTTGTTTGTTTTTTAGAGAAAATCTAGACTCACTATCACTCCACATACAGAATAATAGTTGAAAAAGAGAGACATGTGGGAAGGGGTCTGTTGGGTTCCTCTGCATTGAATGCTCGGCATTCACCTGTCTGCGATGTGCCTGTCACACCGTCAGTGTTTCAGAAATGGAAAAGATGAACATAATGCCTGTTTGAAACCTTTAATGACTTAATTAAAGTAATTAATTTGTATCTACCTTTGAAAAACGTAAGCCTTTACGGATGTCTTAAATAGAGTTTTCAGTGGCTTCTGTTAGTATTTCTTACTATTTTTTACTTGCATTTGGAAAGCTCAGAGATCCATTTTAATAGTAGCATCCCGTTGCAGTTTGATGTTCTAAAGATATACAACAGAAGGTGGAATTTACAATGAAAATGTGCTTTTCTCTTGAGTTGAACTTATTCAGTCATGGCACATTCGATATTCTAACATCTAAGCTGTTCGACTGTGAATTATTTCAGTTTGCTTTCTGACATGGAGTTTGAATCCTAATTACTGTCTATTTTAGATAATGTACTTAGCTACAGTAAAACTTCTATTCTCTATTGAAAAGTTAACCTGCTAGTCTTTTTCTTGGTTTAAATACTTTTTATAGCACACCTGAGAAGTTTTATATGAATGGAATATCTTTGTTTTTCATCAGAGGTATCAAAAGTCATTATGAAAATGTATTTTTAAAAAGTAATACTATTTTAGAACAGAAGTATGTGTGGTGCCTATACTTTTATGTTAAAAAAACTCAGTAGACAATTTTGAAAGCTGCTAACTCAAGAAAATGCAATCCACATGATCAGGTGTTCAAAGACATGACCCACATCAGACTAGTAAAACTATCATCTTCTTAGTAAATAAATAAAGGTATGCATTAGCTTAGTAGTTATGTTTAGAATAGGTATTTTAGAATAAAGTTGAAATAACACAGATGTTTGAATAGAGTATATTTAATTTATTTAGTTACTAAGACAGCATATTGTTCATAAGTGAATTTGTTGATAAAAGCTTGGAGGAGGTAAATAAGCACTCATTTAGAAAATAAAAAGAGAATACTGGCTGCATGAGGAATTGACAAGAATAGAATAGTCAACAGAAGTTTAACTCAGAATACCAAGTTGAGAAGTTCTAGAAAAATACAAAAATTATGATTTAAACTGAAGAATTTCACAAGAGAACTTAGTAATCAAATAATTAATAACTATTAAGAAAAATATTTTTTCACATATATTTTTGTGCCAAGAGAAATATAAATAGCTGATCCGGCCGACCAGAAAGTGATATTTTTTACCTTTTCTCAATAAGATTACAGAATTCTCTCTCACTGGCAAGAGCATTGTTTCACGTTGCTGAAAAGTGATGTGAAGAGCTCCTTTGTTGTGTTTGGTGTCATCCTTTCATTTTCTCCTTAATCAAATTGAAATTTCGAGTACTTTCAATCTTTCAAAGGACAGTTAATTGATGTCTTTTGCCAGACTCTGTTTTATATCTTAAGATGATTCTTCTTAGTAATTTGGATCTAAAGTGTATTACCTGCCATGAGAAGTAACAAGGACTATTTTACTATTCCTTCTCCACTGGACTGATGATTCTTTAAGCAGGATTTTCTGGAGGTGGAGATGCTGTGGTAAATCAGTGCCCCATTTATATCACACTGCTCTTTCTGTCTTCCAAATCCATGAAGTCCATCTTTCCTTCGGTAATGGCTTTAAAAATAATTAGTACTGTTACCTTACAGAAATGGAAAATTAGTAAGTAATAACAAACAAGTTTTATCAAAAGTGAAGATGATGACTTGTTGGAAGTTTGGGCCTGCTGTTACAATTTCTGGTTGTAAGTAAATCCAACTCTCAAATGTGTTTGGTTTTTTAAAACCGTATCATCATTTTCTCATGGTCACGAATGAAAAGATTTCCCTACTCAAGACATTGGTCATACACCAGAACTGAATGGGGATGGCTGATATTATTTCTGAAGAATGTTGAGTTACATTTAGAGATTGCCTCTGCAAGATGGTTTGATCCTCATTAAATTCAGTTTCTGCTCCTTGAAATGATCTCATCCTTAACAGGATGCAATTCATAAGAAATATTGGCTGGTGAGGTAATGCACATTCTGTAATTGCAATTGAAGCTGTAGAAAGTTCACAGAACATCAGTTAATGAATATTAATGTTTGGGCACATCTGTGCGTGTTCACTCTTTTGGCAACCTTCCAGCTGCCATCGAAACCGCTCCCTGTATAACCAGGGTGAACTCATCTGTTTTCCTGTGTGTCCTCTGCTACTCTGTGCCATGTTGCCCAGTTACAACTTACTGTGTGACATTTGATACACAGCAAAAATTACTGTTGAGTAAGTGAGCGTTATTGCTCTGTAGCATGGTAGTCTGTCTTGTGCTCTGTCCTGGCGCTGCAAAGATCCACATCTTCCTTAATCGTTGAAGAGAGAGCGGAAGTTTGAAAAGACTGTGGGAACAGATGTTGCAACAAGAATGTTGACAAGACAATCGTTGGAAGGGTGACCAAAGGGGACAGGTCACTGCAATGTTTTATCTAAATTGTTAGAACCTGAAGCTCACGTACAGAAAAGCAAAGGAAAACATCTGGGCCTCCTGCAGTGACTGTAACACTAGACACTTAGAAAAGCCATGAGTGAATTAGAGTTTGTCATGAGTATGCTGGAACAAGCTTTGACTCCTATGATGAAGAGGTACTTGAAGACCATTGCTCCTTTCCTGTAATGTGTTCTTTCCTTCAGGTGTGTAAGGGGACTGGACAGACCCTGCTGCACGCACCTCATCTGCCAGTCATACACACCATGCCCCAGGGAGGACAACTTCCTTTTGACTCGGTAGATTTATTCCTGTCGTAAGGAGAAAGCAATAGTATATGCTAGACTGTATCTTGGCATTGCATTCCGCCCCCGCCCCCCCCCCCAGTTTCTACGCAGCAAGAGCATAACACACAGTGTGTGCTTTTACTCACTGCCTGCAATTGCAAATTATGCAAGTAGAGATTTTTTTTTAAAATCACGATCTCGTTAAATGCATTGAAAAATGCACACAATGCACAAAACCCCACCTTACTTAATTTTACTGCATTTCCTTTCTTTCCTCTTTTGCCTGCTCCTTCTGTTGACTGCATTCAAAACATCCTCAATGCAGTGACACTTAAATTCTTTCTGCCTCAACTATCTAGTCAGAAATCTTCCCCTCTGTCTCTCCTGATGCTTCCATGCTGGTCTGTTGCTGCAGTAGACAAACCTTTCGATCTCCTTCATTCTTAAAGATGAACAGCACCTGTGAACCACACTGCCCTGAATATACCTGAACCACCCTAGAGTAAATAATGCATTTGTCAAGTACTGGGCAGAATTGTAGCGGTGTTGATGACTCTTTTGAGCAAGGTTTTCTCTCTGCCCCCACTCCCTCAAGACAACAGTATTCCTGGTACATTATGAGGTACACTTCAGATTGCACCATGGCATTGTATTCTCTTATTTTCTAGGCATTTTTTCAAATACAGAACAGCTTATCAGCAGTCTAGGGATATTTTAAGGAGTTTTTCCATTACAAAAATTAGTATCTCAGCAGTCAAGATACTCTGTTTAAGCACCATGTGAAAATACACAGAGCAAGACACGAGAAAATTAAGACATAAAGAACACTGTTAACCCCTGATGTTCTGAACGGTCTTTGCAGAGCTGCATATGTTTCACTGCAAATGTGTTTTTTTAGCTCCAGCTTTCTTGCTGATGGGTTGCTGCTGCAGCTCTGAGATCACCTGCATACGGATCTCCGAGGCTATTCTTTGTCACCCTGGCATGCTGTGGTGGATGGTGACGGTCACATGGTGTGAAAACAGTCCTTTACTGCTATTTCTTGAACACAAATGCAAACCTGCACCGGATGGCTGTGTTTCAGCAAAAGTTCCTTCAGGTGATGACAGTTCTTTTTCTCCTGTTGGTAAAGCTGCAGGCAGGCCAGATGGCAAGTGCCATTGCTGAAACTGCTGTCAGTTCTGCTTTGCAAGGCAGTCATTGGCTTGCAGAGCCAGCTGGAGGGAGACTTCAAATACATCTCCAAAAACTATTAAGTATGAAGAAGGGCATCATAATATGTAACTTATTTTATTTTATTATTTTATTTTAATCTGGGATGGTTATTAATACTTGAAGAATGTTGCCTGTTAGCCAAAAAGGGTTGATCATGAGATGCTGGGAAAGGATTTGTGGGAAATTTTGTGTTTGACCCCAACTTGTAAAACTGCAGTTGCTTCCAGATAGCTATTTCCATATTTGCCACAGTGCACCTAGGGAGAAACTCTGCAATAGAGTGTCATGACAAAGAAGAAATCAGAGAGTATCTTGGGGTAGGTAGTGAATCTCACGCAAATTTGAGTGGCAGTAGAATTTACTAAAGGATGACTATTTGTCATCATCCACTTCATCTTGAATGGTGTGTGGTTATTTGGCTCCCAAGTCCACCAAGAAGATAATGTCCTAACAGTCTGAATGTCTAGCTTTTGTACTCTAAACACTGAAAAATACTTAGAAAAAAGCTCCAGTTTCTCAAAAGGGTTTCTGAAGGCCTCACCTATTTCATTGCTAACATGAACAAGACATGTCAGTGAATGGAGCTAAGAAATAGCCCTGACAGAGCAGACCTTTCTGCTGTTCAGAGCATCATCTCTACCAAGCACAGTAACAACATCCTTGAGCTTAGAACAACCTGCGTAACTGTTTGAGAATGAGGCTCTGGCGTGTCTTCTTGAGAATCTTAAGTACGTGATAGAAAGAAAGACAGGTATATACACTATTCTAAACATAACAGACAATGCATTCAGTTCAATGTATTTCAGTTCTCATTGTTGACACGTAACCAGAAGTTGTTACAAGAGATTAATGTTTTAGAAAATTCATGAATTAAAGTTTTCCTCCTTCTTGAAAATCAGAAAAGTATACATACTAAACTTGTGGCACCCCATTCTTTTTCACTATGAAAGGCATGTAGGGATGGTCAATCTTTGATCTTTTTGAGTGCAGAACATTTGCAGTGATATACATTTGAACCCAACACTTGGTCACCTTCAGTCTCTCCTGCTGTTATTTTCTTTAATTTTTTTAAATGTAATTTTGTAGCTGGAACCCTTGAATCCATACTTAATGCATAATAACATGAAGTTTCTGTCCTGAAACAGATTAACTGCCCCAAAACAGATCAGTGGTGTAAAATTGTCAAAAAAATATGGTAAATTTATCAATTTGTTTAAAAAAAAAAAAAAAAAAAAGAGTGTTGGTATAAGTTTGTCGTTTTGCCAAAGATTTGACTTGTTGCAGGGGAAGTTTGAGTTGTAATGAAGTTGAATACAGAAGATTGTTAACTTGCTGTTCAATATTAAATATTTTTTCTTTTAAGTATGCCTTTTATCTACATTTTCTTGCAATTTAAGTAAAATATTTTTCAAAATTTTAATGGGTGACTTTAGCAGTAGCAATAGAAAATATGATACAACCATTTTTTTGCTGTAGCTTTTGAAGTTTTCTTTTAATAAAAGCGTTTTTTTCTCTTGACATCGCAAACATCCGTCCATTCAGAATCTGATTTCTTGCTGTCATCTTAACCAAATTTTGTAGTGAATTTCTCTGCAGAGATGCCTGAGCTTCATGAGAGCACAGAGAGGAAGTCGATGAAGGAAGCACTGTAACTAGATTCTGCAGAGCTGTAAGCAATAAGCATGCACAAGCAAGTAAGCCTTCTCAGAAATGGAATATCTGGCAAACACAGTGCTGAGAAACGGGTAATTTATTTGGAGCTAGCTTAGGTCAGAAAGCTGCAGTGCTTTTCCGGACCTGGCCTTCAGAGCGTTGTCCAAGTGTCTTTGTACCTGTAATGCTTACTCAGACTAGATAATTGTAAATTTTGTGGAGAACTGACTGTACAAAATAGTGTGATTCATTTCTATTTTTGCACAGCAGGAATTATTTTTGAAAATATAAAAAACAAGGTCTGTAATTATTCTGTATTGGCTTAGAAATATGTATGAGTTCACATGACTTGACTTTAAATCCCAGATCAGTGGCAGACATTTTTTCATAGATTGGTCTGATTTTCAGCATTTCTGCAGATCCCAATTGACAGTTGTTTGTTCCAGGATCTTTGAAAATCAAATGATTAGCAACTTAGCATTAGCAACTTGTTCGGAGAGTAATTAAATGACTGTTTCACAGTGAACTAGATCAAGGGATAAATGTTAAAAAAAATTATGTCCAAAATGGCTTATGTGTTTGTAGCTAAAAGAAATGTCCCTCAGGCTATGACCTCACTCTTGTTTAAACAGAATAATATTGGGTGGTATTTTGAGATTAATAAGATGAACAGTTTTTCAGGTAAGAATGTTGGGAAAAGTAATTTAATTTAATTTAAAGTAATAGAAATTTCATTAGGAAATTTGTTTATTTCCACTTTTACAATAATACCATTTTTTCAAAAGGTGATAATAGTAAGGAGTAATACGAAAATATTCTTTCGTTTTTGTTTAATGCCCCGCCCCTGCCCCAACCCCACAACATCCTTGGAAGAAAATGGCCAGCGACAAGTGCTGGCTCTAGGTAGGCAATATCTTTACAAAAAAGCATTTCTTAATCTATTCTGCATTTGCACTTTGGCAGTGATCTTGAGATGTCACTGGCTAATCAGTGTGTGTATGGTCATAATCTGAATGAGATAAATCTGAGAAACCCCAAGATCCTTCAGAAAGTTATGTGACTATCAGCATCACCTCTTCTTTAAATTTTATTAAATAAATGCCCTGAAGTGTGATACTGGAGTGCCATTTTGGAAGACATAAAACTGAAGTATTGTCTAACCGTGCCTGATTCTTTTGTTCTGAGCAAATTCTCATTCTGCTAAGTGTGTTTCCTCTTTCAGCCCCCCTCTCCTCTACCCAAGTTCACTTTACATATTCCTTTCTTTCTGCCCAAAGTGCTTTTTTCATAATAGACTGCTGTCATATTCCATGGTATAGATACTTGAGTTACACTATTGTGGAATAAATACCTGTAAAAGCAATTGGAATGGTCATGACTTCCAAGAGATCGCCGTTAGCTTTGCTTGGTCGATATTAATGAGGATTTTCTTTGGAAAAACCTGCAGTGCCAAAATGAAAAATTGCCATCAGAATTTACTCATTTTAGTGAAATTTTCTGGGAACAGAACAAATTTGGAAAGAGCAGCATTTCCTGTGATGGTATTAATTGCTTTTAGGCTTGTATGTTCTGTAAAACCTTTGTGTTTTCAAAGGAGATATTTAAGTGAGCTTCAAGACATACTGTCCTGAGAGTTATTACTTGTTAATATACCATTCTGGTTTACAGACACTTAAAATTGCTTTAAAAATGTGCAACTAATCAATGCTTTGTGTCACAGGGCACGGGCTGTCGTCAGCCCTCTATAACAGAAAAACGCTCTGTAGGTAAACAGCCAGGAGATCAGAGTGGAATGCATAGTACCAACTGAGCATATGTGTGTATATATATACACACCTCCTACATTTCAGTGTTTCATTTTGATCATTCAGGATATATCGATGGAGGTTTTTAGAAAGAGTTTGGACGGGTGCTGGTCAGAAGCAGTGCAGTGAATTATTAAAGCCCCATTAGGGCCTGTTTTCTGTTATTTTATAGCATAGTAGCAATAAGCTTAATTTTTCATGGCTGTTCTTTACAGTGAACTTTTGGGGTACATATATTCTTTATTATTATAATTAACTTAGAGAAATTAAGCCTGCTTCCTAATAACAGGAATCTTTGGTCTGTTCTTGATTCCAATTTCTGGGTTTCATACGTGCCAAGCAGCCGCTAACAGTTTGGCAAAATGATAACATGCCCCCAGGTTCTAAGCTAAGTACCTGAGGCAGAAAAAATATGAAAAGAGAAACAAATAAAAGATTACAGTAAAATGGAAGAGATACATGTAAGTTTACATAAGAAATCAGAACAATTATTTTTGTGAACTGCTATATCCACTGTTTCCAGTACAGCAGCACCCATGAACTCCAGCTTCATTTTGGGGGAATATCTGTCATAAACTGTAGGACTAAGAATGGCTATGGTGTTTAGGTTTCTGCCACTTTTATGTAGTAAACCTACAGTAGCATGTGTGGAGAAAAAGACATAATGCACTTTGCAATTGTAGTGATGACTAAACAGAAGAAAAGATTATAAGAGAAAAATACGCAATAGTTTCAAGGCCAGCATGACTTACTTGCTCTTATAGTTATTTTTAAAGAATATCTTAAGAAAATTTGTCTGTTGTCACTGTAAGAAAGTTTTATTGCCTGGAGGTTATCAATAAGTTAACTTGCAGATACCATTTTAAGTTACTAGAAGCAAAACTGAGTTTTTTTTAAAGTAAAGTTTTGATGATTTATTGCATATGTTATTAAGAGCTGAAAAATCTATTTGCTTCCATTTATTTTCCAAATATGGACTTGGTTGTGAAACTACAAGGATGGAATTCTGCCTGAATTTAATATTTATTTTAATGCTAATTTTCAAGTTGGGTGACATGTTTTTCTTCTGTAGTATTCTGGAAAACTTTGTTGCAAGTAATTTTTATTTTCATTTTACTTACCATTAAAATCTCTTTAAAAAATAGAAGAAAGTAAAAATCTATCAAAGCCGTAGTATACTTTCATTGGAATACTGATGTATTAGTATTTGGAGTTACCTGTTTCAGCTCATTTCTTGTTTTAAAAGTATCGTGGAAAAAAAATATATAAAAGAAAAAATATTAGAGTGTGCTTTCATTGTCTAAAGTAAATCTTGAGGTACTATAAGTGCATATAAATTTTACCATTTACGTGTGTGCTCGTTACAGTGGTATAGGTAAGAAAGTTCACCCTTAACTCCTTGTAAGTGTCAGTACTTTGCACTACTTAAAAAGAAATTTGAAGTGCATTTAATATTGCAATGTTTTTAGAGCCAGATACTGTCCTCAGTTTCTTGTGAATTACTGCTTGATATATGGGATGTGAGATAGTGCAGCATCAGACTGCAGACAACTGAAACCTTTGATTTGATTTGGAAGGCAAAAGTGAATCAGGAGTGATACGTCCTTGTCAATAATTGTTTTTTGACAGGTAGCTGTCAGTTTAGTGCTGCATTTTACTCTTTTTGGTTCACATTCATTGTTAATTACAGTAATCATTCTTTTGTAGTGATATAGGTCAATATAACTACATCTGCCAGGCTGAACTGTAAGCCCTGGCTTGGGATCAACTTTTTTGTCTCCCAGGCAAGATTAAGTTTCCCCAATTGTCTGGTGCAATCTCACTGAAAGGTGTTTTTCCCTATCAGTTACCTGAGGGATATGCTCCTATTCTGATTATTTCAGTTCTTTACAGTGGCTGGTAAGTATACACATTGTAAGTCTGTATTTTTTTGTAGATGCATCTGTGTGCAGCAGAAGTAACACATTCAGAGCTTTAACACATCAAAACAAACAGTATTTGAAAATGTTATGTGAAGCGCAGAGTCTTTGGAGACAGCTAGTGCCCTGAAGTCTACTTTATACAAAAGAGATTAACACAATTATTCTATGTATAATCTCTCCAGCAAAACACTGTCGCCTGTTTCTGTCAACAACTGGTTTCTTTGCTTTGGCAGCTGAAAGAAATTTTAGTTGTGTAGGCCTTTGTATGTAGCAGAACACAATTTAAAAAGTATTTTGGAAGGTAACTGCTGTTTTGGGAAGTTAAATTATTTTCATTAACTGAATCTTTTTTTAAACATGCTAAAAAGACTGATTATGTCTGCTATGTGTGACACACTCATAATCCATGCATAAGGCAGGTTCACTGTTTCACAGTACACCTTTTGGAAAGGTGTGTCATAAGCACATCCCCACTGTTCCTTGCAGACACTTACCTGATTAAAAGGTATGCATATATCCTATCCAGATAATGCACAGTTTAAAGAGTGCATTTTCTTTCTGAATAAAGGTGGAGATAAGCAGTGTTCTTACTGAGAGTCTATGAGTCCGTAAAACGGTTTTATACCAAAGAAAAAAAGATAGGCTTAAGTAAAGGCTTAATATTTCTAGAAGCCTCAGACCAAATAAATTTTGGAAAATTTGCAGAGGGGGGAAGATACTGCAACATTGCACTGTGTAATGCAGCACAGAAGCCGTATTGCTAATGGAATTGAGTTATAAAAGTCCTTGTCAACATGTGAAATACTTTTTTTTAAACTATTAATAAATATGTCAGTGCTCTTTTTCAAATCATTTAATTACATTACTAGTTAATAAATTATTATATTTTGAGTAAAATTTTACTGTTTTCTCAAGAAATTGTTAATACAAAAAATACAGCTAAGAGAAGAAATATGTACTTTAATAAATATTGCATTGTATTTGATTTTCTGGTTTATGGCAAAAAATAAATAAGAAGTAAAAAATTTGCCAAATTTTGAATTTAGTAGCTGAATCAAAGCTTCTACTATTCTCAGTTTCGTTACCTGGCTGAAAGAATTACTTCATCGTTCACAACTTCTGTTTGTAGAGGGTCAGATACCTCGTGGGAGCAGGGCGTTTAAACCCTCCTTGCTTGCACGGCAGGGTAAATGCAGGTCTTGGGGCAGAAGTGGCCGTGTGTGTGGATCCCCGTGCCAGGAGCCGCTTCCCTCCTTGGCTACGTGGCCGGCACGTATGTGTCCTGTGGGGAGGGTGCCGGCACCTCTGACACGCGGCGTGCACAGACTGTGCAAACGGTTTGGTACGGTTTGACTGAGCACATGTGTGCTTGCGTCATAGGACTGGACGCGATCTCCGCCATGTTGATGCATGGCTGCATTTTGTTTATATGTGGGGAAGGATGGCAACAAGAAACAAGCCATTGATTACAAAATCCAGTCATTAAGACAGCTTATTTCTTGTGCACGTCTAAGGACTGGTGGGGAACAACCCCATGAAAATTGTCTCAGCAGCTGTTCTGGTAACAGTTGTAATGACCTTTCCCTATGTTAACTTTTCGTTTGGTAGTTTACACTTTGTAATTACAAAGCACAGATCATTGAAACAAATTATTAATGTTAATCAGTAAGTCAGCATACAAGAATGCAAAGAATCAAGTCTCTCCTTGTATACTAAATGAAAAGATTACTTCCAGATTCTTGCTTTGATAATTAGACTCTCTTACATAAGCAAACATTACCTAGCTGCTACGCCGCAGACTGAAGTTCATTAGTGTGTTAGCACAAATATTGGGAAAAGAGTACTAAACCAATATTGGATAAAAGACCTGTGCGTAGGCTGGAAGTAATGCAATGAATGTGACACCAGAACATTTTGAAAGATGGCTCACAGTGATTAAAACCATTTCTGTTTGCAAAAACCCGCCCTGCTCAGCAAGAAAAAGTGCAACCCCTGAGTAGACCTGTTTTTCTGCTATTGATATCTGGAAGGCTTTACTGCAAGTACGTACATTCAATAGTCTTATAAATAGTTTTGTGTATATTCTTTATTTTAAATGTTGACCAGATAAATTGATGTGGCATTTTTTTGTCTAATGGTGATCCTTAAAACTGGTTTTCATTAGAATGTTTTTAGCCATAGGTTGAAAGCCAGGATGCCATCTTATTTAAATAGCTGGTTTGGAAACGCAGCTCAAAATCTTCACAAATCAGTTTTGGATTCATAGATATTTCAGGTTTAATGCATAAATGCAGTATTTTAATGTAGAGCCTTTTTGCAGAGGCTATTGAACTTTACAAGAAGTCATGCTAGTTTGGAATTTTTTGATGTTCAGTTTATTATCTTAAGCAAAGGAACTAACAGTTCATGCTTTTTCATTCTCCACAGATCTTCAATACAGTAAGAGAAGAAGAAACAGAAGAAGATATTTTTGGATATTTTCCTCACCTTCTGAGAAAGCTCCCAACGTTTGATACAGACTGTGTATGCAAAGGTGATGGTTTTTGTGTAAAACCATGTGTAACAGGCACTTACTGTCAATATCGTGCCACTTCAAGGAGGACTGCGCTCTCTAACTATATAACTGGTGCTTTACTAGAAGCAACTACATCATTAGGAGCAAGAAGTGGTCTTTTAAATATCTTCGGAGGCTCAACTGGAAGAACAATGCTTAAAGGTAATGAAGATTTAATTTTTTAAACCCTGTCCACTTTAAGTATAGGGTGTATTGCAAAATATAGGGTGTATTGTAAAATATATAATACTAGATAATATTCTGTAGTTTATATACTCATATATGAAGTTAACAGATAAAAAGATTTTCATGTTTTCAAAGATTTTGCTGTGCAATCGTGTCACAATGACTAGCTATGTTAGTTTAATAAAGTAAAAAAGCATGCAAAACTGAAAAGATTTTTATTACTAAACAGACAAAGTTTCAGGTGGGGGTTTTTTTTTGTGTTTTGTTTTTTTTTTTTTTTCTTTCTATTTAGAAACATTCTTGTCTGCATCCAAAGTTAATGCCTAAGCCACTGTTGTTAGGGTGTTCCTTTGTGTAGTATTTCTCATTTACCAAGTGTTCCCGCTCATAGGCTGACTTTGTTCAGGACTTGAGAAAGGAGTGTATACTCTACTCGGTTATTATTGTTGTCATTATACAACTAGCTGTCAGCGTAGCACTGTGTGGTAAGTATGTACAATTCATTACTGATTTATTGTTGGTCTTCTCCTGGATCTGTCATCTTTCTCATATTGGATCATTTCAAGTAACGTGGGTATTGCCTTTGTGGAAAATGCCTATTGGAGAATGGATGTTACATACTCACTTTCCATGCCGATCATCTTCCTCTGCAATAAGAATACCATTATGTGATTTAGTTTGGTCAGTTTTGGAAGTTAAACAGGACAAAGACATTCTTGGTACAAATTCATTGCATTAAAACAGGGGTTTGTACAGAATAGTAACTGCATTTTAAATTCATTTTTAATTAACGCCTAGAATATTTCCTAAGATACTCAAGCATTTGGGGATTTATGATCATCTGATATACTGTAACAAAAGGATGTAGTGTTTCAGTTGTACAATTGTAGAAGTGAAGCATGTGGATAATACAGCTTGCCCAGGAATATGGCAAAATCAGTACAGAATTCTCAGTGCAGTTCCTTAACTAGTACAGATACTGACCTCAGTTTTACAGGTAAATAGTTATATAGTTTGTGCTCAGATCAGGTTGTCTTATTTTTATCCCAAAGAGTGGTCCTTTCTAGTTTTAATTAGTCTCTCTTTAGGTGAATCAAATGGCAGAGAGAGGCACTAAAATGGTATGAGAACAACAGGTACGGACGGCCACTGCAGTATCTGAGTGAATTTCAGTAGTACGCTGAGCAGCATTACTAAGCTTCACATACTCTCATCATCTGTGAGAGACAGAGATATGTACAATAGGGTGTCCTATTTTGGTAGGGTTTTTCCTTTCTATTTTGTTTAGTTTTTATTTGTTCTGGGGAGATGAGTGCTTTATAAAAATAAACATATACATTCCTGTGGCAGCTCTGGAAAGCAAGGTTAAAAGAACTGAGTCGTGGACTTGGTGGTGCGGTGTGGTAGACCCTCCTCCTACGGAGTGGGAGAAGAGAGCACGGAGTTTTGGTGCCCCAGACCTGACTGAGACTTCAAGGTGCTCTGTCCCCTGAGAAAAAATGTCAGCCTCCCATAGGGCCTGTTGCTGCAGTGCCCTGAAAGCCCAGCTGGCCACTGTCATCGTAGAGCTGCAGGCTCCGGCTGAGTTCTGAACCTGGAAGCAGCAGCAGTAATTAGCTCAGGCTCACTGGCATGCTAATATGGCTGTATCTTTTTATAGAGCCTGAGCTAGTGACTGCACATGTGTGCTCTGTGTACCAGCCCACTTTGCACTAGTTTGGGGATCTCTGTGGTGCCTGTATTACATGGTGTACACTTCTGTTGTTGTATTCTGAGCCCAAGGACGTGCGACCTTAAAGAAAAGGCCAAGATCTTGAACTTGATTTGCAATTCCACAGACAACCTCTGTAGATAGTAGAGATTTGATTTACTGTGGTGGTCTAGGTATGATTTACTGTAGTGGTCTCTGTTGAGGAAGAGATGTGCTGCAGCTTTAGGATACTGAAGTTTTCTGAATGTGGAAGGTTCATGTTCAGGTATATCGTGGTAATTTAATAAATCTGAGAAATGAGAAGGGCGTCGGTAACAGAGTCCTCTCTAAAAACATTTACAGTGATGTTTAGTAATGTAGAATTACATTACTAAAAACATTTGGTGATGTTATTAACTGAGACATTAGCATTAGCAAGGAAGCCAACAGTACTTTAAATTCAGAGCTATCATTAATGGGTGTGGTACCTTTTAAGGAGGAAAGTTGTCCTGTTCCTGCAGATTGATAAAAAGGTTATTTTGATCTGTCTGACATCCTCCCTTACTGCTGGATTTAACTTCAACCATAAGCTAAACTCTTCTAAACCTGAGAATTTTTAATTGACACTGATAACAACTCTGTTGTAAAATGCAATGGAGTATTTATCACAGGATACAGCATGTTATTGGAACACTTCACTTAGTAGTTGTTCGAAGGTGTTGAAAAGGGAATATATATTGATCCTGGTGTGGTTTAATAGTTGTGATTTAACCCTAGTAGGCAGCTAAGCACCACGCTGCTGTTCACTTACTTGCCCCCAGTGGGATGGGGTAGAGAATCAGAAGGGTAAAAATGAGAAAATTCATGGGTTGAGATGAAGACAGTTTAATAAGTAAAGCAAAAGCTGTGTGCACAAATAAATAATGCATTCACTACTTCCCATAGGCAGGCAGATGTTTAGCCCTTTCCAGGAAAGCAGGGCTTCATCACACATAATGGTTGCTTGGGAAGACAAGCGGCATCACTCCAAATGTACACCCTTCCTCCTCTTTACCCCAGCTTTTATTGCTAAGCATGATGTGATATGGTCTGGGATATCCCTTTGGTCAGTTGGGGTCAGCTGTCCCAGCTGTGTCCCCTCCCAACTTCTTTACTGGTGGGGTGGGGTGAGGCGAGAAGCAGAAAAGGCCTTGGCTCTGTGTAAGCACTGCTCAGCAGTAACTAAAATATTCCTGTGTTATCAACGGTGTTTTCAGCACAAATCCAAAACATAGCCCCATACCAGCTACTATGAAGCAAATTAACTCTGACTCAGCCCAAAGTGCTACAATAGTGAAGGTGATATTTCTATCAGCACTCGTGGTTTGTAGCCCTCCAGAAACAGTTCAAACTGTTGTGCATTTCATCAGGGCCCTACCAGCCTATCTTGCAGACAAGATACCAGTGTATCTAAGTTGAGTGTTATGTTGCAGAGAGACCAGGGAGATGAAAATAAATATTTGCTTTGACAGTCAGAGGTTTTGAGTGCTCATGTAGTAATTTCAGTGCTGTGCACTGCCCTGAATTAGTATCAGCAGCAGAAAATTAGCATTATGTCTTTTTAGGTTGGGTTTCTTCATGTTACTCAGCCTGCTGAAGAATGGAAGGAAGACCCCTTCTCTGATTTTGTTTTTACTTTTTTGATCAAGAATAGCAAATGTTTCTTGTTACTGTGTTCCACAAGCTGTGATTTTCATGTGTTGGCTTGCTTCCATAAAATCTTCAAGTATAGGTTCTCAGGTCTTTGTATTTAATTTATTTACTTGTTAACTTTTGTATTAGAACATGTCTAACAGTTCTTCGTTTAAAACTGCACTTGAAAAAGGATTTGCAGTGTAAGAAGATGTCATAGTACAATCGAAGGTCCAAGCATAAAGGTCCTGATGGAAGTGCAGGAGAGCACTGATGAGATGTTCATTTCTTTCAGATAGAAAGAAATTACAGATGTCTGGTTTGTGCAGGATAGTGCAGTGTAGAGACACTTGACCTGTGGCCAACTCATTCAGACCCTAACTGGAGTATTTTCATGATGCAGTGAAATCTCTTATAGTGGTTGGTTTAAAAACAATATAGGCAGTCCCAGTTAATAATCCTTCAAAATATGACACTTTCTGGTGATGGCACTAGCTGAGATGGTGGTAGTTTGAGTATCATTGCACCATACTTCACTATACAGAAGTAGGCATGCCCAAAGACAGCAATTATACTGATTACTTAAAATAAGTAAAAGGAATCCCTAGCAAATGAAAACGTGAACACCAATAGCACTGACATAGCTGGGACTAGAATGCATGATGAAAACAAAAGGTTGTATAAATTTATTTCAAAATGTCTTCAAAAGTAATTTGCAGTGTTATATAAGCATGAATAAAAGAATTGTTGAACTATCTAGTTACTGTTCTGCCACTCAGAAATTTGAACTCAAACTTCCTTTATGTCCTATAAATGTTGTAGTACTTCAAACCATTGTAAATAAAAACTGAAAGAAGTGGTGAATAATTATGAAGTAATTATAGTAAAACATTTTTGCGGTGGATCCGGTTCAATGGATCTTTACCTTGTAAAGACACGTGACATAAAGGTGCTACTGAAGACTTCTGCTGTATTGCATGTTACGACTTACAGTGTTAGACAATGACAAATACTCTTGCGTATTAGAGTAAAAGTTTACACATCTGAGGCTCTGAACTGATGGAGAGTGGCAATGCCAGCATCAAATTTAATCACCTATCTGTTCTTTCCGAGTTCTTGTTCCTAGAAACTGATTTCACTTCAGAAAATCCTATAAAAGAGGGGAACAATAAGAGGCAAAGTCACCTTGGCCTAGTATTGCCACCGAGTGCTTCATTTTGTCAAATCACATCCTGAGTTAGAGACCTCTAAATTGCCTTAGATATTTGTATATGTATTATACATTTCAGTTCAATGGGTTAATAGGACTTCATCAAAATATTTACCTATAACACAGGCAAAATACAGTTGTGTTTAAAACATGCTGTGATTAATACTTCAGTTTTTAATGCCCGTATACATTGTTATGTATTTTATGTAAACATATAATTACCTTTGTGCAGGCATTATGCAAATATATTCTTGAGTGTAAGAGGATTCTATTTTTATTTGATTGATTGAAAAACATTGATTATCTGGGTAATTCTAGTTTTAATTTGCAAAACATTTGGGAGTCCTACTCCTAACTTTGGGTTGTATATGTGTCTTACTCTAAAATTACCAGTGACAAATGATTTCAAGAAAAAGGTCTTTTAATAATGTATATGAAACAAGATTTAGTTTAAATGAGTTATCTTGCAAATAAACATAAAATTGTAGGCTTCAGTTTACTGGCTTTTGAAACTTTTTTTTTTTTAAAGTATAGTTCTTTCTGTTCCAAATTAGGAAACAGCTTGGTCAAACCTTTTTTTCAGATTTGGGGAATATTTCTACTGACCATGTTCTTTCGGAAGTTCTTTTCTTGTGCTGTCACAGAAACATGACATGCTGGAGGAAGTAGAAACTAACAAATGCCTGACTGTACTGAAAGGAAAAGCTGAGTAATCCACCTATGCAATTTTTTCAGTCAGGGTGATAGCTCTCTTGAGAAAAAGTTTCCAGTTGAACCTGAATGGTAGGGAGTTTATTCTATTTGTAAAAATAATTATCATAAACAAGTTAGTTAATCTTTAGTGTTTTTTATGGAGTTCATTTCCAGGCTCAATGTATTCATGTCATTAAACGTATGACTGTAAACTGTAGAATATCACTTAATGGGCATGTGGCTGGGCAGCAGGTATACAGCCTGGTTGCTTCTCCTCGTGCCTTTCGGCTTTGTGGGAACTGCATTTTTAGTGGCTTGCCTTTTTTTTTTTTTTTTTTTTTTTTAACTCAGTGGTACTTGGAATTGCACCAAAGTGCTTCACTCACACAAGCTTTTTCCTTATTTTTTTCTGAAATTGTGAAAATACACAGAAGTGTCTCTATTTTTTGTCTAGAGCATAATGACTTACTGTCATATCTTATCCAAAACAGTTGAAACTGCCAGCAGAGCACAAAGCTCTTCTCCTACCCTCTCATTTAGTCACTGAAGCCCTCACAGTAGCACATGGAACAGGGTATATGGACCTTTACTATTCAGACTGGCAATAGATGCCAATGGTGAGAGGATTTCAGGGAAAGTGCTCGAAACGCTTCCTTTTATTTTACCAATAAAAAAAAATAAATCTAGTTTGTGCACCTGTGTTCATCACTAATGCATCAGGGAGAATGAAGTTTTTCTGGTAAGACAGTCACAAGGCATTTAGAAAGTTACAGCTCAGACCAATAACTTAAGTTCAGTCTGAAAGCAGTAGAAAGCTGATGCACAGGGGACATAGAGTGAGTGGACTACTGAATTCTACACTTCATGATTTCTGAATTGCTCTAAGGGGCAGCCCACGTACAAATCGTGTTGCAGTATATCCAGTCTTTTGCCAGCAAGATGTGACATGATAGCAAGGTCCATGTTAAGTAGATGTGTATCTTCCACCAAGTAAAACCATTGCAGCTATGCTACAACTTAAGCTTCAGCACAGACATGAACCTGTGGACACAATTTAGACTGTTGTCAACTCTAGGGTGATTATTGCTGTACTTGGAATGATTTTCAAGACAGTTCTTAAAAAGCTTCAAAAGTGGAAGTGAATTTGTTAAAACCAGTCTGTATCGGCCAGTCTTGAAAAGATTTCAAGGGCTGTCGGATTTATGTTTGGAGGACCTCTTCTGGACCAGACAACATTCCACTACTTTTCTTTCAAAATGTTTGTAATTCCTGGAGATAAAGTTCAGCACACTCTTGCACAGTCTGTTTAAAGAGGAGCCCATTACTTTAGTGGGGAGTGTCCTTCATGATTTAAAAGGAAGACTTCTCAAAACCTTTATATGCTCTGTAGTTAGGGATTTTATATAATATCTGCCCTGGAAATAGGGATTCTGCAAACAGAGAGTCCCTAATGCTGGGATAGCCTCCTGGTTTTATGTCTCCCTATCACTAAGCACATTGCAAGTTCTTTGTGTTCAGTCCTTCAGGAGTTATTTAATGACCTGAGCAATGAACCTTACAGTCACAAGTAGTCCAACTCCAGGAAATACTGCTCTAAGGTTTTGTTTGCTAGCTAAGGACCCTAAATGCTCTGAGTCCCCAAGGCTAGGATGGTCTTGCAGGCAGATCAGCTGCCAGTGGTGTTAGTTCCAGAGAAGACTTTCAAACATACCAGACCTCCAAAGCCAGAATTCCCAGTCACATGGATCTGGGACTGAGAGTCTTTGAAAACTCCTGTAGGGCCCACTCTGTAGGAGGCTTGTCTCTTGGGTCTGGAGCAGGGAGCCTGCGAGCTCTGCTTTCATGGCTCACAGAGCTGTCAGGCTCCCGACTGAGGAGCTGCGACTCTGGTCCCAGTAGCACAGGGACAGTCTAAGAGTAGACTCCCGGGAACCACAGATGCCTGGAGTTCCCACAGCTGGTCAGTGACAGTCACATCTTTGTTACTACAGAGAGTATCATTTTCATGTATGAACACTGAAGACATTTCAGCTGTGCTGTTTTAGCACCTCTGTATGTAGCTCAGAATTTCTGGTTAGTAAGAGTTTTGAGAATATCTTTCGATGGGATTTGGATTGAAACCAGATTGCTTCCCATAGAAGGGAAATCCTGCCTCTCAGCCTGTTCTGTTTCTTGGAAATTGATTGTTACAGAAGTTTGTTCATAGTTGTGAACGGGCCAGGACTTTCACTGCAATCATATTTGAAGACTTGGTCATTGTCACAGTTCATGTGGTGTTGACATTTTTATGTAGAAAGTGAAAAAAAGTTTTGGGTCTTTTTTCAACCTTAAAGAAGGAATGTGAAAGAGTATATGAAAATGTTTGTGCTTTGTATTTGGTACCTGTATCCAGAGTCATTGTTGGAAAGAAACTTGCACCCTTCTTTCCCTGTTCCTCCCCTCCCCCCCCCCCTTACAAGTATAATTTCTGTAGTTCTGTAATCTAAGAAAAACAAAAGGGAAGTAAAAAGAGGTGTCTGAGGACGGAGCAAACTGTAAACATTTTATATCGGGCTTCTTTTCACTTCTTTAGCGTCTTCCAAAGCTGTTCAAGTCTGATGCCACTTTCTTTAGTGATATAAATCAGACTGCATCCTTGATCACTGTTACTTGTCTTCCAGGGGAAGCTCCCTCAGAACTTGTTGAATAGACAACAGCAATTTTTGATGAAGAACAGAAGGAAACTGATTTGTTGTGAACGTAGAGGCAGACTGTGTTGATCTTAAGAAAACCTACTTCATTCATCCCTCAGTATTCAGAGATTACCCTTTTTCTGTAATCAGACTTTGCCATCAGCAAAGATTGGGCAGCCAACAGGACCCAAGTCTCTGTGGCTTTTCCCACTGCTGCTTCTTGTACCCTTCACACAAGGCTTATTGTTACAATATTGGGGAAATTCCAGGATCCCTGAGGCTGGGGCAGTTGTCTGACAGCTCTGTGTCAGAGTCATGGCTGATAACAAGCTTTATGTGCACAGATTTAGGAAGGCCAACGTGATTTAGTTGGTCTGTGTGGGTTTGGGCCCAAAGGTTAAGACCATCTAGAGTGAGGGATAAAGCCAAATGAGCTGAGATTAAGACCCGAAAAGACGAAATGCATCTCAGGCTTAGAATCTGAGGTAAGAAGATGGGTCAAGCAACACACTGCAGGAGAGGAAATCAAATCTAGGAGATACGTCAGACAGTAAGTAGATAATGTGGCCTGAGGCAAGGGTGCGAGTCAGGAAACCAAGGATTTCATGCTGCTCTGTTGGCTCCAGGATGTAGGTCAGGAAGACCAGGAACAAGTGCAGGTCACCTGGTTAGGGTCAGAATTAAGAGTGACATGGCGGGAAGCAGAGTTCAAGGCTGAGATGGCAGAAAGGAGGAGAAGGATTTGGGAGGACAGCCGGAGCCAAGGGACAGCTGGGACCGTCAGGAGCTTGCTACAATGATTGTCCCTGTAAACTGGCAGACAGGAAAGAGCACTGCAATCAGTCTCCCAGACCTGCCACCTTCTGGTCAGGCCTGGTTGCAGGCAGGTTGGTCACAGCAAGGGAAGTAGGAGAAGGACTGAAGGAGAATCCTTGCCAACATCAATTTAACAAAAGCTTCCTTTAATCCAACATGTTTAATACATTGGAGGCACAAAGAATTAAGCTCTGCCAGCATAGCTTGTCTCATCCTTATAGCGCTCTTTCTGGGTTCAGGAAGGTACATTACTGCAAGATGAAAAGATACATGACTGATCCGGGCAGTAGATTGAAGTTAATTAGTGTAAGTCATCCAAGTAAAAAAAAAAAAAATAAAATTTCATCTGTAAATTGCTCCTTTGGACAGAACAAGTATCGTACTCATGGTACAGGAAGGTACATGTTTGTATGGATCTGGATATCCCAACCGGTGTATAGAGCTAAGCAGTTAAGAAACAGAACTGAGTTTTGGGTGGGTTTGTGTAGATTTTAGTTCCAATGATATTATGCGATAGTTTGGTATACTGATGATCCTTTAACTTGTATAGCTGAGTCTCTGCGTACAGCAGTATTTTTGTTGGTAGTCTGTAGCTGTTGTTTCCACCAGCAGAAAAAAGAGTTTAAGTTCATAGAATGAGTCTGACTGTGCTCTTAGGGCTTTGTTGTGAGGGAAGGAATGAAGAATATACTAATGTCTGTGGATGAAGGCTGAGAGAGCAGAAGTTTGTGCAAAGTGATGTTAGTTTTAAAATCAAACTTCTTATTTTTTTTAAGAGTAATTAGTCTTCAGAAAAAATGAGATGGGATTCTAAGTGCAGATAGTTAATCCCTGAACTGCTTATTATTGTTTATTATTTTAAAGGTCTGAATATTTGTTTGAATGGGCCTTGTAAAAGTAGCGTCCATGGGAACTTTTAGTGTAGAATGAAACTTTTTTGGTATGTTTATGTTAGCATGTCAATCATAAGCAAAAAACCCCAAGGACCTCAAGCCTCAAGATGACTTCAAGAGTCATCTCTAAAGATTCCCTTGAAGTTTTGTTTCTAGGAAACGGATTAGAAGAAAAATCAACTTTTGTAGGATAATGCTGTTTTATTTATATCCAGACACAATTTTTTTTTTGTTAAATTCTAAGATATACTATACAGTTTTCTTTGTAGAATCAAGAACATTCTGATTTTTTTTCTTTCAGCTTTCAGAGATTTTCTTTTATAACTAGTGGAAAATTCTTTAGTATTGACCCTATAATGACGAGAAATGTTTAATCTGATGGTTTATTTTGGGTTTTATAGGCAGATAGCGTTAATAAAATTGATATTTATAAATCAAATTAATTTAAAAATTCTATACTGTATCCCCATGGGGGTCCTTATATTATCATATTTAACATGAATTCTTCAGAAATCTAAGCGTACTGGTTTTCAGCTGGAAGTTGGACCCAAAGATAAATTGTCATTCTTCCAGTTAGGAAAGAATATGCTCGTACTGTCAATGAAAAATCATGGTGCGTTGGCCGAGATCCATGATTGTTCCTCCAGTAGGGGTTTTTCAGACAAGACGTATTTCACCTTATAAACAAAGTGACTCTGAGTGTACTGCTCACATTCCAGTTCTGCATGGATCGCGCTCTCAGACTTCCGGGGGAAATGGAGAAAGGTTTCTTGTGGCAGTGTATTGTTTTTCAGTCTTGCGTACTCTAGCAAATTTCATAACCAACTGTTCACTGATGTAGTCCTGCTGCTTGTAAAAGTGATGTAAACTGTGTGTAGACAAGGCTAAGGTTAAAATGAAGAAAAGAAGTGATTAAAATGCCAGAGCTTGATATTAATGGCTGGTGGGATCAAGGCAGAGTTTTCGTGTCTACTTAGTTTATGAACATAGATGCAGTCTGAAAGGCTATGCTGTCTTTTTAAGTCCCTCTATTTGTAATTTCTTTACGGTTAATCACACTTCTGGGAGCCTCATGAAGGTTTTCTTCTTCTTTGCCTCTCAAGGAAGCTTTTTTGGATTGTTGCCTAAGTCATAGCCCTTTGTCCCATTAAAGCTAATGCTACTGCCTTTTATTAGAGACTCCAGTGCAGAGTGCATAATAGCTGTAAAGGTAGGGCATTTGCTAATAAAGAAACCCATGTCATGGTTTTTGTAATGCTTCAGCTGAAGTTTCCTAAAACAAAACTAACTCCGTTTATTATTTTTGGCCTGTTTAAACAACACTGATATAAATATAACTTGTACGAAAGCTTGGGTGTAGGCTAACTTATTTCTTAATATATTTGGAGACAAAAATCCAGCAGAATTTAAATTGCTCTTGTTTATAACTCTGCTGTCAAAATCAAATGCTTTTAGTCTTAGCAGGATGTATGCTCGTCCTTAATTTCTAAACTTCCTTCCATTCGAATCCCAGTGTTTCAACTTTTATCTGGGGAGGTGGGAAACCTGACCTTTCAGTGAGCCAGCCAAATGCACGTCTTCTTCATGGCTTACACAAGGCATGTCAGTTATGCATTTTGCCACACTTTGTAGCTTTAAACTGAGCAGCTGTTGCCTGACTGTTAGTTTGGACAAGTGCAGCGTGCAGACTTTTTGTGGTATTGGAAGTACCTGCTCTTCTGGCATTTTAGGAGGAATCTAAGATTCAATGGAAGACACATTTGCTGGTAAGATTTGTATTTCTATGGCTCCTAGTACACGGTTCTGGTTATATGTAGGTAGTGAAAACAGTGATAGTTTTAATTCCAGAGTTAGAAGTAGATTGGGTGAGGAGTTTCTAATCTAATGTTGGATCTATAATGTCTGCATTTAATAAAAATGCTTTAAAGACACTCAAAACTGTTGCTGTTGTGAAAATGAAGTAAGGATTTAATATAAACAATATGAAATATAAAGTCGTCTCTCAGCCTTAAGTGCATATTTTGTATTTCAACTTGTTTGAAATGGAATGTAATATAAATATAAGTAATTTAGGTATACTTTGCATCAGTGCACATTGCAACTATTTTGATATCAAATTATGTTGTGGTACATTCCTTTGTTTCTTATTCTACAAAAATAAGTGATTGTTACAAAAATGCTAGACAAAGTATGAATGTCAGATATAATAAAAGTTTTTAAAAGTAATAGGACCAGGTAATTGTTTTTTCCCGTAAAGTTTATAAATGACTTAAATGTTACAAGTTAGTAACATTTTTGCGTGTAAATCCGTTGCTGCTTTTTTCTTTAGCAAGCTTTTGTCCTTGGATCTTCAGTATACAAGTTCATAACTTGCAACCAGTTTGAGTTTTGTGGATGCTGAAGGCAGTTGATTTTTTTTCACTTTCTGAAAGACATGAGTGCGTAGCAATATGTAAAAGCAATGTTTTGCTACTAATTGGTCATAAAGAAACACCTATACTTACTTTTTTTTTTAAAACTGGCATATGTAATTTAAATTAATGTTCATAATATTTTACTCTGTGAAAGGAATGTCTTTTATGTGCTAACTCTCCCATTTCCCTAATCTGGGTGTTAGCTAAAGGCTATGACAAACGTTCATCATTCAAAGAGATATTATCCCATTGTAATAGAAAGATTTTTATTGGTTGTCAACACCTTTATTTTCACCTGTGATTGAGACAGCACAGAAAAAAAAGCCCTGATATCAAGCATATCCGTATTAATTGCAAAATAATAGTGGTTTTAATTCCTTTATTCAGTGAGTGATAACTAATCTGAGATACCTAGTAGGATTACAAGAAATGGAGGGAAAATTATTTTAGTTAATTTCAGAAATGTTAAAATTATAAACTCAGCTAAGACCCTGCCTTTGATAGGCTGAACTGTGGTTTTAGCTTTGTTTTGAGGTAGAACAATGCAAGCATTTTCTAGAAAATAAGCTGATATGAGAATCTTTGTTAGTGCATAATTTGTTTAGTTTTTATTTAAGGGGCTTCATATTGACATAGTTTTCTAATGTTTAAGTATTCAGTTTGGAAATAGTTGTTATAGCACAAATTGAAACTATTTTGCCTACAAAATACCAAAACAACAATACAAGAACTAGAAATACTATTTAATGCTAAAAGTACCTTTAATTGCTTCTTGTGATTAATTTTAAGGGCCTTGCACAATTGTACAGCAAATAAATATTTTTATCCTTCATTTCCCATGGACTTGGTACAATAGATTGCATGCACATTTTCACCTTTCTTTATAAAGTGTTCAGATCTTCTAGAAATGGGATAGATCTGAGGCTGTTGCTTTAGGTCTCCCCCTGCCCCCAATAACCTTTTCAATTTCTCTTTCCTCTGATATTTTGGAGTAAAGCACAGATACATACCTTCTGACTTAACGGTATTGCCACAGGCAGAAGTAGTGTCTTCTGAGAGCATCTTAATTTGGGAGGAAAAAAGAAATCTTAATCTGGAAAAACTATAGTTTTGAATGCCTTTTTATATGTTACTGTTAGATTTGCAGATGATTTGATCTGGAGTTGTTCGCCTGTATTTGCTTGTTCAGAATTAAATTGCCAAGCTCCGCAGAGAAATGGAACAAAGATTTCTTTAACATGGATATTTCCTTATAAAAGTGCAGTAGTTACAGAAGTATCATAAATATGTATGACCTTTTCTAAAAATTCTTATAAGTTGTTTTTTTTTTTTTTTTTTTTCCAAATAAATTGCTCTTCTGAGTTTCTAGAAGTTTCAGATTGGAAATCAGAAGAATTAAAATTGGAAACATCGTTAGTCTTTGGGACCTGATCCTGAAATAGCTATACCTAAAGCCATTAAACTACATGGGGTTTTTTTCTACACACTTTGTTTTGTAGAATATTTCTAGGTAATACTACCATTTCTTACTACCTCCAGCTATAGAACTGCAGCCACTGGAACCGTATTGAGACTTCTGCAAATCTCAGTAGGGCATAATGTGCCAAACGTCCAAGTTTATTTTCAGGTACCCAACAATCCTCAGCTGCACAAGGTCATGATAGAATTTAGGGTTAAAGACTTGATAGATCTTTTTAGAGATCTTTAAAATGTCATTTTTATCGGCGAATAAATTAAACAAAAATAGTGTTAACAAAAACCACAATAAACCATTATCACATTAATAATTCAAGCTAAGAAGCCAGTACAGTAACTAATTTGAACTTTAAAAGATTAAAAAAATGGTTAGTGTGGTCAGAAAAGAATGCTTTTGCCATATTTGCTGAGAAGAGTTACATCATAGTAATTAGTTCTGGTTTTGTGTCAGTGTAGGCATTTTCTTGACTGAGAAAATGTAATTAATATTTTATGAACTTACTTGTGGTGTCATACATTAAAGCACCATTAAATAGTTTTGCTATTATTTGTTTAATAGTGTCTTCAATTTAAGTGAGAAAATGAACCTTAAAAGTAGAATTTTCTTCTAGGTTTCAGATCTTCATAATACACTGTTCTGTAACTGCCATGAAGTAGAAGGGATCAATTTAAATCGCATAGTTCTTGTCTACCTTATAGGTAAAGGATTTGTGAATGTAAAACCTCCTAAAAGCTGTCAACAAACCATTCAAACGTGTTTGGAACACAAAAGAGAAAGAGGTGCTGACTTCAGGTACTGATTGTGTTGAAGATGGTGGTGGGACTTTGCATGCAAGCTTAGTGTTCGGGAGGAAAAAGCTTCAGGAATTTCCTATAACCATATATAGAGTGAATTGTTTTAAAAAAGACAGCAGGGAAAAACTAAAATATATTTAAAATTCCTGTATGCAGAGATACAGCTAGAACTGTGTCTGTAACTAGAATTTTTATTTGCTTCCAAAACCAAAAAAATACGAATTTTTTTTTTTTGTGGAAAAGAAACAGCTGACACCCCCCCAAAACCCCCCCCCAAAACCAAAAACCAAACCAACCCATCCCCAACTTCTTTTGAACATCAAGAGGAAAAAATAGTCTTGTTTTTTCTATGTGGAATTATATGATTTAAAAAGAACAAAGATAGATCTGCTTCAGAATGGAAGTTGACACTTTTTATTTTGAGAATATAATTTTTGCAAAACCTATCAAATGATTAGCTAAAACATTTGGATAAAATCAATATAAATTCATAAACATTTTAGTCAGAGAAATATGAAATAATTTTATCCAAAGTTTTGTGCAGAGATTTGGTGTTTAACATACTCACTTTTGCAAAAATATGTTCTTTTAAAAAAAAGTCTTTTTATGTATAAAATGTTACATCTTTTAAAAACCATAATTGCTTTCTTCACGTTTTCCATAAGCCATGTAAAAAGTGTGAATATGGTAGTTTTACATTTACATTTTACTTGACTTACAGCAAATTCTTGCGGACTACGTTCCTGCATATTTGATCTCTTTCTCATATGATTGAAAGTTAAAGAACTGCAAGCAGGCTGGGTGTCGGAAACAAAACAAAACCCCAATATTTGCATAGTTTGGTAATTCACTACATTTTTTAAAAAGGGAAACAAAATTGCATTTGTTCCATTACTTTTGGCCACCACAATGAATGGAGGTTACAGCTGCTTGTTTGATGGTAGAATAAGGTTAGTAGTGTAATATTTTATTTCTTAGTAATAGCTACAATAACAAAATTGATGGAGTCATGAAAGTAACAGTTTTCTGATTCTACTGGGCAGAAAATTATATCACTTTTTATGTCAGCGTGGGAGGACTGGTGAGAAACAGCCTGCAAAAAAGCACTTGTTGGTTACAGTACATCACAAGCTGTCTGCTGGTTCAGTATGCCATGTTGTGGTAATATGTTTGCTGTTTTACTGGGAGGCAAGAATAAATAAGTTGTGTGTAAAAGCTGTGCAGCAGCTCTCAGTCTCATCATTGCTGACAGTCCAGCTTTGAGCACTTTCTATCGAGAAAAGTTCAGGAGGTACATGGTAACTTTCAGATAGATAATAATTACTGTAAGGAGGAAGTAAGCAGTTGTCCTTTATGTCTGCTGGGAGTGGGAAAAAAAATGGATCTGAACAGCAAACACCTCACCATAGGTATTTTTATAGGAGTGGGATTTGACAGAGGAGGGATCCAGTCAAATTGAAGGACTTCTTTTAAATGTCACTTGAAGAAAATGGACACAGGTGGTGTTGGCTGGCATAACTAGCAGGACAGAAGCATCAAGGGTGGTGAGAAAAGAGATGCATGTGATTGAATACAGAGGGACTAATTTCAGAAAGCTGTTACAGGAAAGGGAAAGCTTGAGAGGCAAAAAAAAAAAGTTTAGTGATTGCATGGATGATGGCACATCAAGTTTTAAAATGGAAGGGCAATAAGAACATGTTGTTTGGGAAAGTAAGAGCTCATAGAATTGCAAAGTCAGTGTCAAAAGACCAATAGCTATAGTCTGACATCCTTTTAAGATGTCATTTACTTAAACCCAGTTGTCTCTGTTTTAAGCTCAGTAGTTGAAAGGCACCGGTGCTAATGTACAGCCCTCAGAGGATGCCTTAGAACTATCATCCCTGTGCACGGCTTTTCCCAGAGGTCAGTGACACTCACAGTCAAAGGGGGATGACTTATTTCTAGTTTGAGTTTGTCTGTCATCAAGGACCAACTGCTTGTTCTTGTTACGCCTTTTTTCTGCTGGATTAAAGTCTTTAAAAACTGACGTATTTCCGCTGTTGGAGTTGCTTACGTATCTACTACAGTCAAGTCACCTCTCGATTCTCACTTTATTGAACTGAAGTTACTCATTTCTGATCTAAATCTCTTTCTCCAGGTCTCAACATTCAAGCCTGGAATAATTTTATAGCTCTCTTCTGTACGCTCTGTAGCTTGTCTGTGTCTTTAAAAACATTGCATTATTGGTGTCATCGGTGATTTATGTGGGAGGACCTGGTTTTGCCACCTCCCCCTCTTAAAAACTCATAGAAAGCATTTGGTTTTAGCGTCCCATCTTACTTTTTCAGAGCCATTGCCTTTAGGAAAGCAGAACTCCATTCCATACACAGGTTCTGCATTTCTTGTATCTAGAATACTATTTCCAGTAGATATAAAGTGTGTACACTAATGTGACTACTTTTTGCTTCACTAATAAAGTGATACTTAATGGTTTGTGAGGTAAAATGCTAAACTGCCATCTAACAATCCTGGAATCATTTGGGTTAGAAGGGACTGTGCCGGCCATTTAGTCCAACTCTGCTCAAAGCAAGGCTGATGTATTTTATTTTCCTAGTTGTTTTGTTTTCTTACTATGTGAACAATATAGTTGACAAAGTTGGCCCTAATTCCATTTTAAACTGTGACCCCAGTACAGGTAGCAGTGGCACCACGAGGAAGAGAAAGAAAGAGAACTGTGAATTTTTACTATGTACTTTCGGAGAAAGAATTAATTGCATTTGAAGTCTTCAGATTAAGGGAGATATCTTAAAATCTGAGTGTCTCAGAAGGTACTATTTTTGAGTTTGGTTTTGGATAGCAAAATCATTAATTTTGAAAGTTTTCATGTTAGAAAAGGACTGCAAACACCTTTTCTAGTACAATCTGATAAAGCTAGTGACAAAGACACAATTCATTAAAAAGTCTTGTGAATGTTTAGAAGAGCTTTTATGTAGTGAGTGTATTAATCCTTTCATTTTTACAAGATAACTAGTTAGAAGTGTAATACATATAGCTGTACTCTTTGCTTGAACACAATCTTATATAACCATATCTTTGTTAATTTATCTTACACTAATTCCCAAATCATATGAAGTAAACAAAAACAATTGCAGAAAATAATTGATTATAGCAGGATTTAGTCTAGCAGAACTATAGCAGTTTACTAGTGAGTCTGTAAAAAAGCTTGCATGGATAAATAAGTATTTAAAGCATTTGTATCTGAGGTAAGAAGTAGTAAGTGGTATTGAGGCAAGTCGTAGATGTTGAAATCTCTATTATGAAGTTAAGGTTGATTTAATAGTTTGTGTAGTCTATTGTTTTACTTCTTTCAGCTTCCAGAGAGGTGCCTGCCCTATTCTCTGCAGTCTGTTGTATTCTACTGACCCCTCTATGTCTTAAACTCCTGTGTCATTGAATGGATTTAAGTTCTAAGGCTAAATCACACAGGCTCCTCCACCCTGTAATTTAAACAGATCTGAAGAAAAGAAACAAAATCTTTTCAGCTTTGACTTCTCAGCAGTTCTTGTTATTGTGCGGGGTGGTTTTCATTAAGCTATGTAGTATTTTTGCTGTCTCAGGACTATAAGATTCTTTCTTGGAGTTCACAGTCTTATTAAGCATACCAGCATTTCCACTGAGATAGATGCGTGCTTTAGCACAGCTTTTGAGGGCATCAGTGAATTTCAGCAGGCAACTTACTAGTTTATTTGTTTTGTGTCTGTTAGCCTGGTTAAATCATTACTATTGGAACAAACTGAACTGAGAGCGCTAGTAGAAACAGAATGGAAATTTCATAAGCCAAATAGGCTATTAAGAAGTGGTAAAAAAAAATGGCGACGTGTCTGCTAGATCATATTAAGAAACTGTTATGAATATTATTTTTAAAAATGAAGAAATAACAAATTGAGAGATTAAGACGCTTGCTGTAGTTTGTCAGGAAATCTGTCGTGTTCTTTTAAGACCAGGCCCATGCCGTTTACTGTAAGACTCTACTGTTCAAGAAGTAATTCAGTTTGAAATACGTTTTTTGCTGATTGTCCTAACAAATTTGCAGATCAGTTTTTACATACTGATGTATAGCTCTAGAAATGATTTAATGAAAGAAATTAAATTTACTGGATCTGAATGTTAAGTAATCAAAGAAGCAGTATCCAAAAGAGTAAGTTGGTCGTTCATTTTCTGCTCTCCATTATTAGTGCTTTATATAAGTGAATGCATGTACTTAAGTTCATTGGGAGCAGCTGAGAAACGTATATTTTGTTGACTGCTATAATCTACATGAATTTGAGGATTTCCTTAAATGGAAATTGTATAAATTCATATACAGTCGTATGTTAATTCTGTCAATAAGTTTGTTGCTTTCTGGTTCATTTTTAAATGTTCTAGTTTGTTCATACAGCTGTTTTTCACTTAGTGAGGTTTACCTTTTTGTACAGGAATAGCAAAAGATTGAAGAATTTCTAATAAGCTTAATTTTAAGTTACACCACCCTATTTCATGGAGGTTAAAAGATGCTCTAGCGTTTGCTGACTTACATATACAGGTGAATTTTTCTTTTGAGTGTAGTAGTTTCATATGTGAATTTATGAAGTTTGACCTGCACATGAACCATGTATTTGCTGACTTTTTTCCTGAGAATATAGCAGAGAAAGCTGTTTTACTAGCTCATCAAGATATATGGAAGGATTTAAAGAGTGAAAGACATTGCATTATATATGACATGTGGATGTTCAAACCTAATGGTGTTATGAAGTAAAATACTAGAATTTTATAGAAACTAATTTTTTACTAGGCAAAACATTTCTTTTTTTAAGGTAGTTGTTTGGAATACTAATTATTTTTCCTGGAAAAGTATTTTAAATGTATGCTAAGAGCTTTAATTTTCCACAGAATACACGTAATAATTTCACACATAAGGAAATCCTTTTGACCAGTTATATAATCATAAAGAATAATACATTTTCTTAACGTTTGCTGTGTTTCCATTTCTAGACTTCTTGGCTGTACTGTCAAGAAAAGTATTTGGTTTGATGAATACTCTTTCTGTCATAGTTGGACACGTTGAACATGAGAATCTGTTGCTAAAACATGTATGCAAATTTTGCCTTTGACACCACAAGTAACTAGCTCAGTGAGTTACATGTTATCCCAGCTAAACTGCTCCTTATATATAATTTTACCATTTACACTAAATTCTGGATTGCCCTCATTAAATTCCATGGATACCTGGTAGCTCACCTGGCCATGTCTGTACTGCATGGCAGTCGTGGCTCTCACTGGAGCGCTGAGGTAGCCCAAGACGGCTACGGCCTTCAGTCATTGGTATAGCTGCTGAAATTAAGTGACCTCGCCTTTGATGTGTTCTGTATGTCAGTGGAAGGACTTTGATCATATTGACCTGGGTTTTGCTAAATTTTATTTCTCTTTCCTTTTAAAATGCCTCCCAGCATTCTTTAAACTGGGCTGCTGGCACAGTCTTTGTGATTCCAGAAACATTGCTAAGAATAGCTGGCTAGTAGCAATACTTTCTTAAAAGAAGTACTGGCATGATATAATACTTATATAACATCATGACCATGGCTTACTATGATGGGAAGTTGTAAAATCATGTTAATCCTTTATAAAAATAGTATATGAATTTCCTTTAGCTTCCCATCATCCTCCTCATGGGAGAAATGAGCTTGTTAAGGATGCCCGCTGTTATAACCCTTGCAAAAGTTTTCTGGTAATTGGTGTAATTAGATGTTTGCATTAAAAGATACCTTTTGAAGTTACCTTTTAAAATTCAGAAACTGCATTCTGAAATGAGGAATAGCTTATTTCATTTAATTTTATAAACCAGTTATGCAGTCCTTTCCTTTACTCTGTAAGTTTAGCTATGGTAATTGGTCTTTACCAAATAGGTATTGTACTACACTGGAAACTTGCATTCAAATTGCAACTTAGAAAAAAAAGTGAGATGGGGTAACTAAGACGATTGCTACTATTCTAGGCAGAGAGACTGGTTTTAATTCTCCCAGAATTTAATTTAATTCTTAGAATTAATTCTAATTCTACATTAGAGAGGGAAGTAGCCTACACAAGATAAGAGCTGAATTACTTCCCTTCTGAATGCTATGGCAAAAATTTGATCTTATTCCTCTGCAGTTACAGGCTTTCCTTTTCTCAGGCTGGGTTCCTGCGTTATAGTTTAATCCTACATGAAAAATACTGACTTAGCATTTTTTGTACATTTACAGTAATCTAGTTTTAATAGATACTACATATTCACCAATGAGCTTAGAGAAAAGACTATGTCTGGGGGAAGAAAAAAGGAACATATGGTAATTCACCCCAAAATAAACAATAAACACATATTAGGAAAGCCACCTGTGCTTTTCCTGCACTGATCCCTTTCCATGTTGTGTATTGTAGTTTTATACATGAGATACTCTCCAGGTGTCCTTCGCTGCCTGCATTGGCAGACACTCTTAGAGGTTCCCACAGCTTTCAGCTAGTGTGTAACTCCAACTGCTTGTTTCTTTGGTATTGCAGAATGTATGTGGAAGAAACATGTTACGTTACTGTGATTATTTTTAATTTTGTCCTTTAAAGTATTTGTTAAATAACAAACTTGACCTGAGAGCACTTGTAGAACTTAGCCCGTGATACCGTATTTCTCAGAGAAAGAGTAAAACCCGGTTCTAGTTAATTGTCTTCACTTTATATCCTCTTCTATTGTTTTCATTATGCCTCTTCATCACAACCAATAAATGTTGAAGACATTTATTGTTGTTAAAATAATTTTTAAGCCAAAGTACCTTTTATACTGCCTCCAAGTATAGTCCTTTAAAACATACATACTTAACTTGATGAGGCTATGCCTGTATAGTCCAACATTGCTTTTATGGTAGTTCATAAATGTGACTGTATTAATACTAGCTTTGAAGATAGTCCACATTTAACTCCAACTACAAGAAAAAATGTAAATGATATATAGAATAAAAACTTAACTCCAAGAAGAAAATATAAATAATATATAGAATAGAAAAGTTCAAAATAGTTCACTTGGAAGGGACCTACAACAGTCATCTAGTCCAACTGGAATAGCTAGCCTTAATTTCTTTTATTCCCAATTTAAGAGATTGAACCTGTGTTCCTGTAGGACTATACGTAAGGGTTACAGCAAGGACATGGGCTCTGATTTTACCTCTGTATTTTTGCGCACTCTAAACAGGACACAGACGAAATAATATTTTGAATGCAGCCACCAGACGTGGGGCAGCACACAGCTCTGGATGTGTGGGGGTGGAGGTGGCCGGCCCCGTAGGACGTGCAGGAGCCACGCGTCTGCTGCGTCGCGCTCCCAGGGGCTGTGTGGCTGCAGCCAGCTTACTGATGCGGTCGTTGACAGTTAATCATGTATTCATTTTCACATCCTAAATGTCCCCCTCTCTTTTTGACCAGTTCCAGTGAATACTCTGTTAGTATGTCTTTAAAATACTTGTACGCCATTTCTTTAATAATGAAGTGCAAGTGCTAAATGGTTGTGATTTAAGAGTATTGTCTTTGCCTTTCACACCATTGTGAAACCCATCAATTTATTTCCACTTCATCATTCTTTTGCATTTTTGGCATCTTTTTAAACATATACGTCCTTGGTTCATTCATTTATTCCTATATGAGAGAGTCTTTTCATATTTTCCTCTACATAGTGAGTTTTGAACTTGGAGGTAGAATTACTGCACTGTAATAACTATTTCTTTATTGCACCATAGAATTCACTATTTTTATTAACTCTTTGTTAAGTATCTTTCTAAATTCTGGTACTTTCTGTAACACCACATTGAAAGGCCATATTGTTCTTGGTTGGTTCCTCCTGCTGTACACTGCTGACATGAATAATATAAAATTATCACAATACTTATGTGATGTTCCAATGCAGATTTTTGACTGATGCCTTCATACATCATGCTACCTTCTCTGTTGTGTCTTAAGGCATTTCTTTGTGTATTCTTTGTTTAAATACAGATATCTTTCCTGGATTTTATTTTTGTTTGAAACCTAAAAATCTTGGATATCAAATTAAATGGTAGCTGAATACAGTAATTCTCCCATTCACAAAATGTTCTCATCATCAGGGAATATTCAGAGCGAGCAGTAGAGTGAGTAACAGAATCCTCACCAAAGCTAAGCGGCGAAAGTGTAGATTGAAGGGTTTCCGCTACAGTTATGCAGATAAGAAGCTGAATTTGTATTATTCAAAGCATAATATTAAAAAAGTGAGCAAGTTTCCTTAGCAGATCACAAAAAGATATTTTGAACACAATTGCACAATCAACAGTATTTGCTGCTAGTGGTTCTATTCTCTGTCCTTTTTCTGTGAAGTAATTACGTAGAGGACAGATCTCAAACAAACCGGTGTTCTGATCGGATTCTGTTTAGGTAACTGCTGGAAGCAGGCCAGAATGATGGAACCTCTGAACTGGTCAAAGATTTTTGAAGTGTGTTACGTTCCTTTAAAATTCTTTCACTGCTAAGCTTCAGGGCTTAAATTGGGGACATTTAATCAAGTGTTGTTGTTTTTACTGGATGTGACTTGGGTTAATTTTATTCCAATAATCAGTAAGAATAACAACCAAAATACCTTATGCAGCACATTTGCCTCCTTTGGTTTATGCGGAAAATCTGGTAGCATCTTTCATGCACCAGATTGTCTGTTATATGAAGATTCAAAGGGCAAGAATCATAAATCATAAAGACTGTACACTTATCAGATCTTACTTAATTCTCATATTATTCCTTGACATAATTATACTTAAAATTAATATCTCAGATTGGCATCTGGTCTTCACTTTGTCATGCTTTGCGTCACTTGTTATGACACTGAAGCCATAGTGAACATTCGTATCATTTTTACCTTAAAGGACTATATTTAATGATAATTTTCAAAGTGAAACAATTTTCATTGAAATATTCTTTGACTTTATGCATTCCTATTGTCTGCAGATTTGCATAACTGGGCAAGACGGGAACATACATTCCTCTTTCCCCCCCTATCTTTGAAGGGTCTCTTGTCACATGTAATGTGGCCTTCAGGGTGAGACCAAAGTAAAGAAGATCGTGTGTTACAAAACGTATTTCTGAGGCTCTTGAAGCCAAACATGCAATTTGAGTTTGTGTTTGTGTTAATTGTTAGAAGTTGTGCAGCTAAGGAGCAAACTGCAGCAGATCCCAGCATTAACTAAATGCAGGGATTGCTGATTTGGAAGACCAGTGCCCTCAAGCTAGAGAGGAGTGTTTCAAGGCTGAGGCTCTGAAACATTGAAAATGTCTGTTGTTGCAGTTTTGCAGTTATTTACATTATGAATACTATATTTTACTGCAACTACAGTTTGTATAGTCTTTCAAATTTAGAAAGTGCCTAACAAAAAAAGGAAATATGAAAAATTGAGATTGAGTCCCTGCTTTAGTATAGGTACCTAACTTTATATACATGTTATTTTTAACATCTTTGTTTTCCATAGGTATATATGTATTCTCAAATTACATTTTTGTTTAGCTTGTCTCCAATTCTCACTGATTTATAACAGAGTTGTTTTATTCTTAAAACTGAAAAATTACTTAATTTCTACTTTATGTAAATGGAAAAAATAAATTTAATTTTGAGCCATCTTGATCAAAATACTCAAGTACTGGAACCTGATCTGAGATTCTTGTACTCTATTTAACCACTGGATATTTCTCCATTGCAGAGTTAAGTCAGAGTTGTATGCGTTTTAGTTTAATTTTTTCTGTCAGTGCACAGAAACTCCTGCTTTGATTTTGGGCATGCTTTGTATCAATTTTTGTGGGTGAGGTTAAAACTTGGGTTCTGCTTTAACTCAGGCTATAACTTGTTCATTTTGCAGTGAGAATTACACAGTTCTTTTTCTAGAACACTCTTTTCTTCCCAAGTCCAGCTCATAAATCTTCCCTTTTGACCATTTCTTTCTTATGTGCTGGAATTTATCTGGTAATTTATATATACATTTATTTAGCATTTGAACTTAACATTCCATGTGCTGGGCTGTATTTATATCCAGTATAATAAAAGGTCTTGAATACAGATGCTGCATAGAGAAGCCTCCTGCTGGTGTGTTGCTCAGGTCAAGATTCTGGTAGACTACCACCATGACAACCTTTAGGAGAAAGATTTGTGAAATGTATGTGAAAGTGCAATATTTCTGAAAACATCTCCAGGAGACTGGCAGAGGAGGGATTCATTAGATGGGATTTCATTGCAGGAGAATCATGAAAAACCTGAGAACAGTTCAACAGCGAGTGTGGCGGTATCATATTAACGTCTTCACAGCCTTTCTGCGTATCTGTTATGCTGTGATGTAAAGGTGTAGATTTACAAGTCAGACATTATTTCCCTTAATTCCTTCACCCAGCCTTCCTGATGATAGTTTCCTCTGAAGCAATAAAATATTGTGTCTGCTCTTGCACAGAGCAGGCTGCAGCATGCCACAGAAAGACAGGTGGCATGTTGGTATCAAACAGCTTCTGAGATCTAATTTTCAACCAGCTGATTGGACACTCACTGTCTATCTAGCAAATTTGTAATTAAACCTTCTTTTGGCAGGTGTTCTGAAATCAGGATATAGTTTCATGAACTATAGCAATAGGTGAAGGTCCCCTAAAATAGCAGGGCCCAGGTGGCTGGTTGCCAAACGTGAAGACTGGAAGCAATAAGGCTGCTTTCTGACTAAGCGTGTAGATGGTGGATGTCTTCAGACTTTTGGCAATACCCTCTGCTGATTCTTCTCTCCTTAATATCTATGAACAAGTCTATGTTCAGCCAAACCTTGCATAACACGAGATGCCCTTTGTACCTGAAGTATCCATTTGCTACCAGGGTAGCCTCAGGGTCATTTGTTAGGGCACTGCCTTCAAAGCCTGTTATTTCAGGTGCAGAAGAAATGTTTGTTGGCTGGGGTTAACCCACATAATCACACTGATTCTTACGCAGATATTCTGGAGGCGTCGCTAGTCATCCTGTGTCTGCATGAGGATGCAGTCCTAGCTCTTTGCTAGTTGCCCTGAAATGGAAAGGAATTGGGAAATCAGCATCAAATGGCATAAATTTTGCTCTGAGATCTGCTACTGGTTTTGCAGCGTCAAAATCACTGTTACAATGCTACTATCTGCATCTTCTTTTCTGGTGAGTATACAGCCAGAAGCAGAACCAATGGATCCGTTTATTATGGACAGGTCTGTGATGGTTTCTATCAGCTGCAGCCAGTACCAGCCGAACCGCATACAGAGCAGGAAATGGTTGGTGAAATGTGTTGACAGTATGTGGCAATTCAGAGACAAGCAGCCAAGTTCTTCTTTTGTACGCTGCAAAATATTTCCGTGAATGACTCAGGCTAGCGGAGTGGTAAAAGCCCTGGGATACACTGCCAGAAATCCGAGCAGCAGCGTAGATGGAGTTACACAGGGCAGTGTGTAGCTGTTCGCTGGGGAGGGTGGGAGGCAGGCATGGCAGTCTCAGGTGTGGTGAAATCATGGGGATACTTTACATTCCTCCCATATTTTGTGTCAGTGCTCATATATATAGTTTACAACCAGGGGCTTCTGAATCCAACCACAAACAGGGTTTAAATGGGTTTTCAGGTTTGTACTTATGGGTAGGAACTTCTGAAAAAGGTAAGGCTTGCTACGTAATTGTTAGTTTAAATTTAATATATTACTAAATCCTTCACGTTGGTGGTCTTAAAACTCGGCTTTAAAATCTGAATGAATGTCTGTGCGTATGTTTTACCCTTTGAGAGTGTTTATCCACAACTTTTGTGGTAAAAAAAAAAAAAAAAAAAGGTAATTCTTTCCCATGCCTATACATCTCATCTGTCCTGATAAGTATGTCATTTGTTTAGTCAAATTTGTTTCAAGTCAGAAATTATGTAGGCAGGTTGTATCTCTAACTATACAGTACTTTCCATTTTTTTTCTGGACTTTTATTTGTCTGGTCTTATAATTGCAAAAGATAAAAAAGAGCACACAGTTCAGAGTCTGATTTTCAAAACTGAACCCTTCGCCATTTCCTAAAGCAAGAAGTGATTTTAGGAATAAGTGGTTGTTATTACAAGTGCTCCATATCTTTCATTTGCTGAATTCCACTATGCCGGTCAGTTCATGAGTCAGGATTTTGTGGTATATAATTGTAATTTAATTCAATTATACCTCAACATGATCGCTGCCTTTTTTTTAAATCCTCTCCAGAGGTTTAATAAATCTATTCAACAATAAAATCTCAGCCTCGATAGAAATATCTGTGTGTTATAGTTTCATAGTGATCTATTTCCAGCAAAACTCTGTTCTACAGGTGATTTCTACCTTTTTCTTTTTTTCCTCTGTACTGTGGAAACTATTGTTCTTTTCACCAGGCCCATTGTGATGACTTGCTGCTGCTCCACCACCAAAGATCACCTTCTCCAATGTCTTGCTAATTACCATGATCAAATTAAACTCAAAGCAGGTATTCTCAAACTAGCTGTGAAGTTTGCTGTTTCTGTTCCAAACCCAAAAAAGATCTTGTGTCCCCAGAGTGTGTCTGTAATATTGCTTGGTCTAATAGAAGATTATTTTCCATACAGACCTTGGCTAAGTTAATCTTTTCTTCAAGTCATCATCTGGGAGTCTTTCTTTGCTCAGAGTATTATTTTCTGCTTACTGATGCTCAGGTCATACTGAACTCCAATTTTATTTTGTGCAAGTACCCTGTAGCTCCAGAGCTCCCCTGCTAATAATTTGCAATGCATGCTGATATGTAGTATTAAGAGGTAGCTCATATTGCTAGTTTGAGGGATATGGAGAGAGAGCATGTGTGTCTTCTGATTCTTTGATACTTGACTCACAAGTAACTTTGAAGAAGAAATGGGATCTATTAATTTCAGTGGTTTCTACAGTGAAATCGAACTTGAACTTGATCCTGTTCTGGGGCAAGCTTCCCACTGAGTTTAGTATTAGGCCCTTTGATAGTGGAGTGAGTTGTCCACATTCAAACTTGATAACAGTGAATTCATGTTCATTAAAAGAGAGAGAGATGTTTTTAATTATACAGAAGAGGAACAGGAAATTAACAAAAGCTTGTCGGTTTGGTTATTATGGTACTGAGATATGTTGCATCCAAGGGACAGCAAAACAATGCTGTCCCAGTTATGCTGATGGGTATCCGAAGCTTGTGTTCAATTCAACTGTCATATATTACATATGTAAGTGTCTTCTCTTTGGGGGAAGTTTTTATTGTATTTTTCCTCTTTCTTGAACAGAACACTTCAGTGTTACATATATTGACAGTTGTTCACCTGTGGCTCTCGATTTTTTTTCCATGGTCTGTTTTTATTTTCTCACTGTAAACATAATCCATATGTTCTCTTAAAGCGTATGAATGGTTTGGATGATGTCTGTAGCATGGCTTGTTAAAAAGGCTTCTATTATAATCCATTTATTGCATTACCTTTTAATAACAACTGAGAAAAATAATCCTCTAAGATTTTTGTGTAATTGCAGTCACAGGAGTATAATTTAATGGAAGCAAAGTCTGTTCTCAAAAAAGCAACTGAGTTATAAGGTGTTATAATAGGTTGAATAATTACTTTTATTTTTACAGCTATTGGAAACTGTTTTCTACTTTAGAACACGCAGTTTGTCATAGTCACAGGATTTTCCCCCAGTAGCCTTCTAGGGAGTGAGCACTTTTTTAGTGATTGTGATTTTCACTTTACTGCTTGCAAACTGCTGGTTTTCAAATGTATAGAGAAAATGCTTTTTTTCCTCAAAGTAAGTTTTGAAAGAAAAACAACCTGGAAATAAAATGAAGACACAAATCCAATTATCTCGTTCGTCAATTCATCAAACTTTGAAAGTCTATTTTCCTCTTTTTGGCAGGTTTAAACTTTTCAGATTGTGCTCATTTAAAAAGTACAGTGGCTTTTCCCTGGATGTAATCCCATATGCATAGCACATTCCTACAAGTATCAAAAGTAAGACTTGTATTTGAGTTTGGATGAAAGTAATTCCGTACCACTGGCCTTGGTCACAATTCACATGGAAGGTGATGTGATTTTATCAAAGTACAGATTGCATGGTTGGCAACTGTAATTTTATGCAGGATTAGCACTTTTAACATTGGTGTGATTACAGTCAGGGCTGTATTTATTTGCCTTCTGTCTTTGTATGAATTCCACTTATTTTGCTCAAACCCAATCCTGAATTTCTGCCTGGAGAAAATTGATGGCAGCAGCCCAACATTTATATCATGTTGTGTATTAATAAACTATCGGTGTGCATGGTGAAATAAAATTTAATAAATAAGCACCTTTTAATTTTAACTTTACAAGAAATATGGTAAGTGTACAGGTAATTTTGCTTTTATTGTTAGGATGTCTCACGTGTCACGTAACTACTGTGTGTAGTAGAACATACCAGTGTGGAAAAATTCTATGAATGATTACAGATAATTAACACTAGCCTTCTAGTTTATTTATAAAAGTTTCTTTGCATTTTTCTTTAAAGTGAACTCCCTGTTTTTCTTATTAAAAAAATACTGAATCAACCTCTTGCCAATATAGCAAACACAAACATAATATGGTTCAATAAACACCATAAAAAAAAGTTTTTCAAGACTGTCTTGAAACTTTTTTGTATACACACACAGTTTTTACATACTTACATGCTTGAAATTTATTTTTTCAGTATAGCTTTTATAGAGCCTAAACATATAGAATATGTATGGAAATTCTAATATTTATAGTAATAAAGGCTGAGTTAATTTGAAGTAAATCTGTTGACAGAAGAGGTCCTTACTAAACCTTGTAGAAAGTTTAAAAAAAAAAAAAAAAAGAGTAATTCTTGAGACTGTTTTTTTTAGAGTTTATGATGAGTCTAGGCTGACTAATATCCTGAAGCAGGCATTCTGTATTTTCCTCCCATTCTTAAATAGATAATTCTTTTGTCAGAGAAGAGAAGGCCTTTTTGTTCCTATGTGTATCAGCAATGATTAAGTCAACCCATGAGTCCTTTTTTTAGAGCTAGGCAGAGGTTATCTTGTTTTGATTAATAAAAGTATTGCTTGCTATTTAAAAGATTATCTGCTTCAGCTATGTATCAGAAGGATAAGCAAAGCTATCAGTTCCAGCTTTAGACAGCTTGCAAATGAATAGTCAGGGTCTTAATTTTTCTTCTACTAGCTTTAGCATTAACTTGATGTGGTAGAGCCCAAAGAATAACACCATTTACTGCAGCAGCAGCTAGTTTTAGTGAGGATTGTATCCTGCCTTAACTCTAACAAAATCTACCCTGATTTTGGCCTGAAAGCAGGTCCATTCTGCAAGTTAATCTAAGGACCTGGTCGGTCTTTGAAGTACAGAAAGGTAGGATCTATTTCCTGAAGAACATAAACGGACAACACAAAGCTAGAGCACTTGTGGATGAGACTGGTTAGGGAGTTTTTTAGCAGAAAGAGAAGTGCAGCTCAGTTCCTGGCATGAAAAATGACTAAAGTCTTAGACATGAAAAAGAGACAAAAAAATAGTCCAGAAAAAGGAGTAGTTTAGTACAGGCAAATAAAAAGAGAGAAAGAAAAAGGAGTAGACTTTCGTGCAGAGTGTAAATCATGGAGGGTGGTGAAGCTGAGAATGAGGATCCTGGATTTTGTGTGATAAAACACATAAGACCGGAATGAAGAAAGATAAAAAATCAGAATCTGGAGAGGTGAAATATGTCAACAACCAAGACTTGCAAAGATGTGAATTATGGATGATAGAAATATATATAGGTGTAGAAATAATCAACAGAAATAAGGTATACTTCCACTTTCTCAGATTCATATTCATACTTCAGCCATGAGCTGTGAGCCTTTATAATTCTGTTTGGCCTGTGTGCCTTTCCTTGGATATCAGCTGCACTCTTGCTGCAGCAGCTTGTTCCATGCACTTTTACAGTAAAGACGTGGCACTTGTTTAGTTCTTCCAGTTTAATGAAGAATTGAGAAATGCTAGCTTGAAATTCAGGTTTTTTAATCAGGAAGAGTTTTATTTATTTTCTATCTCCTTCCAAATCCAGCAATACCAGTGGCTGATCTTGTTTAGCCTGTGACTGGAATCATCTTGGCTTAGCTTCCATGAAAAGATTTTCCTTTTTGACAGCTTCATTTTTCTGTTCGAATGAAGCTGGCTTATGAAGCTTTTGTTACGGAAGATCATGGTTTCATTAAAGGTAATTTCATTAAAGGCTTTCAAAATCCCTGCATTAGCTTTCTGCTGGACTTGATCAATGGGCAGTCAGTCTAGTGAAATAAAATTCAAATGAGAGATTTCTAGTAGTTTCTGTCAGTCCAGAGATACACTGTGGAGCCACTTCTTATCCCTGGTCATGTCAGTGTGTTGATCCTTGTTCTTAGATGTGAGAGGTTATAATAAGTGGAGCCTGAAGGGTGATTATGCTTAGGCAAGGCAGTGTGCAGTAGGATCATCAACAGTGCTCTAGCCTGTTGCAAATTCAGTGTCAACCTTTGCCAGTTTTTGAGGTCTTTGAGCAAAGCTGGAGTTCTGAGACAACGTGGAATGTGGATCTGTCGAAAGTGTGAATGTGGATGGGTTTTGTAATGTGCGGCGGGTACTGTAACGGAGAAGGTGAATTATTGAGAATGCACCCCTAAATCTCATCAGCAAGCAGTGCATCAGGGAGCAGCTCATCTTCACTTGTGTGTTATCTCTTTTCCATCAGTCGCTACTTGACTGGGCACTCCTTGTAGAGTTAGGCCTTCCTTTTCTACTATATTGATAGATATAAGGTGTTTATAACTGTAGATACCAAATAACGTTGAATTCGCAGAGCACCAGTATTTCTGTGGCATTGCATTGTCCATGGTACTTGCTGTCTTGTCTCCTGCGTTACGTGATCACCTGCAGCCGAGCCGTGATCTGAGCTGTCTGGCCCAACTCTCCTTTCCTGACCTCAAGTGTCCTCTCCAGAGCTCGGATGCTGCCAACAGCTACAGCTTGTCAGCAATTGGGGTGTGATAGTTGCCTTCTGGGAGCGCGTCTTCTGGTGCAGTTTCATCTGAAAAGGAACCACTTCGTGTGCTCCAAGACTGTAAACTAAAGCACAGTAAGTGAGGATGTTTGGGAGATGCGCTTCAAAAGTGTATTTGTGAGCTGAAAGAAATCGACAACGCAGACACAACCTGTACACCCTGGGTTTCAGCAGCGAGGCACAGGAGAGTCTGGTCCAGGCTGTACTTTCTCTGCCTTCTCCTGGATGGCAGGGCGCCTCATAATTCCCGGGAAAGTCCTTGAGTGAGAAGAGCTGTCACGCGTGGGGCAGCAAGGCACTGTGACTTCTGGGGAGCAAACGGGTGGTAGCATCATGCCTTCCATATCCTCCTCTTTCTGAGAGAACGCCGGTTGTGACAGTGACAGTTCGGTCCGTATATGCAAAGCGCTGTGCAAATATACAATCCCTGTAATATAAAATGAACATTATATTTTGCATTGTTTTTATTTTGGCATAAGCTTATGTTCTGTTGCAAAATCAAGAGCAGTGCAAATGAGCTTTAAGAGCTTTTTCGTATGGAACTTTTCAGAATTGTTCTGCACAGATTGAAGTAGAAAACAGAATTGGAGTCCCATGTAGAATCAAAGTAAACAAGACTGAAGGGAAGCCCAGGAGCTCACTGCGCTTCACCTGCTGCCCAAAACAGGATCGACGTGTCTACATGGTGCTCTTAAGTGTCTTTTGTCCCTCGATCTTTCTTGCAGGAATTTCAGTGACAGATTTCTTGGTACCTGCAGATACTGTACAGCACTACTTTGCTATGCTTGAAGTTGTACCTGTTCCCCAGTACGTAACCAGGATATTGCTTGTTGCAAATTGAAGTCTGTTGCTTTTTTCCTCCCCAGTCTAGCTACAAAAACAATTACTCTTTGGCTCTTTCAGAAGCCTTTTATGTATTTGAAAATTTCTCAACAGGTTCTGTTACCCAAAGCCTTTAATTAGGGCTGCTATAATTTATCTTATGACCTTTAGTAGAATATATTAAGAAAAGGCAATTTTCTGTCTTTTTAACTTCCCACTGACTGAATAGAGTTTGCATAAAATGAATGCAACAAGGGAAACCTCATGTAGTATATTCTATGTTTATTATAAGAGAATGAATTGTAATCAGTCATTATGAACTTGGGGTTTTTTTTAGAGAACAGAAAGGATGTTTGCTTCCTCTATGAAATGAGAGTTTATTGATATAAAAAAAAATTGAAGTAAAAGATAGATCTGGAGTGTACCTCCATTATGTGTGCAAAAAACCTCTATTTTGTGAAGCAATGCAAAACCTCCCTCCTTTTCCTGTGAAGGAAGAAGAATACAAAATATAATACTATGACTTTTTATACATTTAAGTAATGCTGGAAAAATTATTGTTCAGAGAACCCATTCTAAACTTATCTATTCAGAATACTCATACTCACTGTTTTGGAATCATTGTGTTGATGTTTCAGGCTTCCCACATGGTCTTACAAAGCTTGGCTTCTTTCTTCTTAGGAGAAGTCTTATTTTTCAAGGGACATCACTGCTAGGATATTATAAAGCTACCATGAATGTTTTGTAATAATGGATAAAACATGTATACTCCCAAATATATGCATTTTCCCAGAGGAATGAAAAATGTTTTGTAACTTCGGACATTTAGTTTTACGATGCAGTGAGCTCAGGTACGAATTTATCTTGTAGCAAGAGGAATATGAAGAAAAATGCTGACCCACATAGGTTTTATGTGATCATTATACATTATTTCTTGTGGCAGTAGAGTCCCAATGCCCCAGTCAAGGCCTCAAACCCCTTTGTACCGTGGACTCTAATATGGACGAAAACCAGAGCCACACCCTGCCCAGATGATCCTTTTATTAGAAGTTTTGACAAAACTGCAGGTGACTGGAGCAGGCATTTGGCTAAGTCAGGAAGCAAGCACGTTTGGGCAGGTGGCTTAACAATCTCAGAAGCCCCAGTTACCAGCTATCTAGCTAATACCAGACATAGACACATGCAGAAAGACCCCAACTAAAAGAATATATTAGGTTGTTTAAATATAAAGTAGTTAGCATATAGTGTACTGCTGAATAAATGAACGGTTTAACAAAACAAAAAGAACAAGTTGTCTTGCTTTTGCACAGCCCAGTCCAAGAGTTAAAGGCGAAACCTAATAAATTTTTTATTTGTTTTGCTCTAGAACGTCAAGCGTGTACATCTATGGCTGGCTCCAGCGTCCTTCCCTACAACGTGGCTGGTATCAGCAAAGAGCTGATCGAACTGCAGCACCTCATCCAGTTCCCAGAGGAGGTTGCCAGCATTCTGACTGAGCAGGAGCAGGAGCTCTACCGGAAAGTCTTACCCATTGACTACCTCTGCTTTCTAACCAGGGATTTGGGTAATGCTGAATGTCAAAGCAAGCTGCCATCTATTAAAGCTTCCATATCTGCTACTATTCTTTCTTCTGCTAACGGTGAACATAATGCTGTAGAAGATCTTGTGACAAGGTTTAATGAGGTAAGACAAAACTTTTAACTTACTTTTCGTAAGGGTTATTACCTGATTTGCGGGTTAGTTATTTCCTTTGTCTCTCAGAGCTGAATTTAGCTGTAATGACAAATTCTTAAAACATAAGTTAAGATGACCAGGGGATTTAGCTAAATAACTTCCACTGAATTTAATATTAGTTATGTGACCAGTTTGCTCAGTGAGTTTGGAAAACTGCAACCTAAGTTTTTCTTGGACATTGTAAAGTAAACAGGAAGAAAGAAATTACAGACCTGTATTTCTTTGTATTTATAATGACAGTATGGTGTATACTTTCAGTCAGTTTATTATGTTGTTCAGGAATTGGAGTTTTATTTATTTGGTTTGGATTTTTGTAGACTAAGCATGATCTTAGGAGTCAGCACAGAAGTATTGTAAACTAGAAGTGTCTGTATTCTGTATAATATAACTACACTAATCTGCACTATTTATTTATTTATTTAATCACTGCGTGTCTTGAGTGTTGTTGTACAAAGAAGCGTCACTTGGCATGACACATTTCCAGTAAGCCAAATCGTGAGTTCTTTACTAAGATTCTACTTTGTTTTTAGTAAGGTGATCTTCTGATGAGTTTAATAGAAAATTGAGCAAGGATTGAGAAAACTGTAAAAAAAATCCACCCCCAAAGCCCAACCCAACCCAACCCAAACAACCCCCCACCCCGCTAAATAAACCCTCAGGTTTTATCTGCAGAAAAATGGAATAATTTCTTTCTTCCTTTTTTGTGTGAACCATATGCAATGTTAGCATTTTCTAGATTTGTAAGTGGAATAAAATGAAGATAGTTTTAACTTACACTATTTTAGTTTGTTATCCACTGCATTCTTATGCTTTAATAAGAGATGAAAATTGTGCAGGTATCAAAAAGACAGCACAAAATTAAGTAGATAGAGCAGAATATGTATTAACCCCCAGTGAAGTTCCTGCTTCCTGGGCGAATAAGAATCAGTGGCTGAATAATTAGCGTGTTTCGAACTGTTCCTGTTTCTTGCATGTTATTGAGATTTAGGAACTAAAATAGTATAAATATGTTGGTTTCTCTCACCTAATTCTATTACAGGAACACAAAAAAAAGTTGCAACTACTATATTCAGTCTTTAGACAGAGCCTAAAAATTGTTTAAATTAGCTCTAGTTTCTGTATTTAGGAAAACACCGTGGCTGGTGTATAGCTGGAGAGGAATCTAGCTGCTGACCCAGCAAGGGTCCTCCTGCCTGGGGTGTTTCTTTTATGGTGATCACCATAGTGAGGGCAGTGGGAAAAACGTGAAGCGGTCAAGCTCGAGGATGACCTGGTGAGGCACAATGCCAGAGAAGTTTGTTAGGACATTTTGCAGTTGGCTGTACAGATTGGATTGACCATCATATGTTCTGACACTGATTGAAGGTCACAGGATTGAAGAGCAAGTAGGTGGTGAAGAAGTCTTGTCAGAAATGACTAAGACTATTCCATATCAATGAGAATTTTAACATTAATTGCCTTTTGGTAAAATAGTCAACATTATCTTTTAGTGTTAGAGGTTTGTGACTTTGCAATTTTTGTAGTCTAGCATTACTTGTTTGGTAATGCTACAGGATGATTTTTCATGTGATTTGAATTAATTCCTGAATATCCGGTGCTTAGATTATATAATATTTAGTGCAATGGATTATTTTAAGTATAATCTGGAATAACTTTTTTTAAACATAGATGTTATATGTTTAAATGGAGTTATTATAAAATAGTTACCGCTTGTAATAAATCACTGTTTTGCTATCTGCTTTATCTTCTGGTGGAGTATATCAGTTGCCATAGCGAATCACAAGCGTGAGCTTTCAAAATGTCTTTGTTTATAAATGGCAAGAAAATTCTTGTGCAAAGAGTCATGCTTTTGTTGGCAAAAGTCAGTGAGCACTTGCTGATTTTTTTTTTTTGGCATTGCCTATAGAAATACTGAAGTGTATTTATAATGTGGGAGCCAGAATGACTTTTAGGGTGACAGGCTTCTGATACATAATGGGAAAAAAATCATCTCATGCCATTGTTCTGTTAAATGAGCAATTACAGTATACAGAGGATTTTTCATAAAACAATATGACTTTATAATTTTTCTGACACAACATATTAATGAGCAAGTTATAACACTTGTTTAAAATGACAGTCAATAATTGCTGTTTTGTGACACAAAGGAACTTTATGTGATAGAAAAAATACTGGCATTTTCATGGCAGCTTAGATTGAATGAGGGCTGCAGGAATTATAAAATAATTATTATATGGTATAAAATAACAAAATAATGAAGATTAAAATATTTTCAAATTATTAAAATATCTTTTTAAAGTGAGTTTAAGTGAAGAGTAGGGAAAAAATTTGGTCTTACTGAAGTAAATTTTACTAGTATTATTTACTATTTAAATTTCAGTAACTCACAGAAACGCCTGTTCATGACTGAAGTTGCAAACTCCCATTGACTGCAGAGTGCAAGATCAAGCATAGATAGTGGGAAACATCACATGGTTCCCTCATAACAGCAAACATATTTAAATTATAAAACTGTTGTTTTCTAGGTGTAAATGATTTCAATATTGTTACTGGTGAGATACATAGAGTATGAATATCTTCCAATCATTTGTTTAAACCTTTCTATTAAACTATTGGTTAGTGTTGCTTAACACGAATTACAGTATTTAGACTTCAGTGGAGTCTAAAAGGTATAGGAAAGACTTACACAGGAGAAAGCACTTATGGTGAGTTGTCAGCCTTAAGCGTTTGGCATGGAAATGGTCTACAAAGAATTGCAGACTGAATCAGAAATCAATTGCCCTCTGCAGTAGGTGAAATTGGTACTTGAAGACAGTTACCACAGCTGAATGTGCAATAAATAACTGCTGTTATTTTTCCTACTTAGTTCTCATTTGTGGAAAAGCGTAATAGTGGGCATACTGTCTAACACTGGATGAAGCCTGTAATATGCATTTTCTTTTGCTGTATTACCTGGGTAAGGTGTTTTGACTTAAAGTACTGGAAGTGATTCAGTGATCACATTAATGCTGATGAACTGTCAGGAAAGCTTCCTAAAAATTTTTTTTCTGTAGAAAGGCAGGATGACAGTAGCTGGAGCTTTTGCCAACTTCAGTGTTTCGTTATTATCTGTAGCTTGTTTTAACATCTTGAGAGTCTTGCAAGATTTCTGAAAATTATTGGGTCTCTTAGTATGACAATGGAAATACATTTTTGTCAGATACTCTTCTTCTGGGATCACAGTGTTGTGGGCTTGGTAAGAGGAGCTGAAAAGTGTCAAAAGGATTAAAAAAGATTCAGAAACCAAGCTGAGAAGCATCTAGTGAGAAGTCTGCATCACAAGTAGCGTAACACTCAAGGAGAAGAGTTGTGGTTGTGCCTCAGGCGAGAAGGACTTCGCATTGAAATGGGATGTGTGAGCCCGCTCCTTGACAAAGGTTGAATCAGCTTTTGGCCAGCCAGACATTAACCGGTATCTTAGTATTACCAAGTGACAATGCGAAAAATAAGTTGTGATAGGTGGTATAAATTTAATTTGTGGGCTTTGCCTGATTTTTTTTTTTTTTTTTAAATAGGAGCTCCTTTGTTACTGTCTTTGTCGCAAGGTTTCCACAGCCTGCTTACACCTTGCCTGAAGAGCCACACAATTTGGTTTTAACCTGCAACAGTCTAACAATAGTTGTAATGTCAGTGTCTGCTCAGGGTGTCAGTGGACTCAGTCCTCTATATTGTGGAAGAGGCACAGCTCGTTTACCTCTGGGGGCTGTGGTAACTGCTTACCTTGCCCTGGTTTTTGTGGCTTTAGTGAGTGCTTTGACCTTAAATTCAGGCATATGGCAGGGAACTCTACTGCAACTGAAGGTACCTTTATTTGTCACAGAAACTGTATGAAACTAATAACCGAGTGGCTTTTGTTTCTGATATATGAAGATCTTCAAAAAAAAAAGACAAAGATTGGAGAAATAGATAACCTTAAATTAATATTCACAAAAGATGGCAAGTGTAGCACTCTAGATCCTCTTCATGTATACATTTTTTCTTTTCACTGTCAAGAACGATAGGGAAAAAAATTGTAGGAGTGTAGAGACATGAAAGATGGATAGCGCAGATTAATGCTACTGTCAAGTGTTCCATGAGTAGTAGCAGAAACATGCAACTGGCAAATCCTGTGCTGCTGCGGCTGGGAAACAGAAACTGCCTTTGTTTCAGAGAGCGTGGTTATGGCTTAGACCTGACATACAGTTACTAGAGGGGATTCAGGCATTATGTATTGCCCTGTATCTTTTCTTGTTGTGGGTTTCCAAGTATCAGTTTATTACTTACTGTGGTAATCAAGGTGGGTGGCATGACAAGGAGCTTAAACACCCAATGGCTTGTTTCAGAAATATGTTGTGAGAAAGCTTGGTCATGAATGATCTGCTCGAAACCAACCAAATGGGTTGGAATGCATTCTTGGATTGTATTTCATTTGTATTTTAAAAGTTTTGGGTCATTCCAGCTCTCAAGTCTGTACAGAAATTCACAGGGAAATAAAATATTCACAGGAAAATAAGAATCTTATAATCTGCTAATGTTGCAGTTTGTCTGCAGGATTTACTATCTCTGATGGAGTTTTCAGGCAGACAGAAGTTCATATGACATATAGCCCAGTCACTTGTGATTGGTAATGTTTACATATATAGACATGTTTTTTCAGATTTTGCATCCCTAGAGGCACTATAGGAAGGTGATAGTCATGGTGGAGATTGCCACTGCAGTTTAAATAACTTCTGTAATGCTGCTATAGAAAGCCTGGTCACTACTGTTTAAGAAATGGTAAAAGGAAAAAGTGTAACTGCTGTGCTTTAGACCCCAGATATGTTCCTAAACTTTCGTTGATCCAGTGCTTATCCTAGTTTTCTAGGATGGCAGTTTGTTAGCTGTCATAAAGCTTCTGTGTTTTGACCTCTTGTCTCTGTACTGTATAGGAAACTTAAAAAAATTCTTCGTAATATTTCAGAAGACATTTAAAGGAGAAACTGAAAATGTGGAAAGTCATTTTGGTTTTTTACTTAACGCATTGTAGGAAAATTGGGCACTAGAATGAATGGATCCTGTTTTTTTTCTCACTTTCTTCTTGCAACACCCTGAGGTTTCAAATGATCTCAGAGAAAGGGCAAGACATTTCTGTCTCTTTAACCTATTTGACCTGAAATTCTGTCTGTGTTACACATCTTGTTCCTATGTGTTGTTTGTTTCCTTACTTGTTAGTAGTTCTCTTACTTCTTTCTGAATGTTTTGAAGACAACATTCAGATAGTCTGAATGCATTTGGTTCAAAGTAGAATATTCTAAGTTTTTTCCAGTTCTAGTTTTATTGCCAGAAGACAGTAAGGAAAGCCTTCTTTAAAAGATGGACTTCTCCTGTGTTTTTAGACAGTGTGTAGCTCCAGATTTGGAAGTGTTGCAATATAGGAATTAACATCTCTTTAAATCTTTTTCAAGTAGAGAAGAATCTTTTGGTATGTTTTAAGGATGCATGGCATCCGTATATAAATAAAATAAATATATTGCTAAGCCGGATGTATTTGAGATAAAAAACTGTGTGTCTGTTACATGTGCCAGTTTATAGCATGTAACTTTGATTCAGTAATTAATTCAGATTTACAGGAGTCAAAGAAGCAAATCCACCTGTAGATATTTCAAATATTCTTAAATGTTTTAGCTTTTTAGCTTTTTTTTTTTTTTACTGTGCTAGAAGAATTTAAAGCTGTGTTTTAGCCTGTGCTAAATGTATACAGGTAATTAGAAGGTATTTTGCTTTTTGGTTTTTATTTATCATGAAGATTTTGGACTACACACATTCAGTATCACCAACTATAAATAAAGCCCATAGTCTTTAAAAGTTTGATTAAAACTGTAGTTATATGATAGTGGAGGCTTAGGCACAACATGTACTCATCAGCGAGACACAGCTGATATTTCATTTGCTTCTAATAATATCAAATTGATCATAGTCTTGTCAGAGCAAGGCAGTGGATCAAGCTAAAGACAGATATTCTTTCCTGTTACTAAATGTAATTAAAAGCTGATTCTGAACTAGTGGCTAGCGTGGGAAGAGGAGAGTGAAATACAGTAACATCTAGCTTTGCAAAACTAATTGGCTTTTGGATTCTCTAAGACCGTGCATGTAATAATAGTAGTAATATAGTTTTCTGCTTTGATAGAGCACTGACTACCAGAGATTTAGTTTTCATGGATATATAAAAACTGTGGGAGAAAACTATTAAGGAGATTCTGCAGAGTTAGCAGAGCCCTGGCAAGAGATTAGGAAAATGGTACCTAAAGGTGTTTTAGGACCCTGAGAACTGTAACAACATACTTTTTTCCGTCGCTTTTTGTTGCCTACTGTGCCTTTCTCTTCTTCGTTTAGTTATTTTCCCTGATTCCTCTATGGTATTGTGAGTTCGCTCTGCTTCTTTCCCTCGAGTGCCATGTGGTCCTTAGTTGGTATTGTACCTTTATGGTGTGCCACAGTCTTCTTGGGCACCTGTTTCTTTTTCTGTATCTTTACCCTTCCAGACTCTTGCACATTTATGGTTTTTACTCCCAGCCACTCTTCTGCCTCTTGCCAGCAAAGCAACCACAGAAACACAAGTTCAATCTACATGTTGTAAACATTTATGTTTATGTAAACATTTTAAATAATTTCAAGCATTGCTTTATATAAACATGAAAAGAGTCTCTTGTAACTTGATCTTTCTGGCTACAGCTTCAAGTAAAAGAAAAGCAATAAAAACTTAAACCAAAATGAAGCATTTAATTTTCCATGCTGAGATATGTGTGCAAAGCAATTGTGATGTCTTAGATTAAAAGCTGCACCAGATTGAAACATTGTTCAAACAGCTATGAATGTAGTCCCACTATGGAACTGAAAATGCAAAATAAGAAGTTCAATACATAAGGTGGGGGGGTTTTTTGAAAGATTGAATTGCCAAAAAATAAGCTAAGAAGGTAAAAATGTTTGAACTGCTCCAGTATAGCACTGCTACTGGGGTGGTTTCATCATTCACTAAGTCATTCTTACATTCAGTAAAGTTAATTAAAAATATGGCTGTTTAGGTCACTAATTGATGATAGTTTTATTTTTGATGGTTTAAGTTTGTAAGTTTTCTTCATTGTTCATTTAAATCCTCACTAGCAAAACAGAGACATATCATTTTACTGAAATAATGGAATGTAAATAAATATTGCGCTCTGTCTCTTAGTTCAGCATTTTTTTGCAATGCCTAAATGGGTTTGCATAATACTTTTAAAAAGATTGTGTTTGTACAAATATAAGACTGTTTCCAGTCCTTGTTTGGAATAGAGTTTAATCAGATTTAAAATGGTAAATGTTCTTTGTAAGGTTATATAATTTCACTCAAGCATGTACAGTGAACCATCCGTTCATAAGATATACAATGTAAAATACTCAGATTAAAAAAATGCATCTGAAAATTACGTTGCATATTATACCAAAAGCCCAAAAATTTTAGTAATGAAACTTTAGTGAAACCCATGTAAAATAAAGCAATTGTCTGTTATATACTTTGATTCTTATATTCATTAGTATGGACTGATGGGTTTGTGCACAAGTAAAGGAATTTGTGCACAAATGCAAAGGAATTCATTGTAGTAGCTATGAGTGCTAATGTTGCATACTGCTAGTGTTGTAAAAAGCCTCGTTAAGATGAATCTGCTCCCTATAGTTTTATAAGAACAACATACCTTTGTGGAAAGACTTTGTAATGTTGTCAAAGGTGGATTCAATTTTTTTTTAAAGAGAGAGAAATCAGAGTACACTGATATACTAAGAATTCTGCTTTTAAACAAGATAATGTAAGTTTTTCCCTCTTGCTGTAAATACTGTGTGATATCTGATGAAGGTTATTTTATCTGATGAGGGTTATTTTTTTATATGGATTTTTCATTTTCATCAGATTTTACTTAAATTTCTTGATTTTATCAAACAAAATTATTAAAACGAGAATGGCTTGGTTAAATAAATTACAGACTGTCATGCTTATCCTTTGGATACCTGAAAAATCAACTTCTTGTTTTGTATTCAGAGACTTCTCATACACATACTTTATTTCATCAGTATTAAAATTGCTTGCTTTCTTGCTCTAGTGTAGGCAGTAGTTAAATCAGCTACAGTTTATTATGGAAAGATATCCATGGCTACTTTTTATATGTTAGGTGTTAGAGAGGTAGGTACCGTCATCTTGCCTTATGGTAAGGCAAAAGATTTTATTTTACTTGCTAGCAATGGTAAGTGTTAAACTTCAGGTAGACAGCTGCGTTTGCTAATTTCACCTCTGAAAGCTGCATCTCTCAAGTATTATGAAGTTCCTAAAAAATGTAATACAAAAATAGAAGACATCATTTCTTCCGTGTAGCATCACCCACTGAAGTACATAGCTTGGGAATTGCTGTAAAATCCTTATAAACTTAAGAGCTGGGGATATGAATGTAAAGCAGCACAAATGACAAAACACTGGGCTTCGCCGGTGGGAATTCTTGATAGTTTCCTCCCTCAATACCACCCCTGCATTTACATTCTGATCAAAGTTAAACAATAAATTAAAAATAAAAATCACAGAATATGTTCTCTAGCAGCTACATAAAGGATAGTAAATAATTTATATATATATAAGTTATTATAATCTTTATTATTAGAAGAAGTAAAAGAAGAAAAGGAGTCAAGTAAATCCGTGGCAAATTTAGGGATACAGTTAATAATTCAACATGCATTAAGCTCTGTTCCATCCCGTATACTACATGGAGCAGGATTCCCATCGAGTAAATGGCAGACCGTCCTGTAGTTTACACGTGTAAGGACGTTAAGGTCATGTGCCATACCTTGAATATCAAGTTGCATCATGGGTGTCTCTTTTAAGTCCTTCATATTTTATTAGTAAAAGGAGCTGAGCATCAGTATCAAGCTATATCCTGCCCCTGACAAATTGGGAGATTTTTGCCTGCATATAGACTTTAAATCAGTGGTAGTTCAGTGATTAGGTAATGAAAAACATAGGCTTATATTATTTTTTGAATTATTGTTATAGATTTCCCATGTTTAGAAGTTCAGGGTGG
>JAVJGG010000094.1:24163885-24231638 GCA_035590195.1 Aviceda cuculoides | reverse complement strand
TAATAAAATGCTGTGAGTTTAAAAAATAATTATTCCTGCTATTAATTCTGACAGTTGAGTTATAGGAAGTTTTCTGTCTAATTGCCTTTTTTTAAAAAAAAAACAAAACAAATGAAAAGGGAAATCTAAAAATCAGAACAGAAATCTCCAGAGCCTTTTGGGAACGTGATGACCTGAAAAAGGAAGGTTTGTCTATCCTAAAAAAAGGTCTGTCATTGCTACAGCTGTGAAAAACTTCAAGTTAAGTTGAAACATTGAAGGAGACTCAGTTACTGACTTAAAAATATTCACAGTAAGTTTGAAGATTAATGCTGAGTTATAATATGCCTTTCCCAAATGCATTAGCAATATCTAACTTGAATTTATTTGAAAACTTTGGTCAAAGTAAGATAAGCCTAAAAACCTAAAAAAAAAAAATTTATTGAAAAGAATAGATTTTGGTGCAGTTAAAATAGTAAGAGGTGATATAAAAAGATAATTTCAAAAGTCCTAAAATTGTACTGATCTTTTTGTACTACTATGCTTGAGTACATTGCTTAGCTACGGTTTGCATTGCCCGGACATCTGATACAGATCCTGTGTGTTCAGACTCAGATTTGAAGGAGGCTTCTGTACCTCTGAAAATTTCCAAAAGAGGCTACTTCACAATATATCCGAAATTACTTTGGCACAATGTTGTCAGTGCTTCTTTGTATTAAGGCACCAGAAAATATCTAAGTCTTAACTAAGTATCTATTTGATTTGATTTTGCTTGTTTACTAGTTTATACTAGTATGCAGTAATCCTGAAGGTCACTCATTTTTATCCATCTGAATGAAAAGACAGTGTTGTTATCAACTTGTTTAAGTGGATCGTGTTTTAATTTATGACTTTTCTTGTGTCTCACAATCATGTGGATTCTAGTAATGAAGCCAGGGTACGTTTTCTCATACTTTTCAGACTCATCAGCAGTGCAGCGGAAATCTAATTATAGGTTTGCTGAGATGATTTCTGTTCTGAAGGGAGTTTAAAATGAGTTACTTAAACAGAACTATGTAAGTTGAGTGGGGAAAAAAAAGTAAAATAAGGGAATAATGACACTAAGTCGATACGTAGATGGTGATCTGACGATAAAGCGCTATCTAACACAAAACCCAGGTCCAAAAAGTGTTCCTGCACATTCTGAGGAATACTCGCAGTGTATTTTGATCTTCTTGGCAAGGCTACCGCCGCGCGCTCCTCTAGCTGGGCTTCGCTGCCCGTGGTCCCGGAGCCAGCTGGTTCAGGCATTGCCTCAGCTGCGAAGCCCCCCCGTTTCTGTGGTGGCAGCCTGGTGGCGCGGGAGCCTGCTGCCTGGTGGTGCTTCATCCTCAGGTTAGATGCTCCTCAGCTGTGATGCAGCCGGGGAGGTGGCTCTGCAAGCCAACCAAGAATGAGCTGCTGGGAGAGGAGGTGCCGTTCTGTATCCAGCTGGCCCAAGTGTCCAGAAGTCAGAGCCTGCCAGGATGGAGCTTCCCTTTGCTCTCTTCCCCCTGCTAGGAAACCCCTTTTGGATGTAGAGATCACACCCGGGTTTAGTGCCAGAGAAGCTGTGCCGCTCCAGATACTGTCTGTGCTACTTGCTTGCCAAAGTGGAAAGAACAGGGTTTTGAGTTGAACTTCCAGGTGAATTCCATAGCCACCGAGAATTAAGTAGATATACAGAGTTGTTCTCTGCTTTTCTTTTGCGTGAGGTGCATCTAGCTCAGGTGTACGCAGACAGCATCTGAGGAATCCCACTTCTGAACTTTCATTTGAATGAAGATCTTGAAAAGTTTGTTATTTCTCGAATATCATCTGTGCAGAGGAAGCTTATACATCCCAGCCAGCAGAAATGTAGTGTATGCATTACCAGGTATTTTCGGGATCCAGTGGCAGCTATACAGTCATTTGAGAATGGCAGTGATTCCTATGGAGGCATACCTTTGAGGATATACTCTGGACTGCTCACATATTTACCAATAAGTCACAAAATTCAAGAGTATGTTTACTAAGTATTGTTTAATGAGTGTATGTTTTAATTAATATACTTAAGTTTCCTCTAAGCTGTCATACATGATTTTTCCTAAAGATCTCAGTCCTTTCAACTTACCTGCATTTCAGTGTTGTTTGTACGGCGTTCATTTTAGCTGTGGCCATTATGAGCAATCATCTCAAATTAATGCCATACGCAAGCTATTCCAGTATGCATTTATTGAAGAGCTTTAGAATATTGTTCTTCATGATAAAGTTCTTGGATCCATCAGTTCAATCTGCCTGGGTAGAATAAAATCTTCAGGGAGTTCAGAGCTGGGAAGTGACCTCAGTCAGCTGAGGTTCAGCTTCAGTTTTATGCTCCTTTAAAGCCTGTTGGTTCAATGAGTTCTCCCACCTTCAAAACTTCTATAAGAAAAATCCCCCATGGCATTTTAAGTGGATAACTGATAGTTCTGCTTATGAATTCTGTGTTTGTTTCCTAGCTGGGCTCCAGGACCACATTTAATTTTGGGGAAATGCCCCCTCAGCTCTGTTACCTGACTGAATTCTCTTCCCTTTCCAGCTGTCTTCACTAAAAAAGCTAGGAGTAGAAAAGCTGTTCTAGTTGTTAGGCACAGCACTGAGCAAAAACCTCCCTGAATGAAAGGAGACGACCTTAGTTCACAGCTCCTTTTCTCTGCTCCCTCCTTTCTGACAGCACTGTTGCATTTAATTATCTCTGTTCTAGTCTCAGACTGATGAAGCCTTCCAAGAAATCAGTTTTGGGGTACCAGGCTATTATGCTTTTTGAGAAGCCCGTAATCCTGCTTTCTGGGGGCTGTATAATGCATTCAGATCAATCAACCAACAGTCTCTGAACAATTCAGAGAAAAACTTTGTGGAGACCCGATGCTATTCAGAACCACAAGAAAGGTCGATTTATGCTCTGGCTACTGCTAGATGTGACAGAAAAGAACTGTAAGTCAAAACAATCTGTGGCATATGTAGGGGAACAATTCTGTTTCATTCCTAAGTTCATCAACACATGAAAAGATATGAATGAAATTTGCCATTATCTGCATCTGACTGAAGTATCCCAGCCTACTCCTCACACTTTTCCTGATCTCAAAGGAATATGAAAATACTGAAGTTTCTCAAGCAGGCACATTCATTATTTTTCAGGAGTGGGTTGTATCTTCAGATGCTCAGTTCTGGCTCCTGATTCTGCCCAAGCCCTTATATCTGCCTTTGCCCATTCTGTTTTAAAATGTAGAGATTGAGACACTTCATTTTTCCTTCTCGTTTAGTGCAAGATTTTTGAAATGTTTTCTACTCTTCCTGTAATTTTATTCTTGTCCTGCAAGAGGAGTGATCGTAAACTTCATGGGAGACTACTGCCTTTTGCACCCTTATTTTGCTCTTACATATACATATGCCGTCTCGAGGCTGCAAAGGCTTGATCATGCTGACCTTTATAATTTTTTGTTTGCTTTTACAGGGTGTTTGTAAGTGTTCATCATAACTGTTTATAGCAGTCCTAAACTCTCTGTTAAATAAAATTTCAACAAGTGACTGTCCTAGTTTCAAGGTTTCTTCTTCTTGGGGAGTCTGAATTCAATTGCCTTTTTAGACATTCTTTTTCAATTTTGATACTGTTTTCTCCTGCCCATTACATCTTTAGTACCTTAGATTAAAACAGATCTGTTTAAAATTATATTAGTCTTTAAAATGTTTAAACACATATTAATCAAACTGTCATTACCAGACTTGGTATTTCATACCAAACAAATACTAATTTTTTTTGTGAGATTGGACATTTAGCATTTGCATTCCCTAACAGAGCCATTTCTGGAAAATGGGAATAATACCCAAAACCAATATGTAATTTGATTCCAGCATATAAAAACAAATCTATCCCAACCTTGAATCACAGATTGAACTGTTTTGTTTTACAGTTTCTGATTATTTTATTACCTTTTATTCTGCTTTGCCCTTGTTTGACCCCCGTGTCATGCAGCACTCTGGGGTTTTTTGTATTTTTCCATACATTCATGCTCTTCAGGTATGCATTTCTTTGTTGATTCAGTTTTCACAATTAGAAATAACCAGTTGAGCACTTCCAATACAATTTCAGCTAAATTCAAATTCTCATTCAGAGCCGGTGAGGTGATTAGATATATCTTGTATAGGGCAGCCAATAGTAATAGTTCTTATTTATTTATTTTTTGTATTGTGGCCTCTACAGTGACAGCGCATTAAGGCTGTGTTTGGGAAAGCTTCTTGAGCATATTTACGTGTACAACGTTGGACTCTGGTACTTGTTCTACCTATAACCTCTGTACCTGTTATCTGCTCCTAATCTTTTCTATTGTTGCATGTTAGTTATAAAGATGTACAGTAATTACTGATACAGTAGTTAACCTCTTTTCTTTTGATTCTCACTGGACTTGGAGCGAGTTTCTTCCAGCTCTTGCCTATCATAGCCAAGTTGTTCAATGAGGGCTAGAGCAGGTGGAACACTGTTTCTTAACGGGTCCATTGTCCCGTTTCACATCCCATTAGAGCATCTCCATCCCCGTGGTACGCACTCCCAAGCATGTCCTCACTGCTTGAAAGACAGAATGATTTATCACCTTATTTCTTCAGGAATTCAGTCTTAAAAATCTGATTTTTTTTGTACACACATATGCATTGCATATATTGGAGCTATGGCTTGTCTTCTCATCTGTGCATTTCTCATTTATTCTTCTTGATTGATTTGGGCATCACGAAGATTAAATAATAACTTAAATTTTTCATATTTTTTGACTGTTCTCCCTCAGGAGTGAGAGGCTCTGAACGCTGTGTCTGTATAGACTTGCATAAATGGAAGCCCTATATATTTTTAGTGTTTGGGTTTTTTTCCTGTTAATACTAATGCCCTTACATTATATTTCACATGATTGGTTTCTTAAATAAAAGTCTGTGCCCCCTGAGGAGTTAATGAACATCTTCTAGTTTATATAAGCCTCTCCTCACACTGGTATTGTCTGTAAACACTTGAATCCTTCAGGACCAAAGACTGGAACTTGGTGTCAGTAAACAAATCATGTTTATTGCTTCCTAAGTGTTTACACAATGACAAAAATCAAGCCCCCAGGGAATCATATTGTAAAAAAGAACAGTTGGTTTAAATTAGGTTTCCATGTGAAATATAGCTACTTTTTATGGATGTTGTGGGAACACAAACTGGAAAGAAAATCTGCACACAGATGAAATGAAGGTTTGATTTTTTATTTGTTTAAATGCAAACAGAATCATGTACTAAGTTAATTGCTGATTCTTGCATTAATTAATCACTGAACAGAAGTTGGTAGTATGGTCACACTTAGGAAGGCGGGGGTTTTTTTGTTTACTTCATTTGTGATCTTGCAAACAGATAATGTGAATTATTTTAAATGTTCAGTGCATATAGGAATTAGCAAATTTGCACAAATAAATACAACTACCATTTTTGTGAAATTAAGTGAAAATAAAAATTCCAATTTATCAACTTTCACTGTCCATATTGTAAGAACAAGGGTTATTCAGTGTGAGGCTGAGATTTGTAAGCTGTGTTAATGAGAATTTGCACTGCAGATCTCTTTTGCAGCTTTAGAAATCAGGGCTACCTTAAGCTTTTTCTTCTGTGGCCTGAAAGCATATTCAGAATATCTTATATTAAGATAGCGTAGTTTTTTGTTTAATATAAGCATTTATAGAGTAGTTAATGATTTTACCGTTGTAATGTGAGTAATGTCTGTGTGTAAAGTGTGTTTGCACTGCATATGTGATTTGGCCGTAAGTATGTAAGTAGAATTTTGACTGATACCCTCCTGACAGAAGGAAACCAAAAAACCCCATGTTATCCATCAAGTATGCATGAATGCTCCAAGTGGCGTTGCTTTGGCTGACTGTACTGTCTGTTTTATTTCACAAGGTGAGCTCGTGGGTTACCTGGCTGATCCTGACTGCAGGTTCTATGGAGGAGAAACGAGAAGTCTTCTCATATTTAGTGCATGTGGCAAAATGCTGCTGGAATATGGGCAACTACAATGCTGTAATGGAATTTCTGGCAGGGCTAAGGTACTGGCAACTCTTTTTGTAAATGGCTTTTCAGTGATAGATTACGCTGCATCTTTTGTTAAGCAGATATCTCTGGGAGAACAATGGACTAAACAGAAATCTGTGGCTAAGTCACATCATCTCACCCTGTGACTTTCTAGTAATCCCTTTTTGGAAAAATGAAGAAACCTAAAAGCTGGTTTTTCCCAAATGCTCTGGAGACATCATCAGTTTTCCTGGTACATGCTAAGTATGTTACATTAGTAAACATAATTTTTTTTTTTTAAACAGAAATTTTTAAAATGTGAAAAGAAGATGGGAAAGCACTTGTGGTTTATCTAATCAACCAAAACTAATGTAACTTGGGGTTGGAGTTTCCAGAACACAAGTGAAACATAATTGTTCTAAAAGGGTCAGTCTTACATTGTAAGAAAAACCCCCGAAACCAACCCAAAACAACAAAAAAAATCCAACAAAACCAACCAAACAGCTAAACCTCTTTTCTTAACCCCTTCAATTTACTTATACTGACTGATGTTGGGATCTCATTCTGCCGTGGTGTTACATAGCCAGACCTGCAGTGTCTCCAGGAGAAGGACAGAGTATGGGGTTAAGGACAGTTTTTTGCTAGCTTTCCTACAGAATTGCAGCTTCGCAGGGGGCTGGGGGAGCAGGAAGGCAGTGCCCTTGCACTGGCAGTTCAGAGGGCAGCAAATTGGACTGAACAGGGGAGAGTTAAGATCAGATTTCCCAGCTCTAGCTTTGACCCTCCTGGTATATTGTGTTGGTGCAACAAAGCTTTAAAGTGTATTGTCGCTGTTTTTGCTTTAGTAAGGATTCTCATTGAGCTATTTGTTTACATTTTTGGTATATAAAATGTATTTGAAACACTCATAGGTGTGGGGAGTCTTTTTGAGCAGAATGCATCCACAGTCTCCAAGCCATGTAAGTTGTGAAGAAAAATGCAAAGCCAGTTAAGGGCTTAATTTTCTCTCTAATGCATCTGCACAGCGCAAGGGAAAGAGGGGAGAGGGAGGCTAATGCTGGTTAGCAGCGTTCCCGGGACACGGACAGAAAGTGGGGTTGAGGATGTTCTGCTGGTAGTGTTTTTGCAGACCTTTTGGTACGTCTGGGGCCAGGGGCGGGTAGAAAGGCCATATCATTGCATAGACAGGTGAGAGAACTCCCAGCGGTACTCGCAGTCCTCAGGGAGCATCAGGAGCTATTTCTGTTTGAAATCAAAGATTCTTTTCATCTGCAGCACTGCGTCGGTGCCTGAGAGCTGGAACGTGGTCCTGACTTACTTGTTTTCATGAAAATAAATAATTTATTTTGTGAGTTAAATGGGAAAAAAAAATCAATGTAAATTATTTTAAATCAATTTAATTAAAAAAATCACAAACAACCCAACAACTTTTGCTAACTTTATGGATTATTCGTAATACAACTAAAGGAATTTGTAATAAACCATCTGGTTTATCATTATGCCATTTCCTTAATCTTTTCTTATTTCTACCCAGGCCCTTATAAATTCAAGGCAATGACACAATGAAAATATTGGAAAGCCTGCTTGTATGTCTTATGCAGCTGGGCTTTTATTACAATGTCAAATGTTATTGCAGTAGATCAGACTGCTTGTTTCTCCTTTTCAGTTTTGTTCTTTAATAATTCAAAGGGAGGAAAATGGTCCACTACCCAGAATTTTCATAAAAATAATAAGCTTGATTTCATTCATTCATTTCTCAGTAATGATGATAATTTCCTCTATTACATATATGCTGTGGGTGTTGAACTTGAATGTAAATGGTTTTTATTTTTTTTAATAAATATTATCATCTCTTTTCGCAATAGGTCAAGAAAAGTTTTAAAAATGTGGCAATTTATGGACCAGTCTGATATTGAAACTATGCGAAGTCTGAAAGATGCTATGGCACAGCATGAGTCATCATCTGAATACAGGAAAGTGGTCAGCCGGGCACTCAATATTCCAGGCTGTAAAGTCGTTCCTTTCTGTGGTGTATTTTTAAAAGAGCTTTGTGAAGTTTTGGATGGAGCATCAAGCCTCATCAGACTCTGTCCACGATATAACTCCCAGGATGAAACATTAGAGGTAAATGAGATTGATATTGTAAGAGGTTATGTTCATAGCCATCCAGTGCTTTATTTAATATTATTTTATTTTATGTTATTTACTCTTTTATACGAAGGCATCATCTAAGTAAAGTTTTCTAAACCACTGTTACCAGACTGTTCAGTTACATGGACCTCAATTTAATGCCCATAGTTACTGTAGCAATTTAGATTTGGTTGTTTATACCTAGTTCAGTATAAGAGTACTGAGAAAGTAACATTAGTACCAAAGGATCATGTTTATACTTTGGGTAAAGTAAGCATGTAAATCCTTAAAGATGTAACCATTTTCTGTTAAATGCTCTGACCTTCCACTTAACTCATTGGGAATTGGAAGGTTTTCAGTTCCTTAAAAACGGAATTCAGAAGCTCAGTGGATCAACCTGCTTCTCTGTGAAAAGAAGCAATTCCTTTGGGTTTTATCATTTTGGTTTTAAAAGAAAAATGCCCGTTACATGAAAAAATGAAGACTGAGGTTTTTAAGAAGTTTTCAGGAGTTATTGTAACTTATGTTACTTGATTTATGTACTGATTTGGTCCATTTAGAATTGGAAGTAGGTACAAAATCCTATTAGAAGCTAATCAGAAATATTTGCTAAATATCCTTAATTCTTGTAAAAATTTCTCCAGTGAGAAGTAGGTGACACAATATCTTATCTATTACTATACTAATCTTTTAGATATCTCTAGTTTGTTTCAGATTACAGCGGACAAGATAATTTCTTGCAACGAGTAGGCCAAGATGGTTTAAATAATCCAGAAAAAGAATCAACAGCAAACAATATCTTTCAAACTATTCGGAGCTGCAATCGCAGTTTGGAATCTGAAGAGGTTGAAGATAATTTTAGTGAAGGGAGCAGTTCAAGAAAAAACTCTCTAAAGGACAAGTCTCGGTACCAGTAGGTCTCATGTTATTTTCTGTTGTCACCTTTGTTTCATTTTTTTAATCTTTAATTTCCTTTTACCACGGCTCACTTTTAGAAATAAGGGTGACTTTAACATCTTCCCTTGTATTTATCCCCTTCCAGTTCAGAACTTTTCTCCCCTGCAGCTGTGCTAAGTGTCTGATACTCAAATGCTTGGAAACTCTCTGTATAGTTATATTTTCCCTCATGATGTAATTACTTCCTCTCATGATAAGGGTAAATCTTTTTTGTCTTACACATAGAGCTTTAAAAATCCACAGTTACAATTACAATTTTGATCTGTGGTGACAGGAATAGCACCAGGACATATCTGTTATCAGAGCTCAGAACATTATATTCCGCATGCTTGGGCAGTGTTCTGCCCCCTTGAAAATAAAGGTTATTTATTATCCTTCAAAAGACCTCTTCTTTTAAGGACATGTTCGTTTGAGGCTTTTAATTTATGTCCAGAAAACATTTGTAAGTCAGTACACATTTTGAATTTTCAGATTGCTATAGTCCTGTTATTTTGCATAGAAGTTTACTTAAATTGTGCCCCATGTAAAAAAGCCCAGTGTTCAGTAATCTCAGATTTTCACTTCAAAGACCTAGTATGGCAAAGTTTAAGACATCACTTGATCTTCTAGAATGTTGCTTTGCAGTGAAGTTGCAGCCCATATAGGCATAGGTGGGTCAGCCTTAAACTAAGTAACCGTGTTAGAGTAACTTCAAATTAAGTAACAGAACTGTACTGTTCGGAGGTGAAGCGCTGTAAAGTTACATGAGATTTTGCATAAAAGAGCATGCTTAGGTCACTGTTTGAGTTATTTTGTTGATAATGTGTATCAGAAATATCCATATGTTCAGAAGTATCCAATGTATTTCAGCTACTTACACATAAAATCTAATAAGTGACTGTCTGAGAAGGAACTACCATCTTCCTGTTTTAAATGCATTTATTTCATTAACATGCAATTCTAAATTTCATTTCAAAGAAATAGTCATTATTTCCTGAAAGAATGGTTTCTAATAGAATTATTCACATCTGGCTTTAGTTGCTTCTGGAAAGTGGAATGGTAGATTAAGTCAAGACAGGACAGACAGACCCACTTCTCTATCCATTTATGTTGCCTATTGACTTACTTCAGTTCAAATACTTTCTTCCAGGAATTATTTTTGTTAATTAATATGCTTTAAAATCAGCTAGCAACTCACAGTTCAAGTGGAGAATAAGCTAGGGAAATCAACATTTCTCTTGGAGGAACAAAGTAGAATTTAAATATAAAAGAACAGTACGGAGAAAATGAAGTTCTCTTTGTTATCTGTTTATGAAATCAGTTCTTGATAGATTAGTTAGTTATGCTTTATATTTAAATATAATCTAGTAAGTTCCACTCTAAAGTAGGAATTAAATGGGGAAAAAAAAAAAAAAAAAGCTAATATGACACTGAAATGAAAGTTTAAAATTTAAATGAACAAAACTGCAGATAGGTAGTTAAAGTTACGTTTCCTGATTCAGGCTGCTAACTGCTCAGTTATTAGTATCTGTAGTTCTGGCGCAGTAAGTACTGATTTTAACAGTATAATGACTTGTAGAAAAATACTTCTGAAAGTATTAATTTAGCTCAAGTACCTCATAGACTTTGGAAGTTCCTTATTCACCGGCCATCTCTTTCCTGGGCATTCAGGGAGCTGAGTGAGGCACAGGAGCAAATTGCTGCAGAGGCAGAAGGGCCATATGCTGTTGTCCCTGTTGTATGGAGGCTGCAATTTTTTGTTTATTTTTAATGCTATAAACAACTAAAGAGTTCTAAGGAAGAAACTTAGGTCTCTTTCTTGTGAGACCTAAGTCATACTGCATACAGTATTACAAAATCTAAATTATGTAATGATTATGTATTACCTGATAATCGTAGTATTGTGGTCATAAAGGCAGAAGAATACACCGTATAACGTTTCTCATTACTTTAAAATTGCAAGGCAGATTTTCAATTAGTTTGCCTTTTGCTGATTTGCATTAGTATTGTGGAACTATACTAAAGCTGGTAGGTTAGTTTGATTTGAAGAAAAAATGAAAGGCATCTAATAAAATCCGTGCACAGTGGGTATAATTACTTTCCCAGTTGTGTTAGCAAATGCAGTCTATCACTCTGTAATCGGTGACCTGTCTAATCACCTTGAATTTCTGCACATGCCAGATAAATATCAAACTTTAATCTTTATTAGAACTCCTTCTTGACAGTTCTCAAATAAACAAAGGTAGCTAGGAAAAGACAAAAAATTTCAAGTCTGAAATGTAGTTTCTATAGAATTGTTAACCAAATGACCTCTTAAGATACTCTAAACTTTGATGCATCACTTTATTAGCCTGACCTCATCTTCACTTTTAAGCTTTCCTAATTACAGTAAATACCTTTTAAAATAGTAGAGGAAGACCTCAAGTTTTTTTCTTTTTGTATCCCATGCATTTTTTCCCTCTAAAACTGAGATCTGTTTTAATGTTTCCTTTATCCTTTCTTTTCATTTCCTTGCATCTCAGTGCAGCACATGTAAAGAAAGCTTCTGATTCAAACCGAGTTCTGTAAGTGTGTTCTCAAGAATTGATAGCTGTGTCGCTTTTGGCAGCTCATGTCAGAGGTTATGTTTCTGGATATGATTACGTGTGTGTTGCTTGGCTTACCTGCTTCTTGTACATTATAATCTGCAGCATGCCAGTGCTATCAAATGTGAAATAAGGCATAAACAAAGCTCTGCCATTTCTGTCTCCACTGTACGAGACTCCTCCAGCCATCTAGTCTCAGAATACATTTTCTAGAATTTTGGCAGAGACTTATTTGATTGTTTTGAGGGCATGGGGGAGAAAGACCTGCTTTAGTTGTTTAATTTGAAAATCTTAATCTTGTAGAATACAGGTAAATATTTTAATGTACATGTGTCTGGTAAGACTGTTCATACCAGCTCAGTTATAATGCATGACCTTTATTTTTAGGAAGATTTCTTAAGGAAATAGAGCTACAGTTAAGGCTGATAGAGTTATTCTGCCTTTGTAAGCCCCTCACCATAAGCAATAAATCCTCAGCCTGTTGGCCGCTTTTTGCTAAATTTGGTGGAGAGGTAGAGATCTCACTGATTAATAAATTCATAGAGGAGTCATTAGAATTGATGAATTGAATAAGGGAAAAATTAAAATTAATTAGTGCCCTGGGTAGAGAAGAGTTTGAGGAAGAGCTAATGGTTATTCGTGCTGTTTAGGTTAGGGAGATAGTATATGTGACTTGGAACGAGGCACAACGGGAATTGGCTTTTGCTCAGCTGGTAGGACGTGGGCAGGAGCTGAGGGTACTGTGGCAGTATGAAGGGGAAGCACTGAGGCTATTGGGACAAGATGCCTTGAAGAATATGCAGAGGAAGCTGGTTTGGATTTTATTGGCCGGATATTCTTAGAAAAATGTGCTTCATTAGTTCTGCTGTGCACAGAACAGTCTGCTCTTTTTTTATGTTCATTAAAGCAGTATCAAAATATTGAACATTTGTGCATTCATACATGTTAGAAGCTTCTGCAGGGAAGAAATTGTATTTAAACTACCTCATTTATTAGTTCAGTATTGTTGCTCTGTATCTGCTGTTTCTAATTATGGTAAAATATTTCAAAAATTTTGGTTGCTGCGTGCAAGTTTCATGTTAATATTTTGCTTAAGAAAAATTAAATTTTCTAATGGAAAGTATCTGATCAAATTCTTGCTGCATTTTTATGAGGAAGGTATGTATTTTAACCACTATTTTACAAGTGTTAATCAGAGAATTTATATAATGTGAAAGCTCTGCACATTAAATCAATAGTAGAGCAGAGATTAGAAGTCCTGTCTTCAATCCACTAGATCCTGCTAACATTTTCCACATACGGTACTTGATATTTCAACTGAAGCAATCTTACGCTGTGGATTTAGAAACTGGAATCACTTGGCTTTAAGATCCAAACAGATGGTTTTTATTGTTAATGTAATGTTTGGTAAGTTCTAAGAAAATATAATTATATTGTTGCAGGAGTAATAATTAATTGTAGCAGCATCTATTAATTAATTCAAAATTGCAATAACATAAATTGTAATAATGTAAAAACCACAGACGCTCCTGTAAGTCCAAATTATATAGTGATGATAGTAGTCCTTTTAGTTAAACTACAGCAGAAAAAAACTCATCAATCATAGCATAAATCAGCACATGTATCACTAAATATAAGTCTCTCATCTTTGTTCACATGCAGATTTATAATCGGAGATCTTTCAGATTCTGAAAGTGATATATTTGAGCAGTTGAAGGAATGGGACACAAATTCAACGGAAGAGCAACAGAAGGCTTTCTGCCATGGAATAGAACTCATACCCTGGTACGTGTTATCCATCAGGGCTGATGTCCATCAGTTCATGCAACAAGGGGCGACCGTCATTCACTATGACCAGGAGACACATCTCTCAGCACGTTGCTTTCTTCAACTTCAGCCCGATAATAGTACTTTGACTTGGACAAAACCCACGACAGTTTGCCCTGCAAATGCTAAGGCAAAACTGAGTGTGCTGGGTAATACTGCTGAGCTTGGTAAGTACCAGTTTCTTGGTAATACTGGACTGGTGGAAGGTTTTTTGGACTTGTTTTCAGCCAAGGCTGTATATATGGGACACTCCGGCATTGATATGCACACTGTGTGTGTTCAGAATAAACTTTGTAATATGTCCCTTGAAGAAAATGGTATAACAATACTTTATGGACTTCAGACTACTGATAATAAGTTGCTGCACTTTGTTGCTCCAAAATACACTGCCAGAATGCTGTATGATGGATTGCTGGAATTGACTAAAGCTGTAAGAAAAATGAGGAGATTCCCTGATCAAAGACTACAGTGGCTACGGAAACAGTATGTCAGCCTTTACCAGGTAAAAGATGCTGTGATTTCGTATAAGAAAAGTACATAGATGTCTACAACTTAATGTAAAGCAATTAGTTTCTATTATAAGTAAGCTAAGATTAAAGATGAGCACCAAATCTCCAACTTTGTAACATGGGTTAAGTCAGGAAGATCTGATTCTCCACATAATGTTCTGTCAAACCTTGCATGTTTTCAATACACTGAAGTTAAATCTTCTTTTATTATGAAGCTCTTCATATGTTTGGAGTTTTGGAATAAGTATTTTATTAAAGAAAAAGCAATGACTGTACTTGAAAAGGGTGCTGAAATACTGACTGATGAGAGTTAAGGCCAAAAAAACCCTCAAAATAGCAAACAAAATAGCCCTTTGGTATTCATGCAGTAATTAAAAATTGCCTCCTCTTGATGTTTTGTCTTTCATTCGTTCCTTAGAGATGTCTATATTATTGCTTAAAAAAATGTGTCTGTTCTTATTCTCCTAGTTTTGTTAACACTGAGAATTTTTGTAGGAGGATGGAAGGTTTGAAGGCCCAACCTTGGCTCAGGCTGTTGAACTGTTTGGAGGCAGACGCTGGAGTGCAAGAAACACAAGCACGGGAACTCTCACCAAAAGCACTGAGAAACCTAGTGTACAGAGAAACAACACTCTGGGAATAAGCACAGCTAAGAAAAAGAAGAAAGTACTCATGAGGGTAGACTGTTTTGTTATTCATGTATTTTGTTGCTTATCTGGCCAGTTTGTTTCCTTCCTACAGTTACTGTGTAGGTAACTGTATTCTGAACCAGAGAAAATAAATTAGATGATAGTTTTAAAACTGTTTATTGCAGTATCAGGTTTTGGGCTTATTGTTTTCCAATAGTTTGGAATTTTTTTCTCATGCTGGAACCCTTGTCAGGACCTGTGGGCACTGGGGCTAACAGAAGGGGACAGAATCTTGTTGAGATCTTTAGGTGCTACCTCAGGATAAAGGTAAAATATCGGTAATAATAAAAATATTAGTGTGCAAAGCGACATTTGGAAACTGGTGTCACTTTCTTTCTCCTTTTTGTTTTCATGTTCCCAAAAACATCACCACAGTTACTCCGCCTCGGGTTAGCACACAGTTTTATCTTACGTGGGTGACAGGAACACAGGACTTTGTCTGGCAGTCTTCTCTCTTTCCTGGACTCAACCACTTTCAGCAATAGCCAGGAGAGAGGAAAACGCAGGGGCTAGCAGCTCTACGCTTTCCACGTGTTCTAGCAGGCGGGTGGGGGAGATCCTCAAATGACAAGATCCATCCTCTTTAGGGCTCCTATGCACCAGTGGAATAGTGTAAAACCAGCTGTACCACTTTAGAGAGGCACAATCATTGTCGTCTTCTGCGTGATGTCAAACGGAGGTAACACCTCACTTCACTACGTATCCTGTTTGTCTCTTTTCTGCTGGTATCAGCCTTACAGGAGCCTGTGTCATAAGGAATAGCTGATTTATCTCATGGTTTTATTACAGATTGCACTGTTAATGAATGGGAATAGTAGTGGTTTGGGGATGTTTATTATGGTGCTCATTATTTCTAGGGTGAAAGCGGAGAGGCCACTGATGACGAAATGGCAACTCGGAAGGCCAAAAGCTGTAAGGAATATCGTAATAGAAGTGGTTCGGATCCTCAAGATATTGATGAACAAGAAGAACCAGGTAGATATATCGCTTCAGTACTTAAAAGTTCCTCAGGGTTTTGCTCAAAGTCTTTTTATATAGACATTTTTTATGGTGTTAAAAATACATTTATGTTATAAAACTACTTTTGCAGTTGAAACTCCAAATGCTATAAATTTTTAAATTAATTTCTGTAGTTGTTCATGATTGTTCTTTCATTTAGTTTCAGTAGAACTTCCTTTCCATTCAGATGAAATGGGTATATAAGTGTTTTCAGAATGTATCTTTTTGACTGTCTTGGGACAAACCTTTAGTGTCTTACTATGTGTTAATGAATTGTGATATAAGTGTCTTGGACAAAAGCATTTTTATTGGGCCTGATGTTGTAATCGTGCTGCAAACTTCTGTTTTCTCCATAGATCACAATATTATTATTAATGCTTGTCCATCTAACAACCTGCCATCAAGAAGAGCTCACTCTCTGACAGCATCTGGATCTCCTAATTTGGGAGCTACAACATCTTCACCAGCAAGACCAGTCTCCTCTCCTGTAATTTCTTCAAGCAAGAGTCAGTCTAGGTAAGGTCAAAATCAATGCTTTGATTTAAAAAGAAAAAAGTTACTGTTACTTAATTATCATCAAATGTGGTTTTCAACCCAAACTGACAAAATCTGACAAAAACAATGCTAGAAATGTCATTAGCCTTTTTATAGACATCTAAAACACATTGTAGAACAACTTAGGACATTCAAGCTGAAATACCGTGGATCTGAGGATGGCTTTGTACCAAGTCCCTGAGCAGCGTGCTTCAGTTTGTGTGTGTTACAGAAGCAGATTGGAATGCTGTTCCAAAACTGCACAAATATGGAGTTTAACTCTTTCTCAAAACATAGTTATAGACGTCTTCTATATAATGAAAATCAACAGAAATGTTATAGATGTGTGAACGAAGTTCTGAGGTGTCTCAGCACAAGTAATTTCTACCTGGGGGAGCATTAAGTTTTGCTGACATTTCTGGTGATGATTGTAGTACTGTCTTGGGGAATTGGAGGAACAGATTTGAAATCTTCCTCTTACAGGCATCTCCTCCTCAAACATTCATCCTTTTTGTGCACTTAGGCAGTGCAAAAGGTTATGCTGTGGTTGTGCAGTGACGTAGTGCGCTATTGTATTAATTCTATAAACAGTGATGGTGGTGGTGTTAGTAGTTGTAGTAATAATAATATAACAGTGCTAATATGTTGGGGTTGTGGATGGTTCTTTATGACATACAAGACGACAGTCTCAACAGAGGCCTTCCAGTGGCTTTTAACAGAATGAATACTGAGGTATGGTAATGAGTATGAATCTTGGGGTTTCCAGGAGAGCAACGGTAAACATTCGAAGAGATAACTGCTGCTGGTAGAACATTATTTTTGAAGAGACATGTCATATGTCATGGTTTATGTTGTGTATTTCTTAGGGGTTTTTTTACACTTAAAACGACTGGGTTTGGAAATAAGTGTGAGTAGTAGGGCCACCTGTGGACATCTGTGGTTGGCTGCTTCTCCTTTTAACACTGCTTTCTGAGACTCTTACTATGTTCTTTACTTTTTGTTCTTCACTGTCATTCACAACCATGAGATGAACATGCCAAACTGGGATTTACCTCTGTAAGACATTTCTCATATTTTTTTAAGGATTGGAACAGCTTTCTCTTACATTACACTGAGGAAATACTGCTTTACTACCTCTGGAAAATGCTTCTCTGATTTGCAAATCTGCTTTTTGTTTTTATGCCAAAATAATTCTTGTTCTCTAAATGAGATTAAAAGGCTCAGCAGAGGATTCACATTCCTGGGGGAAGGACAGCTAATGTTCCTTTAAATCCTCTCAGTCCTGGGTTTCTGTGCAGCTTAGCACTGTGGGCCTCCCTGACTTATGACAGGTTTTCCCTGGCAAAGCTGTCTGGAAACGCCACAGCATCACTTGGTAGAGCTCTCCCCAACTTGATACGACCCTTCTTGCTAGAATTTGCTCAGGATACAGCTGTATGGCTGTTTCATCTGTCCTGAGGAAATCTTCATCAGAACAGAATTACATGTTTTGTCCATTACCTTGACCCAGTTGTCATGAGCTGTTAAGATACTTGGAGCAATGGAGAGAGTTTTATTCTTGGTATTTACCCTTCAAACCCTTGATAGGTCTGAATTATGCCTGCCAGTTTTCGTGTGTGTGGACACTTCACATATGCTAAAAGAAAGAAATATCTGTAGTGCCTCAACTGCAATCAGTAAGTCTGAGCTATCAAATAGTTGGCTCTCTGCTTTGCTGCAAAGTCCTGTGATCATCCACCCTATATGTGTATTAATTTACTCTTGGGATCTTCTAGAGTAAACCAGCTGGTTGCCTCCAAGATGGAATGTAGGTGCAGTTCTGGGAACATTTGCTCCAGAGAGATCTCTAACTAGATAGTATGGATGGAGAGCTTACTCAGTCTCAAACCATCTACAATATACTGTCTTGTAGGACACACTCCCAGCAAGGATTGTACCTTCAGGCAGTCCACCCACAGTCATGGTATGTCCTATTGCTTTGCGTTACTTTAACTAAATGGCGATCTGTCAGGCAATAACATATGCCACAGCTTATTTCAGCCACTTCGGATAGAACACACACTAAAAATGAAAATGATGTCTTGGAGACAGGCAAGCACCATGGGGGACCAAACCAGACCTGAGCCAATTGCTGGGCAGTGCAGAGCAACGTGAACTTGAGCCTTTCTGCCCCACTCAGAAGAAGTGGCAGGATGGATGCCTTTAGCAGTATAGGTGTAACTGATGGAGGAGCAGACTGGGGCAGTGGTCCACAAGCTGTGGTACGTATAGACTGAGCAGCACGATATTATTCCTGTAAGCTGCTGCTCTTAACAGTGGTGATACACAAGCAAAGTAACTTTGGGAAGCCACAGAAGCTGAACACAGACATCTTTGTTTCCTTTTGCTCCATTTTTATTGTTAATTCTGCAGTCTTATAAAAATCAAGTTATATACTTAGTTATATCCAACCTGTTTTGTCAGTAGCATCATAAATTAAGATAAAGTGAAGTATCCATTTTCCAAAGTAACAGAAAGTTGGAATAACCTAGATAATGAAATAACCTAGGAGATACAGGATCCACTGGGAGTGCTTGTATGCATTTGTGTGGCTCTGCACAGATTAGAGCCAAGAGAGTTTATTAATTCAGATTAGCGTCTGGATTTAGACTCAAACACTGATGAGGCTTCATAGTTGGAGGCAGTGTTGGACACACGCTGGTTGTTCACATTAGGTGAGTGCATGAATCCTCACAGAACCCAGAGCTTAGGAGAGCAGGGAGCAGAGGGTCCCAACCAGCTGTGCAGACGCCTTTGCAGTACAGAAAGCTGAGCTGGTGACAAATGATTGTTAGCTGCAGTGTAGCAGCTAGGAGCAGGAGAGCAAGAGAGATTTCTAATTCTTCTTCTCCTGCCATATAATTTGTGCATTAACTTTATCTGACCAGTAAATTAGATCAACATCTCCACCAAGTGAGAAGTGCTAAATGAAATAAAATTTCTTAAAGTGAAAAAAAAAAATCTAAATATAATGATAGCAATTTGAAAAGAAGAGGGCCTGGCTATCTTTGTTGTACATTTTAATAGTAATTCTTACAGGTAGAGAATGAAAATTGGTATTTTTACCTATATAACTCACAACCTTGATATTCCTGACCTCCTTATAAATAATTTACATTGAGAATAAATCCTTGTACAATCCAGATGTCCAGATGATTTCCAAACACAGGTAGCCTGCAGATGTCTTCAGTCATTCTTTCAAAGCAGATGTGCATCCAGCAAATTCCCAAGTTCTTTGGAAATCTAGTGCTGCCTGTAACGTGGAGGAAGCAGGGAAATGGGTGGTAGCGCCACTGGGAAACAGATAACAAGATATGGAAAATTAGAGATGGGGGCTTTTTTGTGGAGATAGAGTAAAAGCAGCTGTATACAGATATAATCCAGACTGCTAGTAATTACAGTTTTGGTTGTTTGTGGTAGGGGGCGTTTCTTGGGGATTTTAGCTTTTTTTTTAAACAACCTGTATTTATTACCTGTGGAATGATTGTGCATGATACTCTTTAGTGATCAGATCTAGTGATATGCTGAGTATTATCATCTGGTGTTGGTCTTCCATTCAGTGCTCTACGGTACCAGTCTGTTTTCTGGAGTCAAGAGACTTTCCTCATCATGTTTTTTTCTTGTCTGATAAAAATGTTAAGAATTATTTTAGCCAAAAAGTGATATGCGATATGTCAGTACTTGCCATAGTGATGTCAAACAAGTTGAACATTATCAACTAAAGTAGATAATATTTTTTAGTACTTTTAAATCACATTCTGTTTTCAATTACATGCATCCATCCCAGGCCAGGAGAGTTTTGAGAAATCTGATCTAGCATATTTATGTAAAAAGTCACCTGCTTGCAGCAGGTGACTGGAAATGTCTTTAGGAACTGTAGACAACAAGCTGGTCCTATTTTTCCATCACAGCTGTTGGAACTACTTGTACTGAACCTGATGGCAGAATTCATAGATTAATGGATTTGTAGATTTGAACGTTATAGAGCAATGAAGTCTGACACACAGTCACCTAGTCCGATATTTTGAAACAAATATTGTAACTTCTGGAGTTAGTTATGGTTTAAACTAGACAATTCTTGGTATTTGTGCTGGCTGCTTAGATCCCTCCATTTTCAGGATGCTGGTGCTGGCAGATCCCATTCCTGCAGTGTGTGTTCATTGGTGTTTAGGCCCAGGAAGGGGCTCAAGAGCTCAGCCCATCATTGCAAATTAGTACATAAAATTCATGAAGGACTTCTTCATAGTGCTCAAGGGAGAGTTCAAGTAGGGGCCTAACTACACTTACTAGTGTAATTCCTGTAGTGGCCTAAAGATTTTGGGATGTGGCTTTTGGAAATGTACTGGTTCTGCTTCAAAAACTTTGTTTGGGTGCACAACTTAGGTTAACAATTGCAGTTATAACAAAATTGGCTGGGCTTGGTATTACTCGAGTCAATTAAAATAATTAGCACCAAACAGCTAATTGTTTCTGTGATCATTTTCTGTCTTTGCTCTCAAGAAATTCCAGTCTACTTTACTTCCTTCAGCCCGCAATGCTGAAAGGAGGAAATAATTAGAACTTCGTTCCTAGAAGGAAATGGCCTCCAGAGGCTACTGTCCAAGCCTAAAAGAAGAGGACTGTAGCTTGACCTGTCTTTGAGGTATCTGATGATAATCCCAACTGTTCTTGGGAAGTATCTGGGAAACCCATAGGCTTGGAAACAATGAGGGTTGAATGCCAGGAAAGCAGAAGGGTTATGCTTCTTAAAATCTGCAGCTTTAATGCTCCCAGATATAAGAAACCCCAGGTTCATAAGGAAAATATTTCTTTTTCTTGCATATCTAGTCACAGTATTACTATTTTATTGTGACAGTGCAGAGCTTTAAGGAATTCTACATCCATTTCCCTTAGCAAATCTTCAACAAACCTCATAACCTGTGCTACAAGAATACTAGCATTGTTGTCTTTAAAGGGAAAATGAGTATGCTTTCATTTGTGCCATTTGTATCAGGCCCTTTTGCACATGGAAGAGTTTTAAATAGCATGCATATACATTATTAATTCTGGCAAAGTCTGCAGTTGTCTTGAGGGAAGAGAATAGCTGCTATAAAACAAAAAGGTACAAACTGTTGTTCTGCATCTTATAAGATACTGCTTTATTTGCTTCTTCCAGATATTGGTAATAAATGCATTAAGGAGAGCACAAATAAAGTGTTAATGCAGTAATGCGTAATATTTCACTAAGTAGAAATTTAACGTAACCAAACTAAGCAGTCTCTTTCTGATCTAGCACGTGGAGCAGCAGTAGCTGGCATGGCCGTGTTAAAGGCGGAATGAAGGGGTTTCAGAACTTCATGGTGTCTGATAGTAACATGACTTTTGTGGAATTTGTAGAGCTCTTCAAATCGTTCAGGTAAAATATATTTTTATTCTGTACTGATCTCATTCATCCAAGTTTATAAAAGAGCAAAAATTGAACTTCTAAACTCTTTTTGCAGTGTCCGTAGCCGCAAGGATCTGAAAGACCTTTTCGATGTCTATGCTGTGCCTTGCAATCGATCTGGTTTAGAGCCTGCTCCACTTTACACTAATTTGAAGATTGATGAAAATAGCAGTGGATTCCAGCCTGATTTAGGTTTGTTAAAGAGGAAAATACAGCTGTTAGACTGCTGAACAGCTTCAGTTATTGGCCTTAAGAAAAAGTGTCTCAGTCAGTCTCGTAAAGAACTATCAATTATAAATTTAAGTAGAGGATTAGTGCTGTACCTCCACTAATACCTAGTTAGCGGGATGTCAGGCAGGTTCTTTGCTCAGAAATTATGGGGAGAAGAAGTATTGGTGCTTTACATTAGCCAGATATATTTGTAAGCGATATAACGGAGGCATAAAACTTGTTGCTGAATGGCTGGGCCCAACACAGGGATCTGTATCTGGTTGCAGGAGCTCTGGAAGGGCTAAAACACTGAGCAAATAAATGTAGGGAGGAGAAATGAGGAGGCTGTGCCCTGTGTCTCGTTTGGTTGGTTTTTTCCTATCTGGTTTCCTAGTAGATCTGCTTTGTGTCAGACAAGGGGGAAGGAAACCTCTGTCCCCCTTCACATTCCCCAGTTACCATAGTCTAAGTCTGGACCTTTGTCCACATTTAAAGAAAACAGTCTTTCTGCCAAGCAGCCTGTGGGGAGGGTACAGTACAGTCGGCATCTGGGACTGGGAGAAGATAAATGGTGATCACACAGGAAGGGTATGGGGTTGTACACAGCGAAGGAAGGGCTTTGGGGCTGTACATGGCGGGGGAGGAAGCAGGAGGGTTCTGGGTGACCATGTGTGAGAGGGTGTGAATCCGTGTTAAAGGTTCCAGGATTTTGTTTATAGTAATTGAACACTTACAGCCTACTCCCACTGTTTTCGTACTTAATGTATACATACTTTCATACTTCGTGCTTAATACTCTTTTTTCTGTTAGTGAATATAAACAAGATGGTTTTGTTCTAATTTACTATGTCAGTGCTAAAATATTCAGTCAGATATTCATGTGTATTATATATTACATTGTATTATATACAGTATATATAATACACATAATTATATAGCTTATATTTCCTTATTTTTTAAGATTTGTTGACTAGGAATGTTTCAGACCTTGGCTTGTTCATCAAGAGTAGGCAGCAACTATCAGACAACCAGAGACAAATATCTGATGCTATTGCTGCTGCCAGTATCGTAACCAATGGTACTGGAGTTGAAAGCACATCGCTAGGAATATTTGGAGTGGGAATCCAGCAGCTAAACGACTTCCTAGTGAATTGCCAAGGAGAGCACTGCACCTATGATGAAATCCTCAGTATTATCCAGGTCTGTAATATAAACATCTTGCAATTCCTTTTACTTGAACTCTTGTTACTTCTGTTTTCCTCACTAGCATTGTCTGCCTTGTAGTCAGAATAGCATATCTGTGTGGATATCTGCTTTCACACTGATGTTATCACTACAGTATACTTGAATTTAAAATGTAATAGTTTCTTTATTCTGGGCTATAAAATTGTGGAGATGTCCATTTAAAAAAAAAATCATGCAAATAAACAGTTTTATTGGCTACGTGTGCTTTATCCAGACAGGAATACTTGCGAAAGTACTCATGACAGTGCATTGTTTTCTCCTTGTCTGTGACCACCTTTGATAGAGCTTAACCCTAATTTGGAACATAAAAACCATTTCCACATATTTTTATTCTATTACAAAAAAATATTATGCAAACATGGACATTTTATTCCTTATGTACAATGACTGAAGTGATTAGGAAGTATGTAGAAAATTTTGAATTCCTCCAAACATGCATAATATACTCCAAAATTAAGTCCCCACTTAGCAGTTAACAAAGGCTAAAAACTGTATATTTCAACTATCAACAAGTAATATAAAATTGCAAAGTTTAAAAGACAGAAATTCTAAAGAAACATCAAGTTAGCATACCACAAGTCTCTTTAATTTGAAATGGTGGTGTGTTGTGTTTAAGCACAATAGATAGGAGGATGCCTGATTACAGATCCTTTTTAATTTCATCTTAAGTGCTGACTCTGCTTTGAACAGGATGTTGGGTTAGATGACCTCCCAACAAACTTTCCATCCTGATTGATTCTATGTTTTACAGTTATGAATTTAATATGCTTGTTTAGTGATTTGTAAAACAAGCATGAGCATACTGCGGGCACCTCATTACTTTATCCACAAAAAGACTGGTTTTACATACTAACTGGTTAGTTCAATGAGCAGGCTACCCTATGAAAGTATGAAAAAGCTGTATTTCTAAGAATTGTTATTACATATCTCTTAAATTTCTACATCTTTATAGAAATTTGAACCCAGTGTGAATATGTGCCAGCAGGGGCTGCTATCTTTTGAAGGATTTGCAAGGTAATTATTTATGTGTTAATTTTTATTTTTATATATATATATATATAAAAGATGACACCAGTGTATTGATGTTTGAATGACAGTCACAAAATCCTCAGCACAGCATAAAATTTCCTCACATCTTCTCACCTTTAGATTTTTGATGGATAAAGACAACTTTGCCTCCAAAAATGATGAGTCACAGGAGAATGCTGAGGACTTGCACTTTCCACTGTCATATTACTACATAGAATCTTCACACAATACTTACCTTACTGGCCATCAGCTTAAAGGGGAGTCATCAGTAGAGCTCTACAGCCAGGTATGCAGGATTGGACCGTTGTATAGTTTTCAGCATGAACTTGTTTGTTTAACTGGCAAGTCTCAGAAACATGACCTTTTTGCTTTGAAAAATTTAAATGTTCTAAACCTCTGCTTGCAAAACGTTGGAAAACATGATGTGTGGGAAAGCTGCCTGTAAGCACAGTTGTGCTCAAGATGCCTTTTCTAAGGCAAAAAAATGGATTTAGTTTGAGATTCATAGCATTTAGACACCAGTCGGTCTGACCCAACCTTCTAAAATTAGACTTTCCCACAGGAAAGACTGATCTAATATTTTAGTTCATTCAGATGTCAAAAACACTACTCAAATACTGTACATTGCCTTGCAAAGACAAATTTCAAATGGAACTATAACTTCTAAAAACATTACTTCTAGGAATATTCTACAGTTTTTTAGACTTTATGCCTGATTGGTGGTGGACAGGGAAAGAACGATTTCCCCCTAGGGCTTTTGGTTCTGTGTTTGTTTGTGTATATATATATATATATATATATATTTGTGTGTCTGTGTATTTACCAAATGCTAGAGAAAGCAGCAAACTTCCTGTAAGTAGTGTTTTCGTTACTCTAAATGTTAATGACTCACCATTGAGAAGGGCTCATCAGGCATCCCATGTGCTGCTTTGCCTGGAGTTATAAGACAGAGGGTGAGGCTGTCTTAGGAAAGCCCAAATAACAAGATTGCATTGAATAATGCAATTGCAAAGGAGGTCCCTGTGGTAGCACTGCAGAGTTATGCAAGTATTGTGTTGGTGATAGATGGGAAGTAAGAGAGAGCTCAGCTGTCTCCAAAATTTGCATGATGCAGAAAACCTTCTTCCTGTCCCTCGAGTAGTTTTCCCCAAAGACAAGGGGCACTTTGTTCTGGCTCAGTGCGTCTGCCTCTCACAGAAGTGGTGGTGTGCCAGCTATGGACACAACTGCCTGAAATCTAATTATGCAGGTTTCGAATAGGAGAAGTAATTTTTTCTTTGTTCATGAATTTTTTTCCTGCAAATAGTTTTGATTGTCAAGATCTTTGTTTTCAGTAAAATACTAAATTGTAATACAGATAACTCTTTCAATGATAGGCATGCTAAATATTGATAGCAATAATAAGTTGGGCTGCCAACAGATGAGTTAGCTTATCTTTCCCTCCATCCTTCCTCTTTGCTTTCTTCAGTGGTTTTCTAGCAAGCAGGGCTTTCTAAAATAAACAAATGAATAAATAAAAAGTGGATGGATGCGTGGCTGGCTGGCTGGCTGTAAATTAGCTTAATATCATGAAATAAGATGGCCTGGCACATTTCCATTCTAACCACCCTCATGGAAGTTGTTTATGAGACATCATCTTCAGAACACCTTCTATTTAAAAAACTAACAACAACAACAAAAAGAACCAGCAAACAAACTGCAGATGCCGTGCCCATAAGCTGTCATGGTAGCAACCTGGAATAAATTGCCGTGTTGCTTTGTAACTGCTTTTGCAGATAGATATATGGAAATGTTTCTCTCCCTCAGAACATTAAGCTATACATTAAGAACCACTTTCTGCAAACAGATTCTGTGTGTCCTGTAAGATACCATGAAGCTTTATGGTACTTCTCCTAAGAACATAAATGCTTTCTTAATTTTCCCACTCTTTCTCAACCTAGGGAATGCAGTTAGCTGGGGACTGTAGCTTCTGAGGGCTACGTTTACTCCACAGAGATTGCTCTTTCCAGCACTGTTGCTGAATCACTGGGCTTTCATTTAGCTCTGCAATGTCTGTCTTCTGCTTTGATGGCATGAGACTGTGGCTTATACGTGCTTACACTGTTCAATTGCATTGTAGGTTCTTTTACAAGGCTGCAGAAGTGTAGAATTAGACTGCTGGGATGGCGATGATGGGATGCCTATCATTTATCATGGGCACACTCTTACTACTAAGATCTCTTTTAAGGTATGCTGGTAATTGCACATAGAAACAAAAAATGACAAGAAAATCAGTAACTTTCAATGAAGGAAAAAATTTGCCTACTAGAAAAGTACAAATCCTAATGGGCTAAATTCTAACAGAATATGGAGTACGTCAGACATGAACTGATCAATTGTAAACATTATGCTTTTCAAATTAGTTTTTGTAGCATATGTACTGTAACTTTCTGTCTTTTTATTGTCAACATAACTAACTTAAGTAGCTGTTACCGGTTCTGTTGTAACAAGATGCTAGGTTGATCTGCAGGAGCTTGTTTTGAAAGCAAATTGTGGATTCTTTCTTCTTAGAGGGGAAAACAGATGCCTTCCATTCTCCCCTTTCAACAAACAGTAAGTTAACTGAATGCTGCAAAATAATCACACGTTCTTTCAATGACCTTTCTTTCTCACAGGAGGTAGTTGAAGCTATTGATCGCAATGCATTTATCACCTCCGACATGCCAATTATCATATCAATAGAAAACCACTGTTCATTGCCTCAGCAACGCAAGATGGCTGAAATTTTCAAGGTAGGCCGTAAATTGTGGTAAATTATTCTAAGCACACACCTTGGGATTTTCCATATTGTATCACATGTTCTCGATGTTTCAGAATGTATTTGGAGATAAGCTGGTAACGAAGTTTTTATTTGAGAGTGACTTTTCTGATGATCCCATGCTTCCTTCACCTGGCCAACTGAAAAGAAAAATACTGCTTAAAAACAAGAAGCTTAAAGCCCATCAAACACCAGTGGATATATTGAAACAAAAGGTAAAGTCTTTCCTTAATAGCAAGCAGTGAGACCTAACTTTTGTTAGAAACAATTCATTTGTGTTCGAAGTTTTTGCCATTCCAATATGTAGAGCAGAATAATCTAATGCATATTCATGATTGGAAGACTCACAGTGGATTGCAACACTTTCAAATAAGTAGACAAGACATATAGTAAAGTATAGGTTAGCATAACAAAATTTTAATGTCTTTTAGTTTTGTAATACTTTGTAATATTATGATTAGCACCACATGCCCTAAATGAAGTTTCACTCAGAGGCTATGACATTTGCTATTCATGTTTGTTGAGAAGTAGTGATATGCATTGAGTATGTGTGTATATATACAGTATGTAGTAATTTCTAGTAGAATTCTGCTTTGTTTCTTTTTTCATATTCAAGCCAGGCAAATACTCTCTTTCCTACTCCCTTTTCGGGGGGACTGTGCTCTTCAAGTAGTGCTTATACCTATATGAGGATTTTTTTGGTTTCTAAGAATTAGGGCTGCGTCTCTGGTAGCCTCAATTTAACAACATCTGTGGTTAGTCAGCAATTAGATTGAATCCTTGAACACTAATTGCTTTTACACAGAATGTAAACACAATTGAATTAGAATTGAATTCTTGTATCAGAGTAAGTAAATCACACTAATTGTACCACTATATGGACATTCTCCGGCTTTAAAAAAAGTTTTAAACTGCTTCCAAAACAACATACCTCAGACTGGAAAAAGGCAGTCTTGCTCTGAATAATGTGCAAAGTGGACATTTTTCCATAATCAATTAGGTTTCATATCTTATTGGGCATTTTTCTATCAAGACATGTTTTCTTTATATTCAAACCCTTAAAATGGTATTTTAGTTTGATCTTAACAATCTTACTTATTTCTCATTATATATATTCAGTGCTTTCATATAAATAAAATAAGATGCAAACAGTGATGAAAACTCTTTTGCTTTTTAAAAGTACTTACCAATAATGTAATAAGTGGTTCTGTTGCTGTAGGCTCACCAGCTGGCACATATGCAAGCACAGGCTAGCAACGGTGCTAGCAACCCCACACCTACCAATGAAGAGGAAGATGATGAAGAGGATGAATATGACTATGACTATGAATCTCTCTCTGATGGTAACAATATATGTTTATTTATTTATTACAGTGCTGTTAAAACTGTAGCAATAAGGCATGTAAATATTCTAGTTCAGGAATAATGTAGGTAAGTTGATCTTACCTTGTGAGACAAAGATGTACTAAATGTCCTTGGTGGCCCTTTGGTGCAGTAGTCTATAATACTGTGAAAATAATTTGACTGTGTAGAGGACTTGAGTGTGACTTTAACTCCAACCATTAAATGTTTTAACTGTGCAGTGTACGCTAAATTGTAGTCTTTATAAATTGTGTTTTAAATTAGTTATATTATGCAAAAATGACTGCGTCCATAGTGTATTCTATCTACATTCACCCGTATTGTCTTTCATAAGGAGTGTAAACACCTGAAAGCTCAAGGTTCACAACAGGCTTAGCCCTTGCATCTATATGACTGCCATTAAACTGACCTAAGATGCAGATTCTCCAAAGTCCTTTGTGGTTACTGTCTAATCCCAGAGACCCCTGAAGTACTTGTTTCAGTTACACTTTCAGCATCATCTGTTCACTTCATGCTCAAAGGTAGAGGAGCCCCCGAGTCCTTGCCTTGTTCAATAAAGATGGCTTTATTAAAGCTTCAGCTGATCAGTGCAAAAAATGGCAAGGCATGCCTTACTGACTTGCCTTCTGAGTTCATGTGCTGTCTATGCTTCAGCTGTCCTAGCCTTCAGGAACTGGCAGGTTAGCATAAATCCACCTTTAGGAGCAGTTTATAAATTGGATATAATGTTTGGCGTGCCCGAGGTGATAAAAAATACTGCAGTTAGTAACTTCCACTACTTCCTTAGCTCTCCGGTTCAGTCAGACACTTTTGAGTCAACTATAGATGAAGGACAGAATGTGCCACACTGAGGCAGCTGAGCTGAAGTCATGCATCTTTTTTTGCTTCTCTTGCTGCGGGGCTGGCAGATTCTGGTAGACTAAACAGCAGGAGTCAGAAACATTTAATCCTCTAAAGTTTCGTGAAAGGACATTTGTCAGAACTCCCATGCATGGATTGAACAAGCTGGATGCATCTACATGGGTTACTTGTTATTTTTAGTCGGTAATTTTCAGAGAATATATCAAAGTAGATCACAGTGTATTTACCCAAGGAGACAGCAGTGATGGTACAAGTGATACCAAGCTCTTTGGGGAGTTAAATGCTGCACCGTTGTTAAACTGCATAAATGGGTCACAAAACTGACCAAGGGGACAAAAAAGTTACAGATTTGCTTCAGTGTAGATAAACATAAGGTAATACATTTGGGGAAAAAACTTAAACCTTGCTCGTATGATTCTAAGCTCAACAATGACAGTATCAATTTGGGAGATCATGGAATTATTGAAAGTTCTCTGAAATCCTCAGCTTTGTGTGCAGTGACAGCCAAAAGATGGGGATCATCAGGAACAGTACTGAAAACAAAACATCTTTTTGTTTCTGTATAAAGCCTTGATGTGCCACAACTTGAGTTCTGTGTCCAGTTCTTGCCTCCAGATCTCAAGAAGGGTATGGTCGAGTTAAGGAAGTTAGAGAGAAGGGCAACCAAAAAAATAAAGGGAATGCGGTGGTGGCCCTGCACGAGTCTGAAAAAGCTGGAATTCTCCAGCTGGGAGAGAAGAGGACTGAGCATGTTTACTAAATCATGAAGTGGTGGTTAAGGAGAGTACAGAACTGTTACTCATTAGATCTAGGAGGTGCTTAGTAAAACAAGTGGAAGATCAGTCTAAAACAGGTAAGCTAAAGTATTTCTTTGTGTAGCTGGTAGTAAACATCTGGAATTCACTGCCACGGGAAATTGCAGAGGCACTGTATCAGCAGATTGAAAAAAGGGTTGGGCAAATTCATGGACAGGTTTATAAGCAAATGCTATAGGTAGAAATGTATGGTCCAACATCCCTAATATTCAGCAGTTGTGGATGTTGGGGTGGTACTAGGGAAGCGGACCATGACTAGTGGCTGGATGCTCTCTTTAAACAGCATCTGCTGTTGCCACCGTCAGAAAGAGAACGCCGAGCTAGATGGACCGTTGGTCTGATGCAGTTGGGCACGTTCTCCTAGGTAAACAGTAAACCACTTCACTCATTGAACCTCTAATGGTACCTGTTTAAGTTCTAGGTACCATGTTGAGAGAAGATGTAAGGCTTGAGCATGCCCTGCAGCACAGGATTTCTTTGCAGTTGGTCTCTTATTTATGTTGCTTGCTTCTGTGTTTAATGACTTAAAAAATAGTTGCAAAATTAACTAATGCAGTTCAGGGCCTGACACCACTCGTGGGATAGCAGTATTATTTATGCTAATATGAAAATTTATGAGTTTGGTGCCAGTGTTGCCTTCAGTTGTGTTTTGCCAGAAAGTTGGCCTAACAAGCTACTTGGGAATACTCCTTGTGTGGGGCCAGGGTGGCAATAGCGTAGATGTAAATTGCTGTGAAAAACTTAGATCTTTGTTAACAGATTTGCCAGGAAAATACTGCAAGCTAACTGCAGTAAGTGATGTTTGAGCAATATTCTAGTTACGAGAAGGTTTGAGAAATCTGAAGCTAGCAAAAAACATTCATGCCTTCCAATATACGAAGGAATCTGCAGCATGGTTTACTGCTTTATTACAATTATTATTCTTTGGGATCTTTAATTACATTAATATTTTGGCAAAACTAATCTAAATAATGGTCTGTAAACTTTCTAAAAGATTTTCAGTTTTATTTTCCTTACTGATACATTAGGTTTGCGTAAGGCTAATAGTTTTACAACTGACACTTAATTTTCATTTCTCTGGCTGTAAATCTTAATTTCCTTTACTCTTATTCCCTCTCTGACTCCATTTCCCTGTAGCTGATGTCCTTAATGCTTCTCCTGCTCCTAACAGCCAGGAAGGTAAAGGCCGTTTGGTTGAGCATTTTAACTGCATGAAATCAGCACTGCATCTCCAGCCTGTTAAATGTGACAGTGTGAATATATGGTTTCTACTTCATTTTAAAAATGCAATCAGATATTTTTATATGGCATTGTTAACTGGTCAGGAACTGTTAGAAAGCTGCATGTGTGACACTAGTTTATGCATAAAAAGAGTATGGTCAAAGCATCAGGAAGATCAGGAATGAAACAAAACCATTCCTTTTGTGACAGTTACAGTATTTTGGTCCAGAAAGACCAAATTAGTAGGTGTATTATTCTCTGATAAATATGTAGCTTTGAAGAGGAATTTCTGTAGATGTAAAAAATATTTGTTCATGGTGAATGTAAGGAAAGGAAAGCCAAAACTCGCTGTACAAAGACATGTACATGTTTGATGTAGTTAATTGTGTTTGGACTTGAGCAATTCTTTGTTGTTCAGGAATATCAGTTGTTTTCAGATGGCAAGCTTAATTCATTAGATGATCTCGTTTTAAGCATCTTCTGAGCACAAAAGGATGGGCTTTAAAAGAAGTGCAACATATTAACCAAAGCCGAGCATTAAATTTTTGAAGTAGAAAGTTACTACTAAAAAAGAATGCTTTGACCAGTAAAAGCATTATTTTGGCATCTGGTTATTCAGATTCACAGCATTGTCCACAAATATTGTTGATTCAAATTAAATTTCCAGTTGAAATTGTTTGGCTTTATGTTTATTAAAATCCCATTAATTTTTAGATAACATTCTTGAAGACCGACCTGAGAATAAATTATCAAGTGATAAACTGCAATTCGAATATAATGAAGAGACTGCCAAACGAATAAAGAAGGCTGATTGTGCTACTTACAATAATAAAGGAAAGGTAGTTCTGCTTTTCCCCCCTTTCTTCTCAGCCACACTTTGATAGATAATTAGCTTCAAAAGAATTTGAGCAGTTTAGGTAGCTGAGACATGAGATGGCAAATGTGCTTTAATGAAGACAAATAGTAGAAAGCATGGAAACACACCAGAGAAAATAGATTAAATAGAACAAATGCTCAACATACTGTTCAAGGAAGGTCCTCAGAGGCTATCATCTATACAGGCTGTTTGGCTGAAAATTTTAACTGTTGTTGCTCTCAGTGAAAGACTTCACTGAAGCTAGATCCAGAAGTTTATTTAGATAAGTGTTTTACATTAAAATCAATGGAACTGAAGATTTCATCTGAATCTTCAGCATCCTTGTGTATCTAAATAACTAAAATACTGCACTATTGTATCAGATAGCCACATTACCTTTTATTAAATCATCTGACAACTGAACCAGTGCATTACTGTTTAGCAAATTGTAGTTTCTCCTGAACACGGATGTTTTTTGTCTAAATGTTTGTAGAACTGACTCTGATTGATGCCTTTGCGCACAACCGCAGCATCAGTAACAGGTATTGATGCATAAACTTGCACATGGAGATGTGTTAGGTGAAGACAGCAAACCATATAGGAAGAATGAGATAAAGGATTTTAAGGACATAAGTAAGATATGCAAGACTACTTTCACATTCAGTAATTTTATTATTACATGTTCTTGGAATTGTCACTTAGGTTTATGACATGGAGCTGGGTGAAGAATTCTACCTTCCGCAAAATAAGAAGGAAAGCAGACAGATAGCCCCAGAGCTATCAGATCTTGTAATTTACTGTCAAGCTGTAAAGTTCCCTGGTAAGTACACTGTCCTGTTTTACTGCTTTAAGCTTTCTAATTCTTGGAGACATTATGCTTATGTTTTGAATTAGTATAAGCATTTTCAAACTGAAGTAGTCAAGGAGCTTTTTTTCTTGATTTGGTAGACTACATAATAATAGCTCCTGGCTGAGAAGTAGTATTCATAAATTATGTGAAGACATATTGTTTGTCATATTAAAATGTTTACAGAAGTGAAATTTGCCAGTCTTCACAACTTAGACAACTGCTTCATTGCCAAATTACAGATGACAGAAAGCTTTATCTTAAGAGTTCTGAGATTCCATGTAAGGACCTACTGAATTAGGAACGAAAATATTCTTAAAACTTACAGGAAGAGCTTGTCACATTTCTTTTAAGTGACCTCACTTCAGTGCGTTTCACCTTTGCCTACAGCTGCATCTTCTGTTCTTTCCTAAGTGGATAGGAGGGGAGCCATTTGGGGGGGTGAAGCAGCCTTTTCGTGGGGTGGGTGAGGACAGCTGATGGCACGCTCACACACACTCTTTATGGAAGGGGTTAAGGAAATAGGAGGGTCTTCTGTACAGTAGGAAGAATAATGTTTGCGGAGGAAAAGGAGAGGGAGTAACTGAAGAGGAAATCACTGATAGTTACTTGTTCAGTACTGAAACATGAGGTTGAGTATGTTTTGGCTCATACCGTGCACATAAATACTTTTAAATTGAGAATTTATTGCTTATTGATGTGTTGAATGTTTTGAATGAAAAAATCTGCTTTTTAATGGAATGGTTCTCTGTGGAAAAGTGAACAATTGTGCCAAATCATGATCTTATACAAATAGAACTATAATCAGATTAGAGAAGCTATCTAAACATAAAATAGTGTCAAATAGGCAAGATAAACATGCTGAAAAATGGAGAGGCATTCCTTTATAATCTTCTGTAACTTTAAGAATTGTAGGTGTCACTTGTAAAAAGAATAACTTCTAAAAATTCAAATCTGATACTCCTTTTAATAAAATCTGCAATGAGATATCTTTCAAATAAAATATTTTCCTTTAAAGAATGATATCCAAGATTAAACAGAGATAGTTTAAGTTGTTCCAAGCGTTCTGACACACAAAAAAGTTCTGATGTTCTAAGGAAACTTTAAAATATTTCAGTTTAAAAATGTAATTTCAATTAGAAAAGAAATACCTGCTTTCCTTGTTGGATTTCTTCCTCTTGATTTAAAGGGGAGATGAACAGAACAATTAAGAAAAATAGTTCCTTTCACAAGTGAACACATGAAGCTGTAAAATTAGTTTCCAACAGACTTTGTCTGCTTAGAGACAAACACTGCCTTCTCTGCAAGATATGTAGACTTCCATGACCACCATGCTACTGATTTGATTCCTCTGCTCAGCTGGAGGACACAGACATGGTGCACTGCCATACCCCAATGTTGTCCATTAATAATGAGAACAAGGCTGGTAGATCCATGACTATGTAGCTCTGTTGACTGGGTTCCTAACCAACTCAGAAAATGCAAGGGTTTGGGAAACAGGGAGGGCAGAATTCTTGTCAGTGGCTGATCAGTGGTGTAAATATTTTATTTCTCCTGTCTTCATATATTTGTGTTCTGTGTTTACAGTTGCCTATGTCCCTGAATGTTAATCAGTGATTTGTGACTATAAAAAAGGACAAGGACCGTTACGTGTACTTACTGAGTAACACAGACTTCCCTAAGTGCTTCCTGGTCAAAACAGAATTTATCATGTCAAGAAAATAACATTTCTTGTTTATAAAAACTCTGGTAACAAGGAACCCACCACAGCTCTTGTTGTTTCAGTAGTTTGTGACCCTTACAGTTCTTGCTTAACTTCAATTTCAGTCTGTTGGATATCGTCATACCCTTGTAAGAGGGTGAAGGTCTGTTCTTTTGGGTCACCCAAGATGAGGGCAGTGAAGCATACGTGAGCTCAGTACTACTCTAACCCACTGGCACATGGCTGGTTGCCTTGGTGCTGAGGATCCTTACACAATGAGTAGAGAAAGTTGAGTAGATAAAAAGAGGATCTGCACAATCAAGCGCAGAGAGCAGGGAGTCACCTGAGCTAACCAGCATGAAATTCAGTCACCATCTCCATTGTATCAGACTATCTGCCCCTATGGTATCACTTTTTAAGAAATTAAAGTGAACATTAAAAAGGGCACCCTACAATACAAAAGCTCCATAAATTCTTTTTCAAGGTCTGCAAACCTGCAGACTAACTGGCTGTTGGTCTGGAACAGGTGGTGAGAAGGTGACAATTACAGTTTAACCTGTTACTTTAGCATGGTTAGTGTAAGAAGGGCAGAGAAGTTTGCCATCCTCTGGATTAAAAATCTAAAAGCAGTAAAGCAGTGTGGTTATATCTAACACAAGAGACGGGCACTAAATTCTGTAACTTGAAGGATATAGCATAGGGGTGAGAGGGATATGCAAACGCTTTACTCTGTCATTAAGGTAGAATGATAGGATTTATGTGCCGTGTGGTGGGATCTAAGCTGGTCCTGCTTTGACCAGAGAGTTGGACCAGATGACTTCCAGATCCTTGCCAACCTCCGTGATTTGCTGAATTTATGATTCTGTGAATAGGTGATGCTGTATCTTGGAGTCAAGTTTAAATTGGAGTGAAAAATGGAGCTTGCCTCTGGGAGGAGGCGTCTCACGTGCAAAGCATGGCCATGGGAGAGACTGAAAGAAAAGGCCCAGCTGCAGCTTCCCTGTGGCCATCACACTGGGTTCCGTTAACCCTGGTGTTTTGTATTGCACTCCCTGGTGATTTATGAGGTTACTCTGTTTCCTCAGTGACTGTCTCCACAACAGGATTTTGAAACCTGGATCTTGCTTGCCAAATCCATTTGATCCATTGAAAACTGGAATTAAGTAGTGCTGGAAGCACACAGTGCATAACTCCTCATTCTTCTAGTCAGTTCATATTCCTTTATCTCAGCTTCTACCATCTTCTGTGGTTTATGTGTATGCTTTGGCCCAAAGAGACAGTACGTCTCCAATGCTGAAAACATTTATGTATATCCTGAATTTTACTAACCCAAGCAGTTCCATTGAAACTATCAGCATAATTTTACTAAGTACATGTAGACATGCTGTAAAGTTTGAGCTGAAAATTTACAGCTGTGGACAGACTTCAGTAGAAGACTGTCCAATGTATCCTCCTTGTGATTTACATTTGTAGTTGAAATATTAGTATTAAATCCAGAACTGTCTTTAGGCAGGTGTGAATTGATGTGAGTTCATGAGGGTGGTTTTATGAGTCACAGTTAGGCAAATAACAGGATACTTGCTTTGTTATATTTTATATCACAAGTGCATCTTGGGTCTCTTGGAGCATCCCACACCTCACTGCTGTGGGTGTCAGAATAACTATCGTGCATTTTGACTTCCATTAATTTTGGTCTGCCATGTGCTCTCTCCAGGTCAACAGAAAGAAACTGACCTTAAGGGAGATTAAGTCTGTTTACTTCACTGGGATTTAGATCATGATTTTAATGATTCTTTTGCTAGAATGCATATGTTTAAATAATAGCTATACTAGAGCTTTCCAGTTCCACTTCTGGTACATAGTGGCCATTAAATGCTTAATGGATTTTGCACACCTACCATATTTCCCATCACTGAAATACAAAGTCTAAGCAGAAGAAGATAACTCTGAAAACATCTTGAGGTTAAACTGTTTAACCAACAGCATTTGGGCTTTTTCCTTTACATTGTATCTTTAAATCATATTATTGCATTTATTTAATTATGTAGGCATCCTATCCTAGCTGAATTCCATTATATCCACTACTGTACAGATTTATTGCTTTTGTAAAAAGGATTTGGGTTTTTTTAATTATTCTAAGGATGAATACATAGGGACTGTTACTGCAGATTTTTTTACCATTAATTAGGACCATTTGGTAATTTGAGACAGAGCCACTACCTTCCTCAAGTCAAAAAGTAAAATGGAGAAAAGTTATATCACAGAGAGAGAACTGTATGTTGTATTGCTTCACAAAAGTTTTTATATACATTTTCTATATAAACATACTTTTTATATATATATATATGCAAGTATGTATGTAAAGATGTTAAAATTAAATTTTGGAGAAAAATACACTGCTCGCCCTGTGTACTATATAACAGGAGTATTCATGCCTTCAAAAATAATGTAAAATATGATGGAAAATGTCATGCCCTCTTGGTCATGTTTTTTGGCTCATTTACTTTACATTTATGGGAACAGGCTTGTCAACTCTAAACCCATCTGGCTCTAGCAGAGGAAAAGAAAGAAAAAGCAGGAAGTCCATTTTTGGCAACAATCCTGGCAGGCTGAGCCCTGGAGAGTCAGCTACTCTTGCCAAAGCATCTGGAAAAGGTAAAGTTAGCATCTTCTTTCACCAGTCACGTGGAATGACTCTCTAATCCAACACATGTACCAGACCAAGTTGTTAAAGATCAAATACTTGACAATGTGTAAGATGTTGAACTTTGGAATGTTTTTTCTTTAGCACAGCAGCTATTACAGTGACACTATTATAACTGCAGTGTTGAGTGTGGAATGTTAAAATAGGATTACTTGGTCAGGAATATGAAGACCCTAATTCATAACCGATTCAAAACTAAGATACATTTTAAGTGATGTATCTTAAAGTTTGTATTTTAAAAGCTGTGAATGAGTATTTTCAAAGTACAAATGGAAGGCAGAACTGTTGGGCTGGATCCAGAAAAGGATTTTTAGTGTCTGAAGTAGGACTTAATTGCCTAAAATTTAGCCAAGTCCAAACGTGCAATTGTGCAAACTCCCGTGTTCCACCTTGGAGGTATTTAGACTCCACAGGTGATTCAGTTTGTGAATTTGGAAATTGTACATCTGCATATGAACAAATGTAAAGAAATACAAAGAAAGTACAGAAAAGGTTCTGGAGCAGGGATGAGACCCAGACCCCTGCCTTTCAGGTGACTGCCATAAACAGAAAGTTACAGTTGTACCCTTTCTTGTACTCATTTTCTGGTTCAAGGAACATTGCATTTCTTTCAGCCCAAGGGCATGGCTGCAGCAGACAGATTCAATTCCCTTCTAGAGGACAGTGTCCTAAAAATGAAGAAGTCTAGTGCCTAATTGTAAAGGATATAAGTATTTTGCTGGCTTTGTCCCCTACTCTTACAGCTTCCGTAGACTGCCTGTTTGGAGACTTACCAGATGAGTTTCAGTCTTGCCTCCCTTCCTCAAGTGAAATGTATAAATGAGAAGAATAGAATTTCATTCCTTTATTTTATTCAGGCAAATGCCAGTTAAGTATTTATTTATGAAAATGGTTGTTAGCGCGTCTAATCACGGTATCATTTCAATACTTGAACATTGTGTTTCCCTTCATGGATTGTTCTTACTCTATAAGAAGGAATGTGACATTTACACTGAGTAGTGTCATGTTCCAGGTTCACCTTTTTCTACCATAACCAAAGTATGCACACGTACTTCCCTAGAAAACATTGAATTTTTGGAGTCTCTGGATCTGCAGCTGTAACTTGAGGGTACTGTTTATTTTCCAGGTCCTTTTGATGGGATGCGGCAGACCTGGGAAGATCCTTGCTCTCCTTACAACTCTCCAGCTTCCCTCAGTGCTATCATAAGGACGCCCAAGTGCTATCACATCTCCTCCCTGAACGAGAACGCTGCCAAGCGGCTGTGCAGGCGGTACTCTCAGAAGCTGATCCAGCACACCACCTGTCAGCTCCTGAGGACCTACCCCGCTGCCACCCGCATTGACTCCTCAAATCCCCATCCGCTGATCTTCTGGCTCCATGGCATACAGCTCGTGGCTCTTAACTACCAAACAGATGGTATGGGTACACGAACACACATTCTGATACATTTTAAATGTGAAATAAGCCCTTAAAACTGTGAATCTGTATTTAACGTTTGCCTTTACCCCTGTCACGAGGGTATGTACCTGTCTGTGCGCCCCACCACAAGCAGGTTCATACCATGACAATCTGGTCCTTGAGAGTAGCCATCACAGAGTTCAGGAGCTTTACGCCAATACAGCAGATGCCCTGATAGCACAGAAGCGCCTAGACAGCAACACCTTCCATTTTTATTTTATTGCTGAAGGTTGGGTTTTTTTCCCCAGTTCAAGTAGCTGTTATCCCTTTCTGGTAATTTCAAGTATAAAAAGGTACTGAACTATTTTTTACTTAGAAGTGCCACTTTGGATGCTGGTTTAATGTTGATGAAAACATTTTTGGGCCATTTCCTAGCCTATCTTGTGTTCCTTCACCTTTTTGATGGGGGATCCATTAGGTCATCTACAAAGCTACACAGTTAATGCTTTTTCATTCTGCAGTTCAGGGAAAATACCTAGAAACTTCTCAGAGAGTAGGTGTAGGTAAACCCTACAGTTGGATAAAGACAACAGAAAGGGATAGAAAAGAATGAACCGTTCTTATAGCTTTGTATAAATATTGGATAGATTGGATACATAAATTACAGCTGTCTCTGAAAACCAAGAATTAATTGATAGTACACAACTAAAAAAAAAAAAAAAGATACTTAAAACATGTCTTTGTCTTCACTGTTAGTTTTTCCATTGTACTATTGCTCTTTGTCAGTTTTGGTTGCCTTACTTTCACAGATCTTCCTCTGCAACTTAATGCAGCAATGTTTGAGGCTAATGGTGGATGTGGATATGTTTTGAAACCTCCTGTTCTGTGGGATAAAAACTGTTCAATGTACCAGCAGTTTTGTCCATTAGAAAGAGACCTTGATAATAAGGAGCCAGCTATATATTCTTTAACAGTAAGTACATTAAAAGGGAATTTCATACAGCCAAACAGATAGAAGCAGACAACGTTTAACTACAGTTTAACCAGTCATGCTTGTGTATGAAAAGATTGAACCTTTAGTTGTTGCTTGTACTTTTGAAGGTCAACGTAACTACCAGAAATTGGAGGGGGAAGGAGCAAATAATTGTCTTCATTTTATTTTATTGGCTGGTTTGTATCCATAGTTACTTTTGTTGTTTCCTTCACAATATTTGTTGAAACCCAGTCCTGAAAGCATTTTCCCTGTGACTCCACAACTGTGTAAAATTATACATGTGCCTGGATGTTTCACATGTTTGTGAACACTTGAGAAGCTACGCAAAAAGCCATTATGAAAAGCTATACTGAATCTTAAAAAAAAATATTTTTTTAAAAGTTATATAGTAAGATATATAATTCATGGATTTGTGGCCAAAAAGAAATGTATTCTAAGAAGCTAGTCCCTTCCAGGAAATGTTTCAGAAAAGTGAGATTCGTAAGAATCAAAATTCTCCCAGCTGTGGTAATTGCACACCGAATTCTTCTGTTGTGTATGCCAAAGCAAGCCCAGAGGTCAGTGCCATCACCCCAGAGTAACGGAGAAGAAAATTTGATCCTTTTTGACTACGTTACTGGTACATTCTTTCTGGATTAACTTTCAGATGCTTTGAATGGTTACACTCATGATGTATAGTGTATTTTTTTCAGAGGAAAGATACCATAGCAACGGCGTGGGGGGGGCTGAAGCAGCTCTGCTTCTGAAGTTACTGCCCTGGCAATTACCGAAGTAGGGGAGCGTTGTAATCAAACCAGCATGGTAACAAACTGTGCTTAGCAGCGTGCTAAACGGTATTTAGCTCAGAATCACGACAGTAAAAGAATTACTCCACTAATCGGTTTCTCCGTGTACTCCTCGGCTTCAGATCGTGTCTGGACAGAACGTCTGCCCGAGCAATAGCACGGGCAGTCCGTGCATCGAGATCGATGTGCTGGGGATGCCTCTGGATGGCTGCCATTTCCGGACAAAGCCCATTCACCGCAACACTCTCAACCCCATGTGGAACGAACAGTTCCTTTTCCGGGTTCACTTCGAAGATTTGGTCTTTCTTCGGTTTGCAGTTGTTGAAAATAACAGCTCAGCTGTAACAGCTCAGCGAATCATTCCCCTAAAAGCTCTAAAAAGAGGTACAGTATAGTTTGTAGTGACACCCTATGCCAAAATGGTGCAGCAGATTCCTGGACTGAGTCCTGCCGGAGGGATATTTTTAATCAACTGGTTGCATTTTTCTAGAGGAGACAGGGAGCAAATATCAGACAACATACTTAGCCCAGGCGGTATGATGCTGATCTCATAGACTCCCTGGGAGCTGGAGGCTGCCCCAGTGACTTGTAAAAAGTCAGATCCCGTGCTCTTGCAGAGACAGGGGCATCTTGTTGCTCTGATCCTGAGCTGTGGTGGTGAGGTTGTGTTCACCTTGAGACTTGCTGCTCCCTTAGGAAGTGTGGAGCAGTTTCACTCCCTGCCTTGTCCTTTGCCCAAGAAACTGCTGTAACTGGTGATCACTGGGCAGAGGGGAATTGCACTTCTTGCAGCCATAGCTGGAAGAGAGGTGAAGGAAGGGTGAAAAAAGGTGAGAGAGAGATGAGGAAGCATCGTTAATTCTGTGGCACCTGGGGGAGGGAGTTTCCATATTGGCAGCAGCTCTTTAGCAGAATGGTAAAAATACTTTCACATTCACTTTGTACCCCTGTAATACCACACAGAAGTCTTAGTATATGAGGATATGGCCATAGACGTGCATTTTCCCAGTGAGAATTTGTCCTCGTTTCATTCATATTCTAATCTTTAGCTGTTTCATGTATGAATATATTGAATAATATGGCAAAACAAAGGTAGGCAGCTATATGAGCCACTCAGCAGTTCATAGCATTTGGATTACACTGTCGTACAGACAAAGAGTGTTAATGCAGTGTTATTACAGTGCTTTAAATCTTATAGGTGTGGGAAATTCCATGTATAAGACTTGTGTCCTAGGATGTGGCAAAGTACTTACAGAAGGGTTTTTTCTCTTTAGGCTATAGACATGTCCAGCTCCACAACCTGCACAATGAAGCATTGGAAATTTCTAGTTTGTTCATAAACAGTCGGAGAATGGAAGAAAGTCCCTCTGGAAACACTCTGCCTGCATCGATGGTAATTTAATTGGGTTTTTTGTGAATGCCATGTATTCTTGTCTTAATGACTACTATGGTCTGAAGACTTCTAGAACCAGAATGTTCAAAGATGTTAACCTCTAAACCTGCCCATTTTTTGGAAGTACCTTGATGCCTAATTCTTTTGGGCTTCGGTGGAAGTAAGGTTATCCCACCTGGCTGAAACTGTGGGAGGGTAAATATTTTCAAAGTCTGGCTTCTGGTGTACTTTGGTATAGCACAAGGACTCCTGTGCTGGAGGAGTGTGGTTGAGCAGTTAAGTTCAAAGCTGCCTCCTGCATTCCTTTATGTGTGAATCATAGGCAATGCATTTGGGACAAAAAAAGATGCAAATTACCAACAACTTTGAGATAATGAGAGTAAAACTGAATTCTGTTACAGGAAAAGATGGAGTCTGTATTTCCATAAATACACACGTTTTTATGTATGTGTATGTACATCTTTACGTTTGTATGTACAAATATGTATACATACACATACAGATGTATGTATAATATATAAAAATAGGTATGTATGTATCCATTTATGGATGTGATGTATTTTTTTTTAAATTAGCTCTTAATGTTAGGTTACCTGGGTTACTTGTTTTAGTAACTTTAAGCATGTATATTATAATTTTGCTGATTCCTGAAGTGTTAGATAAAACCTCCTGAGCTACTGTGTGTGCAGCAGATGTGTTGCAGATGTTATCCTGCTGTAAATACATGCTGAACATGTATCTTGGTGAATTACTAGGGCAGAAAGGAAGAACATAAATGGTTTGGAGGGTAGAAGGAAGCTATAGATTTTCACCCAGTAATTCATATGCTGAATACAAATAGTCTGAGGTCAGCTAGAATGGATAATGACTGATGGAGGTCTGCCCTTTAGTCCAGTGGCAGTTATGTAGTCTCACTTGAAAACTTCCTTTTTCTTCTTTCTCTTCAGCTTCAAGGTAGGGTGGGGTCTTTTGGGGGATTGGTTGGGGGGGGGGGTTAATGCCTTGATCTGTAGTGTAAAAGCCATGTATTAGCTGGATAGCTTTGCTCTGTCAAGGTCATTACAACTTCTGTGTACAGTTTCTTTTAAGCAACCTAAAAATAACACGCCTGTGTAAAAACAATCCAGTAACCTGTTGAATGTTGTCCGTACAGTTGTTTAGCACAGCAGAAAGGAAACCTGCTGTGACTTACAAAGTGACAATTCATGGAATTCCAGGCCCGGAGCCTTTCACCGTTTTTAATATAAGTGGGGGGACCACAGCTGCACAGCTTCTCCATCAGGTACGCTGCCTGCTGAATTGCAGGCTCTAATTGCAAGAATCCACACTGACATCATTCTGGACATTTGTCTCCCTGCATTTCTCACATGCAGGGTCGTTGTAGTCCATTCATCACAGCAAGGAGGTGCTTTAGAAATGTATTGCAGTAGAATTAATTACATTGCAAACACAGAGTATCATCAGTGAAATTTTCCTAATCTTGGCTTCAGAGAATGGGTTTATAATCTTAGAACATATTCCCTGTTAGTATTTTAATATTTGGGCATAAGCAGATGAGAAAAACAATCTTTCTGACAGAAGCAGTGGGCTGTCCTTACAACAAGGGTAAACATTTCTGTGCAATTCTTTGAACTTGAGCACCAAAGGAATACAGAGTAAAAGTTAGAGGGCTAAGTTCATGAGTAGAAAAACCAGTTAACTCAACAGGGATTGTTATTCTAGCAGTGGGAAAAGACTGTACTGTCCTGGGATTATGAATAAATTGTCTGGCCAGCCACACAGGACAGAAATAAGCTTAAATAGTACTGCCTTGTCTGGAATAGTTGAACTGCTTGGCAAGGCTAAAGAGAACCATACATTACCCTGGAGTAAAATATCTGAATAATAAATAGCACATCAGAAATCTTCCCTGCACTATCAGAATAGTTATTGATTCTTAAAGCTTCCTTATTCATTCTCATTTATAACTACTAATTATGCAGTGTTTATATTTAGCATTCTCATTGCTGTGTATTTATTGTGGTCTGTCCTAGCTCTTGGCTACCACAAAAGGCACCAAGTCATGTGCTGCAGACTATTTTCTGATGGAAGAGAAAAGTTTCATATCTAAAGAAAAGAGTGAATGCAGAAAACCACCATTCCAGAGAGTGATTGGTCCTGAAGAAGGGCTAGTGCAGCTTCTGAACAGTTGGTTCCCAGAAGAAGGATATGTTGGAAGGATTATCTTTAAAACCCGAGAGGAAGTAAGTCTGTTTTAGATAAATTGTTATTTACAAAGGTAGCTAAAAATACCTGTTAGGACCAGGAAACAAAAGGGTGCAGTATTTGTTTCACTACTTGGTGAGTAATGTCAATGCTGTGTACGTCATTTAAAACCAAACATAACTCTTGGGTGAGCACAACTAGACTTTATGCACCTGTGTGACACTAACTTGACTTCACTCAGCTCTAGCGTAACCATGTGGCGTTTAATCATTATCACTTGGTCAACAGTTCAGTGCCACTAGCTTACTGTTTTGACTGACAGTTCTAATTTAATGCAAATCTAGATTTTGACGTGATAGGAAATTAATATAAAGAAAGATAATAGTTAATACCAAAGGATCATAGACAACAGAACTCCAGACTACAATTATCAGTCAGTTTAGATGTCAGCATCTTCTTCTCTGTTCAGAAAAATTAAAAAGGATTTTAATATTAAAGAAGTCTAAAAACCTCAAAGGATGATTAAATTATCAATGACAGCCTAAAATAATGAAATAGGTGATTTCTTTTAATTTAAAAGAGGAAGATGGAGCGACTACTTTTGTTTAAACTATGAGCAAAACATGCACAGCCTGAAAATATGCTAGTGCCCAGGCTTGTGAGAGATATAAAAAAGCAGAAAGCCACTTACTGATCTCATTTTCAGAGGCACCGTTTTGGTCAGTTCAGCATATAATAATGCTTCCTTAGTCTGAACACAGTAATATATGTACATGTATGTTTACATACACAAATGACAGAGATCCTCTGGGATCCTTTAAAGTGAAAAAATACATTTTTAACTGATTTTTTTGATAAAACTTTTGATAAAGCTTCAATTTGACAAATTACCATTATGTTATGCAAATCCATAGCTTTCCTCTATTTCTAATATTTGGAGCAAAAAATTACTAGGTAAAATTTGTTTGTGGAAATAGCCTACTGGATTCAGCTGACTGCAACACTTACTTTTCAAGTGCATGCGACCACAAACGTGTCACTGCCAAACCCCATTCTTTCAGAAAACATGGGTTAAAATCTGTCATAGCATTATGTGAAAATTATGCTGTAGTTCTGTCCTGCGGTGCTAGTACCCCAAAGCATTATCTGTAATTCTGAGCCTTTCTGCAGATAGCAGCCTCAGATCTTGGAGCTAGAAATGAAGCTGCAAATTTGCATGGAAAAACAAGGAGTGGGTCCAATTGTAGGGTGTGATAATGCAGCCCATATTTACAGCTTACGAATTCAAGCTATGTTACAAAGGGTTGGAGAGAAATGCATTATCTGAGAGAAGGTGCAGGTAGGAATTCTGTCTAAAAACTGCAGCAGTCATAGAGCCTGAAAAAGGACAGAGAAGCAGCCTTCCTCTTGCTCTGCAGGATAATGTTCGCTCAGACTTCTTGCTCTCCAAATTCTTTTGGCTTTCATGCAGGGACAAGGGGAGAAAAGGACACTTTCCCCCCCTCTCCCATCATAATGCCGCCAATACATGACAAAACATAATTTTGCATGCATAAGGAAATAAAGGATTTAAGTGTTCATTTTTGCATAATGTGGTACTATGCATATGTCTCCAATTCCTTGCCTACTCTGAAAGGTATTTCAGACACTGATTTTTAGAAACATAGGTATTTATTATTAGCAATAGTGGCTTGTCAAAACTCTTACATAGAAGACTTGCATTTAATGAAATGGAGCTGGGGCAGCAGTACAGTCTCCAGTTTTCATGTGTTAAAAACCTTTTGTGACCACCAACTATGAAGTTACCACTCTGAAGTAAATTAATTTGGCTCTCCTTTTTTTCTATAGAATTTAAATGAGAGAAACGTCTTTCAAGAAGCAAAGGAAGATGCAGCCATCAGCTCTGAGGATGACAGTTTCTTCGTTCAGGTACACGATGTCTCCCCAGAGCAGCCACGCACCGTCATCAAAGCTCCTCGCTTCAGCACAGCTCAGGATGTCATACAGCAGGTAAGCAACACGTTCCCATTTAGTAGGTCTGTAACACGTAGGGTGGAGGTTGGTTCTCAGCACTAGCTGAGGAATCAGTTTAGTAACATGAATCTCAAGGAATGCCTTCTTTTTTTCTGCTTTTAAACAGACTCTTTGCAAAGCCAAGTACTCCTACAGCATTTTGAGCAATCCAAATCCAAGTGATTACGTGCTCTTGGAAGAGGTGACGAAAGAGCCAGCAAACAAAAAGTCCTCGACATCTAAACCATCTCAGAGGATTCTCTCTGATCAAGAGTGTGTGTTTCAGGCCCAAAGCAAGTGGAAGGGAGCAGGAAAATTTATCCTTAAACTCAAAGAACAGGTTCAGGTAAAAGATTAAATACTTTGCAGCAGGTTTTACAGATGGTGTATGATAAGCTTAATAGGAACCTACTTTCAATGGGAGGGTGACACGACTGGCATGAGGCTGAGTGGGGAGAAGAGACTACAGCAAAAAGCAGATTCCTCTTTTCTCTGCACTTCCCTTAATTTTCTTTGCAAAGCTGCATCAGTTAATCCAGCAACATGATTCCCTCACAGCCTGCAAATCCCAAGACTACCTTTATCTTTTGCTACCAGCTTTCTGTTTTCAAAATCTTCTGGCTGTGCATAGCATGCTCCCCTCATAGTAAAGCAGGACTATTCAAATGGGCAGAACTTAACTTAAAAACTACTGAAATAAAGTCCTCTTTATTCCTGCCCAGTAAAAAAAGTTATTCTGTTGCTTTATCTCAGGCTTTGGAAAATGGCAGTAACAAAGTATGTGCCTGCTGGGAGAAGGAGCTGTGTTCTGCCTTCCAGCAGATGCCACCAATCCGCAGCAGTTGCTTTAAAGTAACTAACTAACTGCATCATAAGCACAGATTTTTATATAGTTTATACCAAATTTGCTAAACATATCTTTGACAACACATAATTTTCAATTAATTTATCCAGAACAATCAGAAGAATGTGCTTGGCTATGAAAGCACAGCAGCACTGAATTTCAAAAGAGAGGCCTGCTTAGAAATATGTTACGTGTTTTCATATAATTCTGTATTTCACAGCTAACAAACAGCCTGTTAAACCACTTCTATGATGCAAATTATTTTTTTTACAGGCAGCACGAGATGACAAAAGAAAAGGCATTTCCTTTACCAGTGAACTCAAGAAGTTAACCAAGTCAAGTAAACAGTATCGGGGATTCATATCGCCACCTCTGCAGGTCTTGCCAGACAGTCCACAGAGCAAGGATGAAAGGTCTGCGTGCGGTTTGACTTTCGGTGACATGGAATAATAACCACCACTGCCTACAGTACAGTCTATTCAGGTATGAGATACTGATTCTAACTCTAAGCAATCATTTAATACAGGATTTACAGAATATTTTTTCAAAGTTGCGGTTGGTTAAACCATAGCGAGGCACAAGGGACTGACAGAAAGATGCATTAAAAGCCTTATACGTTGGTGTGCATCGGCATGGTAAGATCAGCAAGGGCTCTGGCTGTTTATTATGGCATTTGCTACAGTGAATCAGAATGGTGTGAAGACTGGAGTTTCACCCACTTTCTCTGCTCATTTAAAAAACAAACCCAAAACATCGCATCCTGGTTGATTTTATAATACACATTTTAATCAACTAACTGTGCTTAATTAACAATGTCCTGTTACTCTTTTGCTCTGGGCCAAGGTAAATGAAGTATCCAGTAGAGCTTTTGTTATTCTTTATTACATGCGTGTAATAAAATCATCAGGATTGACAATGATCTTTTTAGCTAAAACAAGTTCATAGTATTAATTTCTCTCTGTGGAAGTTCTGCCAGAAGTGTTTAAACATTTTTACTAACCTTTCTGTATCTCTTCAATTTCTTCCATCTTGCTTGACTTAAAACAACAAATGGAATACACAACATAAGACTGTCCTGTTTACATGAAGATAGTACATGTAACTTGTCTGCTGATGTACACTAACCAGATATTTGCATAGTGCTACTACACCATTGAGATGTCATCTGAGAAGTTACAGCTCATTGTAAATAAAGAAATCTTTTTCAGTGTTGATAATACCATCTCACATATGGCCAATTTAAGATTACATTTTTCTTTCCACATAAACCTAATTATTAAAGCATTATTTGACATGCACTGGCGTACTATTGCTAATTCATTATATTAACAGAATTGAAGTAATACTTTAATTTGCAAAACATTTCAAATATGAAGGCACAAATTTGATACCTTATTTCTAGGCTACTATAAAAACCCTAAATCATCAAAACAATCTGAATTCAAGAAAAGCAAAGTAAATTATGGAAAGATGCCCATCACATTCCCTCTTCTTCTACATTTGTTCTTTCATTTTTTTGAAAACTGGAATTTACATCACTGAATCTTTCTGCAGTGCCTTTGAAGGAACCTGCTGCGGACTGAACTGGTCAGCAATTGCGTGCCCTGTGCTATAGGTGCTTAATCCAGGCAATGCTGCTGGATTAACATCCAGAATCTGAGAATCCTAAGTAGGATGCCATAGATTTGAAAGATGCCTGTCAGCTATTGGAAGATTCTCCTCTTCCTGTGTCTTCACATCTGCAGATTCTCAATAGGAGAATGAAGAAGTTTTCTTGGACTGTATGTTGTAAACAAACAATGTGTCGTCACCCTCCCCTTTTTAAACAAAAGATAATTTTAGCTAGTTGTCTCTAGGGAAACTGAAGGCAGAGAACCATCGTGTTCTTTTATGTGTATTATATTAAAATAATGCACTTTTACCTGAAGATTTCTGTTAAACACTGTGTTAAGTGATTGTAAAGAGATTTAAATATACTGTAACTTCCTTTGCATATCTGTTTAACTTTGGTGAATATACACAAAAAGCTCAAATTATTTATGGTTTATCTACTTTAACAAAATAATGTACAATAGCTAAATACACCTAACTGGTAGTGGTACTTTGACAAGGAACAACATTTTCTTCTTATGAATTCTAGTTTTCCAGGCTTGTGTTTAAAGAAAGAATATTTATTATCATGTTCCAAAGTACATGCCACTGTATAATATATTTATCATATACTACTTTTTAGAAAATGCAGAATTTTTACCTCTCTCTGGATTTAGAGGAAAAAATGTTTGAACTTTTCTGGTTGTTTCTTTTCAGCATAAGACGTTTAATACGCAAAACTGACCAAAATCAAAGCAATGCATTGATAAATGTAATTAACATTTCAAAATTTTGAATTCAAAATACATTTTTCCATACAGTCAGGAAATGTCTTTTTACCTCTCTGTTAAACCCAGAGAGTATGAAGAGCTCTTATGCTATAACTCTTGATGGTTTTGTTTACATAGAAACACTGTTGTAAAGTTTCATGTTTGCTGAATTCATCTTTTGATATTTAAGTTAGTTGTGGTTGTCTCTTTTTCCCCTCCATGGGAGTTACTAACGTATTTAGTTAGTTAAAAGAATCCCCACCAACTTACAGGGGCACAAATGAAACAATTGCTCCATTTTGTCTCCCTAGAGCAATTCCTAAACAAAGCATTTCAGTTACCTGCTGTGACTACATCAAGAAATCCATGAATACAGGGAGTGATTCATGCACTCCGTTATTCCACATCAACTTCAGCACTACAAAACACTGCTGCTCCTAAGCAGCTGTATCAGGCGAAGGATAAAACAAACAGCAGCGTAACTAAAAGGAGGTTTATGTTTGATAGTGCAAGGATGAAAGGGCAGTAAGTTACAGGCAGTAGTCCTGTGACAACCAGCACTCCCCCACCCCCGCCAGTAATTAGAAAATGAAATAAAAGAAAGCAAAGTCATTAATTGGCACACAAGCAGGCAGACAGAACCTTCATTCTGTCACCAGAAGCTATGAAGTCTTTCACTATACGCTACAGAAAATTTCTGTAACATAGCCATTACCAAAGCAAAAAAGTGCCCCCTTGAGGTCATTTCCAGCTTTCAGGAAAAATAACCAAAATAACCACAGACACACAAAAAAGTCAAATTTCACCGTGGCGTATCTTCCCAGAGGCCATGCATTTCCCACTGTTTATCTTCAGTACTGATGTAGCAAAACAGCATTTTGCAATTCAGCACTATGATCCAATTAAAAACCCAACCACCTCCTAGCTCAGCCTCTTCACTTGCATGTTATGAATTCTAACTGGAGAGCCAGCCTCTGCAAGAATGAGATATGCTCTCTCCCTGCCCCACCTTCATGGCACATGCATAATGCAAGACTGATAGCGAGTAAAATGTTAAAAGTGACAACTTATCCATAGTTTTATATGCAGTTTGCTTTGGAATACTTTGGAATTACTGGGAAATAGTTACATCAACCTACTGCACCATTCAACTAATGCAACTGTTGGGTTTTTTTTAAATGTTAGTTTCATTCTCTCTTATTTTAACACTAGCAATTTCACATCACTAAGAATTTTTTTCTTTTGGTGTTTTTATGGCATTTTAGAAACAATACTTACTTTCCTATGGAGTTTACCCTTACCTGTTTGGCTTTTTTGTTTGTTTGTTTGTTATATTCAGCAGCACTGAAAATTCTTAACATCACCTATAGTATCACAGTAGCCTGGAAGACATGCTTGCTAATTCATTAGATTCAACAGAGAAAGCTCTTACACCCATGTCATCATCCACTAATGGTTTTGCCACATAGATTTAAAAAGGAAAAAAAAAAACCCTTGGGAAAATGTCACATTGTGTTAACACAAGTCTAAGACTAGCCTCAAGTCTAGTGGCAATTTAAAAACAGTAGTTTTGTACTATTTATGCTAATACAATAATTTTCTAGCTGTGGGAATAGTTTATTAATATAAGTATCTTCCTCATCAAAGTCTAAAGCTGTTTTTGCTGCTGTTTATCACAGTGAAAGAGAACAGCAAAATATTTGGCTATTAAAAACCCCCAACTTTATAGGCATGTAGACATCTGGAATTGTGTAAGGCTAATTACACTGTTCCAGTATTTTCATTAATGTACATAGATCAATTTCAAGTTTAGGTGTTGGTAAACATCTGAGTAAACTTTTGTTGGTGCAATGTGGTATATTTTGGTGTTGGAAAGGAATACAGCATCCTTCCCTTTGTGTTGGTTCCAAGTGCCATAATAATGAAATAATGAAAATACACCACCAGTTATAGCATTAAAGGGCGGGGGGGTGCGGGGAGCAGGGGGGAGTGTTAACTTTTGTGAAAGCCCAGTTAAACAAATTTCATGTGCTGAGTTATTATTCTAATAGAAAAGTTTATTCTGCTTAGCCACAGATTTTATTTCTGCAGGAATACCTGTCCACACATTCCTATGACAAGATTGATAAAATAACTTCGTCCCTTTTGGTGCTTTTGGCTGGGCATGGACATCAATTAGGAAAATACATTCATTTTTACATTACAGACTATTTACAGGAAGCTGCTTCCAGGATAAAGTTTGAAAGAAAGGAATGTAAATAATCAACACCTTCCAGAAACATGCAGTCTGTGAGTGGTAGCAGGCCTCACACTGAACGGTTTACAGGTGGAAATCTCATGCTCTGTTGCCTATTGGCAAAAATACAGAAGTATTTTATTCCGTACTATTCTAAAACCACTGTTACTTTTCTGTCAATTTCTCATATTTTCCTTGTGTAGCATGTGCTGCTTGCAGTGGTGTGACAGTATGGGACAAAAGCTGGGCAGCCACAGATCCTGGCCTCATTGCAGTACTACTCAGTTTACAGGAACTGGGGCACACCAGGAGGTACTTCCTATTGCCTGGAGGGTTTCTTGTATCTATCTAACTGATCCCAAGTTTAGTAGTTATAAGAATAAAAAATATTATGTCAGTTTTAATTTTTAAAACCTAGTCACATTATTGCTACAAATATTACTAGATGAAATATCTCAATAGCCATCTTCAGAAAGCCATCTGCTTCTAGAAATCATGTGCTTTCAAGAATTAAAGACTTTAACATGGAAATATCGAAGTATTTCAAGAACACATTCTCTTACATTCATAGTTTGTCTTTGAAAAAGAACTTGCTGGTAGCTTTACATTTCAGTGAAACATTGAGTCTGCAGCTTCTGAAACTGAACTGTCTGTTCTGCTCTAGCTCTCCAAATGCTTCAGTTAACATTTGGTTTTTAATCACTGGCTGTTACTAGTCCACTATAAAACTCAGTTTACTTTTAGGGTAGCCCACTAAATGTAATAATGGTGGCATTTTTCCTGTCTGTGATAAAATATTCTGTAACTTCAATAGTGATAGACATTTGGCAGAGTTAGCAAATTAAACACAAAAATAAACAACAGTAAACAGATTTTGCTCTGATACATATATAGGATATTGCAGAATGACTTAGTTGTACAGTCATCTTCCTCTGCCGCTTAAAGCATGTCAAAGTATTCTGACAATGCAACATCATTACATGCCAGTCTTTATATCGTTTGGAAACTATGTAAAATGAACAATTTTAAAAGTTACTTTTCCACCTGGATTATTTTCTCTCTGCTGACTTGAAGAATAAACTTGTATTTGTATATGTTGTAAAAAAAGTAAATGGTTTAAGATGTTGACTCTTTGCTTTTTGCCTTCCTGAACTGATGGAAGTACTGGAAAATGGCCCCCTTGGAATTTTTCAGAATTTAAATCACATCCATAGTTGCAAACACTTAACAACTAAACAGAATTACTCAAAAGCTGTGAGAATGGTACCCTAAACAGATAGAAACACATGTATTACCATGTATTATGGTAATAATATTACCAGTATTATGTAGGCAGCATTGTAATCTACATCATAGTAAAATATCTATTTTCTAATCCATTATTAAATAGATGTCTTCCAAAAATGTTTGTGAATTCAAGTTTAACTACTTGAAATTTGGTGAACTAGGCTGATTAATACTAAAAACATGTATTAAAATAAATTACTACTTATAAAACTATCTAAGAACCATAAATCAGGATAAAGGACTAAATACCTAGAGAAAAAGAATTCTTTTCTGATTATTTTAAGGATGTTAAGCAACTTGAAAAAAGCTTTGCAAAACTTACAACATGTAACAATATCACATCATAGACTAAACACTACAAAATGTATTAGCTGCCAGCCAGGGACAGCCCACCATACTCCCCTGTAGAATGGAATTCACGTAAAGCCAATACTCACTTTTAAGTTATGTATTTCATATATTTTTCTTACTGTTTGCAAAGCCAACATGCAGCTGAAAATGGATTCTAAAACAACCAAGCAGTAACTAATATTTGGGGAATGGGGAGAAAATTACTTCCAAGATAGGAAAAAAAAAAAAATGTAAATTCCTACCTTGAATTTGTCCAGTATTCTTGACAGCGATGGTTTATTGAAGACACTGTAGTAGAGCATTCAATCAAGATGATAGTTCAGAACTGGAATTCAGTAGTCTCAATTTGCCAATACCAAGATTCGTCAGAGGGAAGAAAACCCACCAATTGCAAAATCATTTCAAGATGAGATGAATGGTTAGGAAGCATCAGAAGAAAAACAGAAAAAATGCAATACATATTCCAAATCTCTAGGTATCTTAAACATCAAAAACATCAATATTATGTTAAAATTTCCAATATATTTATTTATTAATTTATCAACACAAACTAGTGATTTTTCTGAAACACACATGTCTGTATTCTGTTATAAAAATCAGAAAATATATAAACAAAAATCCTATAACGCATGGTTAAAACAATTTTAAAATGACCTGGTTTTGTGTCTTTTGAAATTACTGATGTGCATGTTCATTGTGGTTCCCAAGCCTGAGCACATGGGCTTGGTGGTTAAGTGGAGAGGCCTTGTAACGCCGTGTGAAAAAACGCTGTTACATTTTTTGTGTGTTTCTATATTCAAACAAAAGCCTACTTGAATTCCTTTAATGATGAGTGGAAATCTCTTTCAGCCAATCTTCTTCCATAATTAAGAAGCCAGCTGAACACAACTGACTGATAGATACATTTACGAAAAGGATGATTCCTTCAAGTGTTCAGCAAAATCCAAGGGTTTGTGAACAACACTCTCACTGATGTGTTGTTGAAGCTGTTTGTTTAGCTCTTCATCTATAAATGAATCCATTTGGGAGAATGTATCCTGAAAATTACAAAATATTAGTTGCATTACTAAACAAGGCCAGTATGTGTTTTCCATGCATAGCTTAAATTAGCAGTCCTGTTTCCCTCCCATGCCCCGGGTCATCTAGACTAGACCTATGGAACTGGCAGCTCATGTGTATCTGGCCTGCCAGTTTCACTTGGCTAGCAACAAAGCCATGTGTCAGGCAGTCCTTCATAAGCTCATGGTTTTGGTGAGGATTTTTTGTTTTGTTGTAAGCTGGGCTTTGGAAGAATACCTACTGCAAATAGCCACAGCTTCCAGCTCTGAAGGTGCTTACACACTGCTTCCTGTTCAACACACCTTATAAAAATAAATCGAGCATCTCTGATTAAAAGGCCAGTGAAAGCAATAATGCTAACAGTAGAGACTGTGAGTCAGAAAGGAATGCCTTGACGCTGCCTCAAGAGATCCCTTCTGCCTGCAGCCAGATGAGGAGCCCTCCACTCTTTCCTGGTGCTCAGATGGGGACAGTCATGCACATGATTTATACCTCCCTGTTAAAAGTCTTAACATTCACAGAGTCGAGTACTTTGTGCACTCGGGGACAAATGACATCCTCTCTTGCGTGCTGCACAGGGAAAGGAAACTCCAATGCAGAGCTTCTGTCAACGGGGGGGAGGTGCTGACAGACAATGCACACAGAGAAAAATATGCAGGACAGATACGATAAAACTTAGATACTGCCAAAATTTGATAAATTTGCTAAACAGCCAGAAAGCAGGCAAGACCCTAAGGTAATTTTCCCAGTTATGTCCATTATAACCACCTATGGACAGTTTGTTCTCTCTGTTATCTTCCTCTTTCTTTGCTTCTGCTGCCTTAAAGAGCTTGTGCATTTCCTATACAAGGAAGCCCTATACAAATCTCCTATCTGCTGTTCCCAGCCTTGTTCTGTCAGGGCTGCTAATCTAACACCCTAGTAGGACAGACATGTCAAGAAGTCATTGTAAAAAGACAGAATAATTAAGTACAAATACATTTTCGGAAGTTGCTTCCCTAAGATGGAAAAATAAAATTGTGCTCTCAAGGCTTTAACTGACATTACTTTGTTACAAATTGGAGGCACTAACAAGGTTAATAGGCTACAATGTTTTCATTAGGAAGAAAGAAAATTAATTGCCACTTTTTAAAAGGACACACCACTCACTGGACGTTTACTGGAGGCTGGCATTAGGAACACATCCAGCGCTGAGGATCTAAAAAGTGTTCACCTATTTCTCCTCTATATATTGGCTCTTTGTTCCCTTTGAATTTACACTTTAAAGTTATAAAGTGACACTAATGGGCATCAGTATTCTATATACTGAATGAAAGGCTCTGGAAATCCAGCTGTCCTGCCAACTACCCACACTGGGGAAAGAGAGCTAGCTTTTTATTACTGCTTTTTGAACAAATGTTAGTTCATTACAGAAAAGGGAGAAGAAATCTGCACTGAACCACTGCGAAGTGCAAAAGGTAAGTAAAATAATAGCTACCACATTCATCTTGCTACATTAACTGATGCTATGGGAGGTGAAACTATTCATACTATCCTTCATAAAAAAGGAAGCTTTTCTTCCTTCTTTATAGTCAGTGCTATCTTATGCCAGTTAAAAAAACCACTTGACACAGAGTACAGAAACCAGAAAGCCAAACTAGGTGTGCAAATGCCTGGGCACTGCATAGTGAGCCAGCAGATACAGGTTATATTGCTGTATCATGGTTAAAAAAGGACACAGAGAGATGAGATGGTACCTTTCTTCTGGGTGTTACTGATGCAACAGGGGGATTAAAAGTCATTCCTCTCATACTGTATTCCTCAAAAAGTTCTGTAGCAGGCCTATAGCAAAAAACACAGTGAAAGAAAAATGTCGTTAGATGCATTTTTCAAATAATACATCACCAAACCAAGAGCAGCTTGTCCCACACATGCCATTCACACCCTCCACCGTGCTTTAAGGAACTCCTCAGAGTAATGAGCATCACCTGGAAAAGATCAGAAACTAACAGCTGGGAAACAATGCAAGTAAAATGTGTCTAAATACTCAGCTGGGGGACAGAGGAAGAAATAGGAAAAAAGAAAACTCTTCCGTTGGCTTGCCAGAGCTCCGAGCAGTTGCTGCTTGCCTTGTACATATTTGAAAAAGTAAAAAAAAAAAAAAAAGTGGATAAAGGTTATCTAGCTGACAAAATCTGCTAGAATTTCCAACAGTTCCTTACCAACGGGTTTTATGAAAGCTAAGCAGCCATGGAAGAACCAGGAAGATCATCACATGGGAGAAGAACTGGTTAAAAGACAAGAAACAGAGGTCAGGAGTCTATGATCAGTTTTTGCAATGGCAGGAAGAAACTATGAGGTCTGTGCCAGGACCTATGCTTTTCAACACACTCAAAGATGAGCTGGAGAGTACCAAGTTATTTGTGGCAGTAAGAATGAGCTGCCCTTGAAGAACTGCAGATAGACTGTATGAGATGGTTGGTAAAATGGCAAATGAAATTTAGTGTGGAGAAGAACATAGAGAAAAGCAATCTCAGCTTCACATAAAAATGATAGGCTCTGAGCTGACCACTATCACTTAAGGAAAAAATCTTGTTGTTATGACAGGTACTTTCATGGGATTGTGACCTTAATGCTGTTTGGAGTTGAAAAGAAACAGAGAACAGAATAGAAAATAGTTACATCAGTGTATAAATCCACAATCACCCACATCTCAAATATTGCATCTGAGTCTCCAATTTCCTCATCTTGAAATACTTGAATTGTTTAAAGTTCAGGAACAGACAACAAAGATGAGGGAAAGTATGGAACAGCTCCCGTCTGGGCCGGATCCCTTCAGCCAGAAGAGATGGTAGATGGACAATATGATAGAGGTCCACCAGGTCATGTGAGGCACAGAGTGTATTAGAGCAGACTGTTATTTCACCTCGGAGAGCAAGAACCAGGGACTGTTAAATGATGCATGCTGGCACCAGGTTCAAAACAAAAGAAGGTAGGTCTTAACATAATGAGCTGTGGACTCATGGAACCCTTACCAAACAATGCTGTATTTGCAAGATGTGTGCTTTGGTTCGAAGGACAATGAAGAGTTTTGAAAAGAATTCCATGAAGAGGTACTAAACAGAAAATGGTATCAGGTTCAGGAAATCTATCAGGCTGAAACCAGACGGAGGCTAGGACACCGCTCAGAGCATGTGTCTTACATGCTTGCCCTGTTTTTACTCTTCCTGAGGCACCTGCTTCTAGCCACTGCCAAAGACAGGATGCTGAATTAGATCCTTGGTCTGAACCAGGATGGCTGTTCTTATGTTTTAACATACTATGGACATTACGCTGCAACGCAGTTTCCAGTTTACACTGGACAGTCATGGTTCAGTGATCCTGATTCATATTCAGATCACGGCTGCTACTGAGGAAATGCAGATATTTTGCTCCCGTGGGAAGAACGCACACTGCACTTTGAGATTTTTTTACCCTTGTCACAGCCTGGCAACAAGCCTCAAAAGAAAAGAAAAAAAAAAAAAAAAAAAACAAAAAGGCAGCCAGCATTCTGTACTGGCAGAAGAACAAAGAAAGCAAGTTTGAAGAACAGAATCTTTTAATTTTATGGATAATTATTTTTAGGGATTCCTTTAATAAAGTATGAGCAACAGCATCTTTACAGGGCACTACTTCTAAGAACAGAATTCTTTGATAACTGACCTTTGGCTCAAATCAAGTGAAAGAGCTCCTGAGCCTTCAGTTGGAGCTCCAACAATAAGGTGAGCTGCAAATTTCTGCACTGTTGGATGATAGTGTCTCTGAAAGAAAGGAAGAAAGAAGGCAATTGACTGAGGGATAAGGGATAATGCATTTATCATGGATTCTTACATTTATTTCCATTACAGTAAGATGGAACGTTCTGCTTTTTTTAGATAGAGAAACTAAGCACCCCAAAATCAGTCAGTTTCTGGGGTTAAGTGAATGAGAACACCCAGTCACACATTTATTCACTAGTATGTCATGCTGTGAGCATAACCCTCCACAGTTAATCTAACTCTTACTCCCAGAATGCAGGAGAAAGGGCAGAGGAAGCCCTCCCCAGGCCCAAAACTCTAAACTCTGACTGGAATGACAGAGCAAGGTGTCAGTTGCTCCTTGGAGAAGGGCTGGACTGCAAGGGAACTTAACAGATTGAAAAAGCCTCCAAAGGAGTCTTACTAGGCAACCTACAGTAAGATCCAGTGTGGTACTATCATAGGGGCTGTGTAATATCCCCTTCTGAGCTCACTCCTTCCCTATACCACTGTGCTGCTCTTCCTCTTTGTATGGAATAGGCTCACATGGGCCAGATTTGACTGATAAGCCTGAAGACCTCTGTTGTGTGTTTGTGTAAAACATATAAACATTTAGCAGCTATTTACTGCTGACTTCTGCTTCCCAAATCACTCAGCTACTCACTAACCTGCAGTAAATGCAGCTCCCACAGAGCTGTGTTCTGAGCATTGCAATGCTCTGGTTCATCTAGTTCTGGAAGATAAACTCCACTGCCTTGAGATTCATTGTCTAGTAAGAGGTCCATCTTTGGGAATGTCTACAACAACAACAAAAAAAAAAAAAAAAAGGACTGAGTAGCTTACATTACACATCCAGTTATAACATGGTTAAGTTAAGTTCAGGATTCATTCCATGTTATTCAGTCTCAGCAGCATTTAAGGATACTCTGTTTTCATCACTCTTGCTTAACATGCTTCAAAATATTTTGCATAAAATAGATTTGTTCAAAAATCCAATAACCTTTAACCAGTAAGCTAAATATTCCAACAAGTAAAACTTACTTGCATTAATACCCTGTTTGTTGCCAAGATGCCAACACTGGAGTTTGGAAGTACATGAAGAGCAAGTGTGGAAAGTCGCTTTAGGAAAGCAAGAGCTCGTTGCTGGGAAACTTGCTTTCTCCGCTTGGCAAACATGACATCCAGGCACTGGAGCACAATCTCTATATCACCATTGGTACCACCTCAAAAGCAAAATTTCACACAAAGAGTAAATAACCATTTCGAGGAACATACAGCTAAATACTCTGCTATTGACTGTACACTGGAACCTGAGAAATAGCATGAAAGCTAGGAGGTTCAAACACAGCACTAATGCGATACAGACATAAGCATCCATCCTTTTTTGGTAAAAATAGTCCAGCTTTGAACAGAAAAAATGTATCGTTTTTTCTGTACTCCTTTGTAAGAAAAAATTTGTTCCATCAAAAAAATCTAAACATTGGAAGCAGTTAAGTGTTTTAACCCTAAGTGCATTCATTATATCATGTTTTATGAATTGTTAAATGGTGCAAAGATTTAGTCTTTTACCCATCCAGAATTGTACAATATTTTTTCTCAATCTTTCCTCTTTAGTGAATATACATTTATGAATTTAATTAAAATTTTAAATTTCAAACTTCTAAATATATCTTTTCATAAACTATTCAGCTTCTCAGAATTATTAGAAAATTTAATTAGAAAATTAGAACATCACAATTATAAAAATCAGAAATACAAACCAGAAAATTTTAGAAAACAGAATTTAAATTGAAATTATTTTAAAAGTTATATTACAAAAATTTAAAGATTTTTCTCTATTAGAGAAAGAATTAGAGAAAAAATAGACAATTTTTAAAATGCCACTAAAAGAAACAACTATAAGTCAAAAAACATAAACTGAGGACAGGATAAATGCTTATCCAAGATCACATACTTAGAATTCCCTAATGAAATGACATGATTAGAACCTGTTACCATGTATTGCAGTAATACTTCTAGTATTTGTATTGTAGTGCAATGTGCAACTTGAGAAAAAAGTACATTAAAACAGACAGTAATCTCATCAGAACTCAGGTATCTTTAAACAACTGTAGTTTATTAACACTATATTAAGGCTATGATACCAAACAAGCAGAATAAACATTATCTAGGTAAAAACTGAAAATAAGAATCTCCAGTTACCTGCATGTAGGCTGAACAGTGTCTTGTAAAGATGTGTGTAGAATTTCATTGGATCAATGTTAAGAACATCACCTATTAACATAATCCCAAATAAATATATTTATTCCATTAATTTGTAGGAGAATATTAGACAAAAGTTTGTTTTTAAAGATCTCTTACCTTGACCAGAGAGTATATGAAAAGCACTGAGAATGCAATGAAGACTCTCACGATAGCTTAAACCCTAAGAATACAAAACTCATTAAGTATCCAAAAGAACATAATTTTAAGATAACTGTAATAGAAGTAAGCTCAACTTACCCCAGATGCAATAAGAGAATGAAGGACAATCAGCAGGTCATCAAAAAATTCCACATTTATCAGATGAGCAAACCTTGAATCAAAGAGATTTTTATTTTTAAGCTATGCCATTATCTGCAAACTCAGTTCAAAGTATTCTGAACTGCCAAAATCCACACCTTAAAAGCGGAGCAAAATCAAATGCTGAACATAGATGGATGATTTAGCCCCCAGCTGCTCATCACAGCTTCCCTACAGCTCTAGAGACATGCTCATGTTCTTCAGGAAGTAATCAGACAAAATAATGGAATCACATCACTCCCTGCTGGGTTTGCATCACATCAGTTCTATCATGGGAAATTTCACATCACATTGAAATATGTTTAGAAGTAGGTGAAAACTTCAGCTGAAATATAAAAGAATTTCAACCAATTTGTCAGGGACCGTCTTCTCTCACTGCTTATAAATCCCTTTCGAAGTCAAAAATCCCTTCAGTGCTTTATGTCTTTTCTAACATACATAAAAGAAGGTGGACCAGTTCTTACTTTGCAAGACCTTCTAGCACAGCTGGCAAAAGTGGAGACTTCTGAGCTTTCTTCAAGATTCTAAAGTAAGTTACAAACACAATATTCAAGGTCTCTGTGTGCTGAAGAAAACAAAATAAAATACTTAAGCATGGAAAACAGACATTTCTACTTCACTTAAACTGAACCGAAAATGCTCCTCTCTGTCCAAGCCTGCATTCAGGCCTTCCAAACCAGTCCTGGCACTGCCATCTCTGTGCTTTTTATGCTGAAAAGCTCAAGTCCTGCTCTCCTGCCCCTACTCTGTTCCCTCACACTTTCCTAGCTAAACAGCCTCTCTTACCTCTCAGTCCTTGCTAGCCACACTCTTCCTTTGCCTGAAGGCCACTCTGAGAGGCTGGTAACAGTCATTACATAGTGCCATATGGAACAGAGCATCTGGAGGACATACGTCAATGGATTCAAATACCTTTTTGTGCAGATAACAGAAGGAAACAGGAAAGGCTAAGCTGGCTTTCCTGGGTAAACTGAGGGATTGGTTTACTAAAACCTAGACCTCTGGCACAGGCAAAATGTTTGTAAGCTGCCAACATTATCCAGAGGTGTGGAATGCTGACAGGTTGGGATGGAGAGGAGACACTTGGTTACAAAAGGGTTAGGAGCTGCTATTTTGCAAAAATAGGAAAATAATCTCTAAATTACTTACCAACTTCAGTTTTTTTTCTTTACTTTCTGACGCTTCTGCTTCCAAGAGCTCTCGTTCCAGTTTCTCTTCTGCTTTCTTCCACTGAAAACATAGTTGATTTTAAGATAACAGATTAAATGTTTTCAAGCAGCCTGGATATCCAGGTTCCAAAGATAGCCAGAGAACAAATCTTCCATGCTTGGCGAGTTGCTTAAGTTACCCTGTGATGCTACAGGGTAACCAGCTTAGATATATTCCTTCCTATCAGAAACAACCAGTTCCCTGTAGAACCTCATAAATGTTCAACACAAACACTAATCACTGATGCTGAGAGTTAACAATGGCAACAGGACAAGTGCAATCATTGCTAGAACAAATTGCTACATAAATTCACTGAAGTAGAGCATGAGAAAGCACAGGTCATACCTTTCTTTGCATTCTTGAAAGATTTTTTCTTTTCTCTTTGTAAGTCATGAACTTTTTCTTTGGTGCAATGTCTTCGGAATCTTTTTGTAATTCTACTTCCTTAATTCTTAAATGAAGAAATACTTTTAACACCTATTGTAAAATAAAATAAATACAATGCAAGGAGATCCACAACAGAGGAATGGAGGGTAAGAAATCCTGAATTCCATTCCAGCTAGTGGGCTTTGCTGGTCAAAAGTTCTTCTGTTTACTCCCCTCCTGTTCCTTCATACCTTTATCTCTCATCTCTGCTCCCAGTTCCTTCCCCAGCTCTGTCCATTTCTATCCACTCCTCCATTTGCCTCTCTCAATTCAAGTTTCCCTGCCTAATGACCCATGTCTCTGTCAGGATCTGATCTCCTCCTCTCAGTCTCCTTCCCTTGCCCCATCTCTCTCTTCCTAACCCTCTGGCTCAGCCTGCTCCTAAGCTGCCTGTGTTCTGACAGAGTGAGAAAATTCTGCTTGTCTATAGCCAACAGCTGCACTAACTTGAACTTTCAGATTTTTTTTTAAACCATTGACAGAAGAAAATTGTGTAGTACGACAGAAAGATTCTTACCTCAGGTCTGACATCGTAATTTCTACCCCTCACAAGGCCAGAAATGACCTTAACTACACCAAGTGAAGCATAGCCCAACTTGTCTTGTTTAAAGAGCTTCTTAACTGCCTCAAAGCACAGTTCAGAAATCTGAAAAGTGAATTCAAACATATTCTTCTGTAAAGCCAAGTCCACCACAACAGCTAATTGGTAATACTGATGGTATTTACTAATTAGAAAGTGGACACAGCCAGTAAAACAGCAAAAAGATATGGCAACAAGATCTGAATATTGTGGAATAAAGCTCAGAAACAGATTATTTTTCATGCAAAACAAGAACTCCTTCCCTAATCAGAAAATCACTTACCATTTTTGATGCATCATTCATGAGCGGAACAATGAGAACGATAATGTTATTGTGGAAGTTAAAGTGGGGTAGGGCCACAAGCAGCTCACATAGACACTTCACTGCTATCTCTGCTAGACCTTTATATGCTTTTAATGAGATGACATTGCTTTTCTTCAACTTCCTTTGTTTCCAATCTGCACAAAATATTACTTTTAGTGATTACTGTTCAGAATGTAGGGGAGCTTCTAAATATTTACATTTTTAGTTATTGCAGGCATTCTCCTGCATACTTTATGCAAGTACTATTTCAAAGACAGCAGGTAACATTCAGTCAGAGGAGGTAAATTGTGATGCTGCAAACAATTTTGCATTTACTACAAAAAATGGGAAGTGTTGACTGTACCTTTAATTGTTTGTTCCAGATTTTCCAAGTAGAACTTATACTGGCTTACAAGGCCTTCTTCAAATTCTCTCAGTTTCTGAGTTTCTTTTTTAACCTGTAAACGTAACACGAATAAAATTTTATTTGGAGAGCTAAATCCTGAAATTAGCCGATGGTGAAAAAAAACGAAGTTTTAAAACAAATATCAGATATCTAAGTAGTTTCTTCATCTAGACAGACATTCCTAGAAATGTATTAAAACCAAAATATTTCTACATTTCTACACATGTGCTTGCACTCAGAGGGCTTTTGCCAACTAGGCCTATTTCATTTATAGAGACTGAAGTGAAATTTTCAACTAGATGTTATTTATGCCATGACTCGAAACTGCACTACCTTTATTCAAGAAACTTTCTAAAGAATTGGTTAAAAACAAACTCCAGAAAACAAGTTACTCGGCATTTGTTCAGCAAATCATTAAATACATTTCAAAGAAATCTGTGCCAGTTAGGTGACAATGTTGCATAATTTGCTTTCTTCCTAGTTCCCTTCAGTGTGACACAAAACACTGTCTTATTCCAAGGTTTATAATGAAAGTCACCCAGGTTTGGTATACTACTTTCATCCCAGGTCTGGTATACTACTTTCATATACTATTTTTTCCTTCCATTACCACCAGCATGTCACCTACTTATTGAAGGAAGTACATAAGAATTAAAGGTTCAAAACAAAGACCTCTGCTCCTGAAAGTGTCACAGTTTCAGAATTTCCACAAGTACTGGTGTATTTGTCGCCCTTCGTTTAAAACTATAAATTCATATTAAACAAATCAGTATTAGTATTTGGCATAACTTAAAAAAATCTGAACTACTCACAATACTCTATAAAGAAATTTGATATTTCACCTTGGTAGCTTTTTCTGCTTCAGTCAGAGGCCGAATTTTGTAAGAAGGCACAATATCTTTGAAAACCTCCATCAAAGAAACCATGACCAGCTTCCGAACAATCACGGCCACATTAGGATCCTGTTCCATCAGCATGGCACGCAGCTCCTTCAACTTTTTAATCTGATTAAGAAAAAAAAGAGGCACACAAAGTCAGCTGATGATCAGCCACAAAGCAATCTACAAGCACAATGTAGATTTCAGCAAAAGTTTGCCACAAGAAATAAGCCTCATATTTAAATACTAGAATGAGAAAGCCATTACCTCAGCAGTTACTCAGACACTACTTAGCACTGCATAAAGGGCCGAGAAATGCTAGGTATCCCAACAAAATTTTTATCTTGGGAACATTCAAACTATCCTGCTATTACAAACTTGCACAGAATTACAGAAAATTACTAGCATATCCTGAAACATTGAGAACTGTCAGATACAACCATGAAATAAGAGCTTAAATAAGGGCCATGCTTAAGGAAAAAGGCAGTTTGGATAGGAAATACCAGAGACAGTATTACTCCTAAAACCACAAATATTCAGAGGGACAAATTACTCCAGAACAGAGCAAACACAGTCACCTGGATCTTCACCTGATTCAAATCCTTTTTACCGACCTATGGCTGCAGTTTCACTGTTTGCCACCCCCTGACAAATGATACAACACTGACCTTTTCCTTGTTCGACCCAGGTATTTTTCTGCTTTTGCTATTGTTTGGTCACTTCAGATCTTTATTTATTGACTTACTGCACAACACAGGCACGCATACATGCATGTTAAGTAAATGCTACCTACATTGTTGTCCGGCTCAGAGAGAATGGCAGATGCTAAGGCAGCTATGTGCATCTTTCTTTCCTGCAGCTTTTGTCTCCTTTGAGCAGCCATTTCCTCAGGAGTGAGAACAGGCAGGGGTTCTTCATTAAAGTCTAGCACAAGGTGCGAGAGTCAGAGAAGAGGGTCACTAGGGAAGCCGCTTTACAAACACCACATTGCGAACTACAGTTCTAGATACTGCATTTCAGATGGGTACCACGATAAGCCCACATAAGAGTAACATGCACTTCCACAGTAAAAGAAGCTTTAAGAATGACCTTGCTAGGGCTTATATTAACACAGAGATTAATTTTTGCTCCACTCCAAAATCTTATGCTTTCAAGAAGAAATGCACCAAATGTTTCTGAATCTGCAAATGGTATTCTCCAAGTACAGTGAGAAAAGATAAACTCAACATACGACCCCAACTGTGCCAAGAAACCGCAGTGCTCTGCAATTTACAGCAAATTATTCACAATTCACTTTTTCTTTTAAAATACAACTGTTTTATTTGTGTTTTCTGAGTATTATTTTGCTACAAGTATGTCCTTCCTCAACTTCAGATTATATTTAGAGAATAATGATCCAGAAATAGCAGAGTTATAACTGCAATTGTTATTTGAATATGACTGTTAACTGGATAGCAAACTGCAAATCGAAATCTGAATTTCCTGGTATTCTGATGTTTTAAGTAAAAAATTTCAAAGACAAAGACAGATGCTTGAAAGCCTACGCAAGTCTGTGCCCTGAACTGTATTTCAAAATGATATCAGAGTAATCAAACTAGAACCACAGTATATATTCTTTAAGTAAGACCAAGATTTCCCTTCTCACTAGCAAAGATGACACAATTGATATAAGGAACTTCATGCAAACATCAGTTCCAGGTGAAAATCAAAATAATTTTTAAGGAAGAGATTACGAAGCCAGCTGTTCCTCAGGTGCTGGGATCCTAACAGGTAAGAAAGCAAGCTCCAAATCAATGTTACACTTTGGGGGCAACACAGTAATAAACATACTCAAAAACACCCTAAACAAAATACACTTAAATTACAAACTTCCTTAGGGAATAGCAAAGTACTCTTCAGCTATGTCAGTGATTTGAAGAAAAAAAAAAAAAACAACACCAAAACACCACAAACCAAAAAAACAACAAAAAGCAAACATGATGTTTTATTACCCTCTTCTTCCTCCATTTCTTCTGTATCCTCTTCTTCATCCTGTGCAACATTGAGAACTGCAAAAATAGAGTATCCAGTGTCAAGTATGTAATAAACACTATGGAATTTTAAAAGAATAAGTTATACACATCTTGGCTACTATACCGATTCCAGAATCTGTGTCTTACCTGGTTTTTCCATAGTTTGGGGAATAATGCCACCCTTGTCTTTGATGGGGAGCAGATGGATGAGTTCTTTTTCTGGCTCAGTCTGCATGCGTCTTGGCACCTTCTCATATTTGTCAATCACACTTTCACGTTTTCGTTTTTTGACATGAACAGGTTCACTAAAAAATACAAGGCAAACTAAATGAATTAGCCATCTAATTAGACAAGAACCATGTATGACAGTATACTAGCTAGATCAAATGTCTGCACTTAGAAAAATAAATAATGGATGATCTTATTAAGTGGAATGTTTGAGTGTGTTCACCATTGACAGCACCAGTCACCACTCAGTCGAACAACGTTAATGTGTATCTGTATAGAATCTTTGAATTCAGGACAATACAGTGCTTCCCATCTCCTTTTTATAGGAAACTAAATGTGAAATGAGCAAAGACAAAATGAGATTTAGTTGATCTGGCAGGGCAGCCAACTTAATGAACTTTGAAATGTTGGCATGAGTGTAAACACACACACGCATGCAAAATCCTTGCATTGATTTTGAATTTACACCCCCCCCCAAATTAAATAATTAAATGGTGCAACCACTTCTAGTACAGGCACATGAAGTGTGTTATCTGTTTTATCTCATTAAAAAAATAAAAGCCAGGGATGAAGAATCACATTATTGAAGCAACATGGTCTGTCTTGTAACAGGAACACTGCTTTTGTTCTTGTAAGGGGCAGTTTCAACTATGGAGATCTGAAGGGCTCTGAAAGCCCTGGGCTCAGAGAGTGCTAGGCTTCAGAAAGTAAAAATCACTTGCATGAGAAGTAGTTTTACAGCCCAGCGTCTACCGAGATTCCCTGCACACATGACACAGTCACCCTACGCATGCATCGTAAGGACAGTGCACCAGCCTCAGCCTTGCTGTCCCTGTACAGATCAAACCCTTCATGTGTACCCAAAACCTACTCAATGAGCACAGGCATTCTACACGTCTGTGATTGATCTGTTATGCATGAAGAAAATACAGCTAGCTGCTGTGAAAACAAGGGAAATTCTGCATGTCACGGTTTAACCCCAGCCAGCAACTAAGCACCACGCAGCCACTCACTCACTTCCCCCCACCCAGTGGGATGGGGGAGGAAATCGGGAAAAGAAGTAAAACTCGTGGGTTGAGATAAGAATGGTTTAATAGAACAGA
>JAVJGG010000094.1:24121619-24144423 GCA_035590195.1 Aviceda cuculoides | reverse complement strand
CTCTGAATAGAAACCTCCGACAACTCTTGTCCCTAGGAGAGCATGAGAGTTCTGCCGATTCAGTGAATGCAATTGCTCCGTTAGATTTCAGAGTGGACATAATGACACTGGAAAAATATGCAAGTGAAGATGCTGAGTTTTTTAACCATCAAGTACTTTTTTTTTTTTTTTTTTTTTTAAAAGATTTCGAAGCCACCCAAAAATATTTTCAGAGGTTAGTTGTAGGACAGTGACACAGTCATCAAAATCAGCATTAGTATTTAACAGACTGTCTAAAATTAATACCTTCCATTTTGTATGCAAGGTGACAGCTTTTGGAAAAGATGGCTTCTCTTCTGAGTAAGTGATCATTTCTGAATCACTGCAAGCTTTTCATGGTGTGTCAGATTTAAATAGAAAAGAAGCCCCCCTCCCCCCCATTTAAGCCTGCCACTGACGGTACTTTGTTAAAACTGATGATAAAGTGAATTTGGTGTATGTTTTACTTTTTTTTTATCTTGCAATGTGTATTTCCATATTTTGACTTTAATTGGGGCATATTAGGAAAAAAATCACCATACTTCTTTAAACAAATTAATAAAAGTATTCAAGACTGCTTTAACATAAAACAAGAGCTAAGCTTAATGGCTTGACATTCAAAATCATTTTGATCATAGATTAAAAGCTCTTTTCTTTAACCATAAGCACGAAAAGTAAAATTGAGCTTGCATTTTTAAACAGAACTTGGACTTCAGTCAATACACACCAAAATGCTACACATCAGCCCAGAAGTCGGTTTCTGCTTTAAATGCTTCTGTGTTAAAATATTTCAGCAGTCTAACTTAAAGCAGATTTCTGTACAGACTGAAAAGAATTTACCAGACTGATCATTAATGACCACATACTTCTTATAATAGCCAGTTTTATTAGCTGCAGTCCGTGAAAAAAGACACACTTCCTAAAACCGTCAAACGCATTTGACATTTGCAGTCCTAAGGAGCTGCTATTTTCCCTTTTTAAAACAACAGTGAAGGAAGGAAGCCCAGAGAAGGGAGATGTCCAGCAAAAGAGTTGGCCTCAGTCACATCCTGCTTGGGCAGCTCTAAATCCGAGGAGAGCCGAGCGCGCCAGCAGCTGCGAGCGGGGAGACGCAGCTGCCAAGAACTTTCAACCCCTGACCCAGTTCGAGCCAGAGCATCTCGCCCAGAGCATGCTGGTGGCAGCACAGCTGCAGGGGATGCTGCCCCAGGCAAACCCTGCAGGCTGCTTTTCCACAAAAATAGCTATCATCTTCTACACATGCTAAGGAACTTGCAAAGAGGTAATTTACAGTAATATTCATTAGACAGTCTCTAAAGGCAGAGCTGGCTAGTGTCGTTGTCTGAAGAATGTCTGAAACAGTATCCCAAATTAAGTTTCCAGACTTTCTCGGAAGTTATTCAAGATATTAGAACCACTACCTGACTTCTCTGCAGAAGCATGTACAGCAATGTCTGGTTGATAGACAGTGACTGGGAGCCACAGCATTCATTTCAATGTAATTATCAATTTAGTACATCATCCTTACCAAAACACAGATAACAAAGGAGGCTTCCATCAGCCAGGATGGAAACAGGGCATGTGAGCTCTACCAACCTTTTGACTATAAATTTACCATGATGCAATTTTTTTTCTTGTTTTACTGATAGGAATGTCCTATAAGCTTGGCAATATTGCCATAAAGCTTTGATGTAAGTATTACCCTTACCCAAGAGGCTTCCTCCTTCTATTAATTACAAAGTTTTTCCTCCCATGAGTTAATTTTTCCTGCAAAAGGGCTTCTTAAGATCTCATTTTTCATCTGAAGGATGCTGACTCATTACTGAGTTTCCTTAACCAAGGGTTTATTTGCACCCTCCCACAGCTGGCCACTGGCATCAGTAAAGTCAGAGGACTGTGTGTTCAACATAGAGAATGCCATAGCTGTTCAGGAACGGCAAGACTTTTTGCTAATAATAAACTACCCTTAAACTCCCTCAGAGGCAGCTTGCCTACAGCTTAAGCCCATTCTACCTGCATAGTCTTATATCCAGAAGCTCATTTTACAAAAGCTGGTACACAGAGAGTAGCCATTGTTCTGACCACATATGGCTAAAAAAGATTGGGGAAAAAAATGCAGGTTTTGTGTTTCAGATCACACTTGATCCCTTGACTTCAACTTACTCAAAGTGGAGGTTTGTAGAGACACCCCTTGTAGGATATGAAGTATTCTGCCAGGTTCACAGAATTACTTGTGAACAGAACTTACTAAGTTTTTATCATATTTCTATCAACTTCTTAAAGGCCTCAGAACTGCATTCTTACCTATATTCTTTTCACTCAAATCTCCTGCATAACGAGGAATTTAGTCTAGGTACTTCAGTCAGCCATTCAAAAGCGAAGATACTGTTTTCCACTCATTGTCAATAACTTCAATAAACAAGTGTGCCTATATTCATTCTAACCCATCACCGGCTTAGGAAATTTGAATGTTTTTGAGAAAAGAAACCATTGTCTTTTCTTAAAAGGCATATGCACAAGGAGCTATATTGTAAATTTTAAACACGCATGCAAGACATTTGATACATGTTAAACATGGAGACATCAGGGTCACCTCTCAATTTAAGAATCAGATTTCCTGCGGTATTGTTGATCTAACTCTACGCAGAGCATACCGTCAATCTGGATATCCCTTTGATAAAGCATCATGAGCCAAGATAGACAGCTAAAGACCACACTTGCTTCAGCTAAATTAAAAGCTAAAAACATTAGCTATTACTGACACATTACTCAAGATTATATAAATCCAACAGTGACCCTAATCTGGTAACCATTATAACACAAACCACATGATTAGTGGCTAGGACCAACTCAGTCACATTTAAAGACAATGCATTGTTTTAATTATTTGCTTTTCTGCCACTCTGGAGAAGTTAAAAAAAAAAAAAAAAAGGAACACTACAGTTTAAAAGAAAAAACAGTCACTGAGAGACAACACGATAAGAAAATAAAGACTATTTTTGCAGATGATTACTTCGTCTCCAGAACAAACATCTTCATTACTAGAAAACAGGAAGCAGATGACTGGCAGCATTGTGCACACTCTCTATTTTTCAGAATGGAAGAGACATCTGGATTTTTACCACAGTATTTTCATAGCACAAGGCCAACAGCATTCATCTGCAAGTAAACTAAGAACACTTCGCCTTCTCCCACCCAGAAAGGGTAACAACTTAAATAAGGAAAAGTGTATTTGAAAATGTTGAAAAAGCACTCAGTTTACCTCAGAGTAAATCACAGAATCATAGAATGGTTTGGGCTGGAAGGGACCTTTAAAGGTCATCTCGCCCAACCTCCAAGATTGCACTTTCTGTAATCTCATCATTTTCCTACAACATGACAACTCCCATTACATTGAAGTCCTTCAAAAAGAACCTCGTTTTTCACTTTAGTTGCTCCCAAAAGGCCCTCTTCGCCACGAAGCTCTTTCTAGAAGATGGCTGAACACTGCTTCATTCACAGCCATTTGCACCTGCCAAACACATCAGCTTATATGGAATTTAAGAAAGGAGACAGAGAAAGCAGCTCTCAAGAGATTCAAGTTACTGTTTTCACCAACACAAGGGACATTCACTTTCTTATGTCAACAAATCTTTCAACTTCAGGATCACATGTTAACATTAACTGTTACAATACATTACCAATTGCTCATCTTTAAAAAATATGCCATTTTATTATTATTATAGCAAATTAAAGACAGACTCCACAGGAATGAATGTATGGAAGTGCAACTTTGTATCAGGGGAAGAAAATCAGAATTACCTTTCTGTAGGACCCCAGTAACTCCAAAACAAGTTCAACTTACAGTACTATTTTGAAACAAAAATACATTGAGTGAGATTAAAAGTTTAAATGAAACAAGATTACGTGTTTCAGAATTTTAAGCAATTTCTCACAAGTTACCCAGATAGTAAGTCTTCCAAGCAAGAAGGACTATGGAAAGATGAGTTAGATAAAACAAACAAAAAACCCAACACTTTCCTGCCACTAGAATATCCAAGAATGCTTTAAGAGGATAAATTTTACTAGATTAATACCTAGTTTGAAGAAAACCTGAATACACGAGTATGACTATGGTTTTGTTGCACAACACAGGCAAAAGTAACTCAGAACTGAACTCCATAATGGAAGCCTAGAGTATTTCACAATCCCTTTACTATTAAAAAAATTGTAGCATATCATGTTAAATAAGGCAGAGTTTTACAGGAAATTATTACAAGCTCTTATGTGTTGACCAAAACAGCTTAAACGCTTTTTGAACATATATCACCTCTTCATAAGCACCGAGACGTACTGAAGAATGTACTAGATAATCATAGAACTCAAACTCCTTTTCAGTAACTACTATTCTTTAGACAGTCTTCCCAGAGCACTCTATGGTTGTACAGTAACAACGTGGAGATAACAGCAGAGAACTGCAATACCTATGCGTTAATTTTTACATATTTTGTACCTAAAGTTATGTGATGTTTACTCACCTGCTGAATAATTTTGGAATCTTTCGGAAGGTTTTCCCTGGGTGGGACTTTTCCAAACAACTTCCAACCAGGAGCGCTTTGGACAGCAGGTTTGAGTTCCTTTGTCCTTTTAGTGAAAAAGTTTCTGAAAAGAGAGGAGGGTTTTATTTTTGTTTATTATAAGCATATAAACAAATTATATTTGTACCCACTTACAGTTCTTTAAACCAAGTTCACCACTGTAGAGATTTACTGCTGAGCAAATGCATAGCTGCCTTAGCTTTCTCTTATACTTTAAAATAATGAGCTTGAAGTGCAGCAGCTTTCATTACAGGCGCTTTGATGCTAATATTTGTACTTAACACTCAGTTTTACCTCTGAATTTTAAGCTACTTTATGCAATATCAGAGCTCTTTTAGTAATACCGGACACTTTTTAAAATGTAATTTAGCAGCATGCAACAGCTCTCAGACTTTTATTTGGGGTTTGTTTTAGCGTATCTCATGGAACTATTTGGAGACTGAAAAGAAAACGGCTGGAAATCACTGTGTAACTTAGATTTAAAAAGAAATTGTGAACTATTACTTCTACTAACATTTTCAGCAACCTTCACACCTTCAACTTCCACGACGTGGACTAGAAAACCAGGGAACATGCACACAGCTTCAATTTAGCAGACAACATTTGAGTGTAATTGCTTTAGGCACTGGCAAACAGGCAGATGACTGCATTGCTCTGTTACTTCTTAGAAATCCAACCATCACAAGATCATACTAGCAACCATTTGTCTAGATACACGGCTGGACTATTGGACTTCAGTCACAAGCTCACACAGAGCATGCTCTGTACAAGTGCTTTGAAAATGAAAACTGCATTTATTCCAAATATTGGAAAGTTACTTTCCAGAAACTTATGAAAAACACAAAGAGATTAAAAGTTAAGTAGTCTGTAAGGTTACTTCTCAGGATGCTTACAAGTTGACCTCTGAACAAACAAAATACAGAGCACCTTTATTGGAAGATGTTTTTGTGCAGTGGTAAGTAGCCAACCTTGTACTTTCACATTCTTCCTCTGGAAAGAGACCCCCAGGTTTATTCTTCACTTACAGCATTTGCTGTATTTTAAAATATGTTTCCTTCTCAAATTGAATGCATTCACATTTGTGCACAGAAAACAGTCTCTTGGCTTTGCCCAGATAGAAGTAGCATGCTTCAACAACTGCATCTGTCCAAAAAGCGCACAGTCGCTCTTAAATTCCAGCGCTGTCAAGGTCTCTGACCATGCAGCATAGTTTTACAATTAGGAACTGTTAGTGCTTGTAAGACATTGCATAGCTTTCAAATACAAACTCTCTTTTCAGTTCCAGAATGTTTTTTGTTATTTGGGAAACAAGCAAATGCCTGTCACAAAAATCCTTTCTGTGCAAGTCTGTGTGAATGGACTCTACAGATGCTTGTGTGTAGCTGAAGATCTAACCACCGGAAAACAGCAAGCTGGAGAGTAGAAGTAGATACCGATAAAGTGTGAAAGTCTCCCAAGAACCGGTAAGCTCAAAACTAGCAGTCTTGTGGAACCCAGGAGAACAGAGAAACTCAGAACACCAAGACTCTACCCATAGTCCAAGGCCACCAGCACACACTACCATCAACAACAGCTTGTTAAATAAAAGGAAAAAGACTGCATTCAAGAAAGCAGCAGCTGCTATAGGCAGGCAAGGAGTATGGGATTATACACACACCTGATGAAAGAGAGGGCCTTGAGAGATTTTTTTGAACACCCACATAGAAGCTGTTGGTGAATCACTCCACCCTGCAACTTCTGTGGAGGTCTCCCAGCTGTTGTTCCAACCCAGTAACTGAGTAAACGTGCTTGAGAATAATTCCTTGCACTGTATGAATGCCATTAATGGAATCGAGCTGTTGCTATTAATAATAGCTTCATTAATACAAGGTGTTCTAGTAGCATTGGTTGTGATCCATGCATCCCCCAACCCTGTCCCCATCACAGAAACTTGCAGTATCTTAGACCATCCCTGTGGACGCAAAGTAAGCACCCAGAACACCCAACTAGCGGTTTCCGACACATGATTGGGAAGGAAGAGCTGATGAAAAAGCCAAGCCACGGTACCAACATCTTTAAAAGACACTGTCCTCAATCAATCCCAAGACTGCATACCATTAGTGAAAAGAACAGGTCCATCCATAAAAGAAAAAAAGATGCAAACACAAAGGCTCATTTCACAAGTACAGGACACCTTTCACAGTGGTTTACGTGGTCTTCAGGAGGGAAGGAGTGTTCAAAGAATCATTAAGAAAACAAGACAAAGTATTCTAAAGACAACGTGACACTAAATACTACACTACAGCCTGCCCTTAAATCTGCAACTACTGCAGTTACACCTGTATTTGAAACTTAATTGGAGGAGATTGTTCGCCCAAGAGCAGGTACTGAAGGAAGACACATTCCGGAGTACCGTTCTTAAAATAAGAAATAGCTCATGCATCCCGACTTCATGGATAGCAATGACCATCCAGTCTCTGCACACACTACCGAATACCGCCAGGATTACCTGGCAGTTCAGCTCCATTGCTTCTAGCACTTGTGGAAGCTGAAAGATGTACCCCTTTAACATTGATGGCAATCTGTCACGGTATCAAAGCTGGTTTATGATTAATCAGGAAGTTGGCAGATTTAAAAAGGCAAAGCGTGTAAACACACAGGTTTTAATTAATATTTCTGTAGAAAAGATTTAGGCACACTCATGGCTCTTACAAGATTATTTTTTTTAAAAACAAATATAACATTAAACCAAACCTTCCAGAACATAGTCCCCGCCACAATGAATCTTGCGGGTTTTTTAAAATATTCTTTGGTGTACTGAATCGAGCAAAAGCTTGTTTCGCTTTTTATGAATGCACGGCTGAAAATATACAATTTTGCTTTTATTGAGTAGATATTCATTGAAGTCTGCTTCTTGCAAAGGGAAAAAGCTGGTCGAACTTGATATCATGTCAGAATAAACCTCACACAGGAATTTTAAGACAAGAGAAATTACTGGGATGTTTACAAATAAGCTTTTCTGAAGATGGAAGGACACTTGTAATACATTGTTTTGGCAGCTAACAGTATCACATCTGATGTGTTGTTAACAACAGTAAAGCCTTACAAAAGCCCTGTTAAGGAACAGCATCTGTGAATGCTTACAAGTTGCATTCACTGAATTGCAGGAAGTGTACTAGATTTGATGTATTTGTTGCTGCTTAGAATATTCATGAGTTTCACTGATCCCAGGAAAAGTCATCCATTGAGATGGACTGAAAAGTCAGTAGCATTTTGGTACAGAACCTCAAAATCCATTTGAAAACTTCAAAACTCCTTAAAAAGAAGCCTACACTTTAGAACTGAATAATGCTTTCTGTTGAAAGGACCTGTGAGATACAAGTATTAAATTAGTTCACTGAATTAAGCTCTAGTTTACAAAGCCCAGTGGAACAGTTACAAGCTTTTTTCCCTGCTAGCTTTATATAACCACACTGCAATGCATATTAACACTCTCAAATGACACTCAAAAATGTTTCAGTAGGTGCACTGAAGAGCTTGAAAAGTAACTGAAGTGCCACTGAATAGGACGACATTACTGGCACACACCAAGACACCTATTCCTAACACTTTTTAGATTACACTATACAAAAACCTATGGTCTCTGATCACACAACTACAACAGCTGTTGTTAACAGCTACAAGTGGTAGTTTTCTTCCTTATGTAACAACATTTCTTCAACTATTCCTGCCTGTGCCCACAGCACTCTGTGCAAGTTTCACCATACTGACAGTACAGTAATTCAAAGATGTTAACCACTTCCACAGGTGGCATTAATGTGATGTTCTAGCAATGTAATTGCTTGTTTCCACTCTGCTTTTGCTTTTCAAATCACTTTGTTGCTGTTAAAGGTATATTGGTGAAGTCTAAATACAGTTAGAATTAAGTCTCAGAAGGGGATAGGTGGAACTTGATATTTTAATGGGAATTTTTTGTTGTTTACTTGGGGGTTTGGGCTTCTCTTCCCCTCCCTTAAAATCTGAAACCAAATTTTTTTTTCCACTTTTTGAGTTAGCTATATGCCAGCCCAAGAGGATGACAGATTTCCAAGTTTTAGAGGAAGTTACTGGAAAATATCAGAGACAATTACTTCAAGCTTAATTTTAAATTTCATCCAACACCAGACTAGAAACTGAGCTGCCGTATTTGCACAACAGCCACTCAAAGAAAGCTGAAGTGCTCTGAATAGCAACAACCACGAACATCAGCAGGCAGGAAAGGCACCAGGCTAGACACAACTCCAGCACTGTGCCTCTATGTACAATTGATTCACCCCTCCACAAGGCCGAGTAGTCTTGTGATAGTCTTCTGTTTGACCAAAAATGTCAAACTCAAATCTAGTTTCAAGCTAGATGTCATTTTGCTACAGTTCTTTCAAAGATCACACATCTGGATTTTCCCTTTCTACAACTCCACTGTGTGTCAGTAACAACAGGCTGCGAGTATTTTGCTGCTTTGTGCATCCCAACAAAACCTGAAGTTGCTTTCCTTCCCACTCCAAATGCACATCCTTGGGTTTCCAATCTTAACTTTGAGCCTCCAAGGAGCCTGCCAGAAGAATAACCTCTGATGATTCAGAGCTCTACTATTGTTGAGATATAGTACTGCATTACTGGAATCAATTAACTTCATTTACTTCCCATTTTTCCCTAAAACTCCCATTTGAGTCCAGCATTCTTAACAGTAACACTTGGAAACAGCATTCGCAAGCCTGTATCTGCCCTTAGTCCTCTAGATTTAAAACAAGATATAGATCCTGACTCATCTCTCCACTCCCTCCATAACACTGTAACCTGTAGCCTTTAAACCCACACATCCAACAACACTTGCTAAGCGCCAGCCCCAGCTTTCTATAGGACTATGCTACAGGACTAAAGGAAGTCATTCGATAGCACTGCTATTCTAACCTGGTAGAGCAGGAGCATGAATTGTGCTAGGACCACAAAGGAAAGAAAACAGTAGTTTAGAAATCTGTGAAATGGAACTAAGCTGCGAGATGGCAAGCTAAAATGCAGTCCTGGTCTTTATAGCTTACTCTGCAATGTTAAAGTAATTTTAATGTGATTGCCTAGAAAGCCATCCTAACTGTTTAGCCAGTGAGTCTAGTTATGCAGTTTCAATCAGATTTTTAGAAGGCATAGCAAACGCAGAGATAATTAGTCAGCAAAGCAGACAGGTGGCCTAATAGGGATTTGCCTCCTCCGTATCAAAGGAAAGCTTGCAGCGTCATTCTACCTCTTAAGTGTTAGAGAATCAAATCATTAGAATTCCACCTTCAGACTCAAGATCCACCTGGTCTGCTGTTTTTAGTTCTCTATATACAAATTTCAAGTGCAGAAGAAGGTTGGGTCTTACATCTGAGCCATTTAAGATGAGTATCAGTATGAAGCATATTAAGATGAACCTACCTTTCTCCCATTTGTTAATCCTGCACTACAAAAAACAGCAAAAATCAAGTGGTATCAACTACTGAGACAAGGATACAGTCTCAGAAGAGAGCATAAAATACGTGATCATCAGTACTGTTACACCTGAGCAACCAAGCATGCTTCCTTACGGTTCATTTTAATATACAGATAAATCTAATTCAAAATGCTGCACCATGTTAGACAACAAAAAACTGTGGGCATCCCTGGAAAGCAATCCTTGCAAAACTTGAAGCATGGCACCAAAGAAATAATTTTTTCCAAACACAATACAGAATTCAGAGTTATCTTAAAAATAAATAAATATCGTGTTTAAATCTTGATGCTGAAAGCTAGACTACTATTCTCTATTTCCCCTGCAAGCCAACTTTGACCTTGCTCAAAATGTTTACTCACTAATCCACAAATAAAATAGTTCCAACAAGTGACCTTCTAAGTTAGAGTACTAAAAATGACTTCTTTTTTTTTTTTTTTTTAAAGAAAAATGCCCTTGAATACCCTTACTGTTAAAACATTCTTCTGACTTTTACTTTACACACATAACAATCTGGTTTACTGTCATTTTCAATCAACAATCATTTCTTCTCATTGCATCCACCTTTCAAGATCTATAACAGGGAAGCACTGAGAAAACAAGCTTTGAAAGCCACAAGAACTAACAAAGGAAGTAAGGGTTGATTATATTTTCCTTTTTATTAAGCATCTAGACACTGCACAAGACAACCATCTCATGTTAAATCCAGGGAAGCAAGACACCAACAGGAAGGAATCAGCATCACATCAAGAGCATCCTCACTCTATCCTATATAACTTTTCCTCCCAGAATCACAAAGGCTTAGAGGGGGAATCCAGCATAGAATTAATGCTACAAATGAGCACCAAGTTGGACAAAAAAAACAGTCTAGGTTTTCTGTTTGTTTTAAATATAATTACAAAAATGCAGTTAAAAACCCTGGAAGTTGCATTTCTCTGCAATAACTAAAGTACATTAAAAGTCCACTGCTTCCAATAAAACCTCAGAATTTGTAAAAGGAACATGAAGTACAAAACTCATTAAAAACTGTGTATGTATTACGATACAATTGATTTTGCATCTCCAGAAAGAACAGAGTTCTGCTTCTGCACACAGTCTGTTCTTGCTCCATCCCTATGCTATTTTTTAAACAAGCTTCCTAGGCATACAAAATAGGTCCATGTTTAAAATTTGTTGAAATTTGAATTAGCCCAAAGACAAACTGATAAGGAAACTACTTGTGTACCTAATAATCTTTACCCAGAGAGCTGTATCAGTGAGGAGTTAGAAGAGGTGTGTCCCAGGAATTGTTATAGACACATTTTTACCGGTATAATATTAAAATTAATCATTTTGACTTAAACCCATACTTTCAGAATAGTCTGCACAAATTCTGAAGCCCCTGCAAGCCTGCAATTCCATATTCCTTCATGACTATAAGTGAGTACATAACAAGAATTATTACACTCACATTGGCATGTTTTTACCATGTGTGAGACACATAAGCTGCTTAAGAACACAACAGAATTTTTCTTCATACTCAAGTCCTGTCCATTCTGTTAAGGTCTTAAGTGCAACAATTTGGAAATAACAGCAGAAAAACATTGCCTGATTATAGACAATTAGCTCCTTTGCTTTAAACAAGACTTTTCAATAATTTACATACAGAAACAAACGTAACTCAACTCTAAGCATAAATAATGAATCATTAAAAGGAAATAAAACCTTTTTGGTTAGCCACTTACAAAGCTTGCAAAGCAACAAAAGTAGGATTCTATTTCTACATTTTAAATTTTTTATATACAGTATCAATTGTAGGAATTGATAAAAAAACATCCAAAAAGTTGCAATGTATGTTCAGAGTGCACACAGTAATTATTTCTTAAGACCAACAGATAGGGTGTCCCCATTATTTTAGATTTTAATTATATGACATTGTCCAGGAGATATTTGCTCACTTTCACATGCTCAGAAGTGTTTTCTCACATTATTAGTTATGGCTGAAAAAGTGACATGAACATAAAAATATTAAGAGCAAATATCCCCTACTTTACAAATATACTTATCAACTCATTCTCAAATATACTTATCAACTCATTCTTTACTCTCACATTTCAACCTTAATTTGTAAGTTAACATGCAACTGTTTTTAGGTTTAGTTTAAAATTCTTAACGTTGATATTTAGAACAAAACACTGATAAATTTAGAATTTATTACACATTCTACATTTTTTGTTTCAATAATTTAGAATAACACATCAGCCCATTTTGATTCAATACATCTATGCAGTTGCTCTGAGCACAAGTTTCCAAGTTCTGCCCTATATTGGAGGAGAAGTGACCCAACTGATTTTACGGTTCACATCTTCCACCACCTTGCTACAAGAAGCAGCTGGGCACCAGCTTCTCTTAAAATTGTTACCCCCAAACACAGATCTATTACAGGATGTTTCTAGTTTTAGCACCTTTTAGCAGTACAAAGATCTCTTCTTTCTCTCCACATCAAGACAACTGTCATGGTTTAAGCCCAGCCAGCAAGTAAGCACTACACAGCCACTTGCTCACTTCCCCACCACCCAGTGGGATGGGGGAGAGAATCGGGGAAAAAAGTAAATCCAAACCATAACACTATACCAACTACTAGAAAGAAAGTTAACTCTATCCCAGCCAAAACCAGGACAACAACCCAAAGAGTATCCCAAACTACCCTCTTCAACGGAACTTCAATGTTTGCACCTGTCATAGCCTAAAACTACAGTCTTAAGTGCTATACAAGTAAGTTTTTGGTTTCCTCATCCTCCCCCAAAAGAACTAAAACAAGGAAACCAAAAAATCCTATCCAGGAGAACATGCAACTTCAGCAAGACCAAGCTTGCAGTATTATTTTTTCTTTAATGAAACTATGACATTTCCATTGATATTACTGGCCAACTAAAGCCTCAGATACAATTAGGTATACCTAAAATCTAATGAACCGTCAACGAGTAGCTGCTAAGAATTGAGGGGTAGGGGAGAAGGAGGTTTCTGGCCTCCTAGAAAGGCCACACAGGTTAAGAGAAGTATTGCTACCAGTCCCAAAGTGGCTTTACAAACTCTGCTGGCAAAACAGGTTTACTACAGGTACACAAACACTTGGGAAGTTTTAAGAGTGGAAAGCATTTAGCAATATTACAGAACACTCTGTACAGAACACTTACTGGTAAACAGTATTTTAACAGTCTACATCACACTCTCAAAGAGCTGTTGCACAGGTCAGCTTTACAAACAGGCTCGAGCATTCAAAAACATGTAAACAAGCAGACACATATGGAAGGTAACACATGGTTAAATTTCAGAATGCTCAAAAAGAGTAAAGGAAGATAATCAGTGTAGTCTCACCTTTACTTTTCAGAGTGAACTAGCAAAACAGAACTCTATGCCAAACTATTCTATCATCTTCATATTTTACCAGGCAGTTCAGCAGCTGTACTTACAATACACCAAACACTGTGGTCAATCTTCTATAATAATAATAAAACATCACTTGCCCACAGGATCAAAACCAAAATCCTAGATCACAGCTGCAAGAAGTGGAGAATTTCTACCAGTTGACTACAGATGTTCTGTTATTTCTTGCATGGCCAGGAATATCCATTCCAACAAAGCCACAGATGGTTAACCAGCAACATACTCTAAGCAAAACAGCACTAGAGGAATAAGACCCGTTCCTCACACACACACAATGCTCGAGCTGTTTCAGCTCCACTAAGGGGAAGCCCATTTCTCTTCCTTGCACCAGTAATGTACTGCACTCCCTTTGCTGTGTCAATTCTGAGACTCTCCATACCTTGCAAGTCAATTCAACTCACTAATCCCACAGAAAGCCATCCACATTTTTTCATTCCCCAGCTTAATGAGCTACAGCAGATCAGAGGATCAAATAAATACCAGAAGCAGGGAAGAGACATTCCCTTTGTCTCCTGATAACAGCAAATACTTCAATCAGCTCACCAAGATATCTCAAGAAAGTACAACCCAATGAAGCAAACTACCTAAAACTGTTCTAGTAGTGACTCACTTTCAGTTAAGGCAAAAGTCACTAGCTTTATCAGGGCAGTCACTACACCTATAGTCCAAATGTTCCTATACAAGATACATTGTCGAGACAAAGGTGAGAAACATTTCCAGCCTTTGACACAGCCTGCAAGTCTGTGAACTGTAAGTTCAAACACTTAGCAGAGTTTTATTTTGAAGAGTGTCCCAAGAGTTGGTGATGTTTACAACTCCAACCAGCCTGGTTAAGCCTCAGTTAGTACTTTTCCCTTCTGGTCCCAGAGTGCCTGTCGACTACTCAACTGTGTAATGTAGTACTACAAAGTACACTGAGTGGCTACAAAAGTAGTACAGTAGTATCAGGTTTCTGCTGTGGTTAGCAATTCACAATACATTTTATGTCACTGCTGCAGTGATAAATTGCAGAAATATTACAAAATGCAAGAATACATTTTTAATCTGTTACACAGCTGATATCAATATGTAGAGCCTGATTCCTTTCAGTCTTGCCTGATGGCTTTTCACAAAGCAAGGACAAAATTTCCCAGTCTACCACTCAGCTACCTACAGGATTTGAGGAACAGCAAGCAACTTGCAAAACACCTAAAGTTTACAACAACAAAAAGCTAGAATCATAGAACCATTTACATCAGAAAAGACCCTTAAGATCAAGTCCAACCATTACCCTAATACTGCCAAGTTCACCACTAAACCATGTCCCCAAGTGCCACATCTACACTGCTTTTAAAAACCTCCAGGCATGGTGACACCACCACTTCCCTGGGCAGCCTGTTCCAATGCTTGACGACACTTTCAGCAAAGAAATTTTCCTAATAGCCAATCTAAACCTCCCCTGGAGCAACCTGAGGCTGTTTTATCCTATTGCTTGTGACTCAGGAAAAGAGACCAGCACCCACCTCACTACAACCCCCCTTCAGGTAGCTGTAGAGAGTTATGAGGTCTCCCCTTGGCCTCCTCTTCTCCAGGCTAAACAACCCCAGTTCCCTCCGTCACCCAAATCAGAGATATTTTGTGCTCTGGAATCTCCGCTGCTTCCCATTTCACAGCTACCAACTGCCCAAATACCTTTGGTAGTTCATGCTTTGTTTGGTTTTTTAAAGCATTCTGGCATCCAGCATACAAACAGCTTCATTATTGCCCAGCAGCAAGACAGACCAGATCCTACATTAACGGATGCATTAGGCAACTGAAGCAATAGAGACAGGAACGAGCTTTGTGGGGTCTGAGACACGGACAGGGCCAAGCTTCCCCTGCTACAGAAAGCAGAGGAGCTGGCATCAACAACTCTGCTGCTCTTGGAGGGCAAGCAAGACGCGTGAAGTACACCTTTGTCCCACAGCATCTTCCTCAGCACGTCAGACCAGACCGCAGCGACAGAGGCAGAAGCAGCAAGCCTGGGTGTCTGTGGCTCCAGCAGAGGCAGAAGGGCTACAGGTGCTTTGCTGCTCACTGTATCTCTGGTGCCTTTTCTCCTTCAACTCTAGACAATCACTTAGTTTTCTTATTCCTACAGTTGGCTTTCAGAAAGTTTTAGATCAACAGAACTGCCCTAGGTGAGGGGAGACAACAAAGCAGCTTTTATTATACTACATTATCAAGAGAGACTCCTTCACTTACCTGAGAACACATTAAATAAAAGTTACCAATATAACAATGGAAATTGAACATGACTTCTTAATAAAGGAGTACCTTGAAGAAGGACAGAGAAAGACTGAAAAGAACTTCCTCCTATAGGCTACAGGTATTATTTTCAGTCAGGAGGTAAGAAAGTAGGAAAGGAATTTACAGGAACACCAGTCTGAGTGTTTGGCTCTCAGAAGTTCTGGAAGAATAAACTCATCTATGACCACCAAAACTAGTTTTCCACTAATCAAAGTCATAAGTTCATCCACACAACATCCATCCACCTCTCACACTGCTATTCCAGTGCCAGGCTAGAAGCAACATGCTCTGTCGGTGGTTTGCACAACAGACTGTTTTCTTCAAACAGAGCCAAATTAACAGAGTCTCTTCTGCAGGCTCTCCTTATGCTCAGCCTTCATTCAAAAACCTGAGAGGACTCAAATATACAAATCCTACAATCTCAGAGAAGTTTGAACCTAGCTAAGAGGCTGCATTATTAGAGAGACCAGGCAGTAACTGCCTAAGCTTCACTTCCTTAGAAAGCAATAACAAGGTTGAGCAGCACAGCACAGTCTGAAGCTGAGACACTTAAAGCAATGCCTGCCACCCAGTCTAACAAACCTAGTCCCTTCCCAGCTGAACAACAAACAAGACCAGTAAGGGATAAAAAAAAGGACAGGCTTTATATCATAAACATCTCAGCAGTTACCAGAAACTGAAGAAGAACAATTTTTGCATCCGTGTGAATGAAATGTGATCAAAACCCTTAAATTCCTTTTTTATTCTTAAACAATCAAGACAAAATAGCCTAATGAATAATTGAACAGCCAGGAGAGCAAAAGCATAAAACTATCATTTTCTTAGAGGCCAGCTGTGATTAAAGGGACCTCCTTCGGTTGTCGTTTTCCATGTAAAATATTCTCCTTTTAGAGGCTATTCAGAAGAGATGTCCCATTCACTTTGTCACACTACTCTCAATATACTGAGTCTGTAAGAAATTCTGTGACATAAAATAAGCAGAAGAGACCAAGGAATGAAAAAGGCCTTCTGCAAAATGGGGGGTGGGGTACTTTCAAGTTGAGTTTAAAGGCCTCTGTAAAACACTCCTTAGCAAAACAAGCTATGACTCCAGCAGTTTGCTGCACACTAAACAGCAATTTCAGCTGTTTGACTTGAAAAAAACCTACATACAACCTCACCCCCCCAAAAAAACCCCATACAGCATTAGTTTAAGCAAACCTTACTTCAGGGAAAATCCTGTCAGGATTATAAGACTCCTAGTGCAAATATCTGTACCAACATAAAATATTACACTGTCTACCAAGGAGAGCAGAGAAATTGCTAATAATGCTTCAGGTAGTTTAAATTGATAAAAATTATATGTATGGCTCTAAGGTCGTATAAGTGACATCTATTTATTCAGCTTTGTAGGGGGAGAAAAAAAAAAAAAAAATGGGCTGCAGACAGAAGTTGGAGCAATATAGCAAATCAGATACCTATCCAGAGTTAAATCAGCACATGATTCTTCCATTTGTGCACCTGAAATTTAACTTTGGTTTGCTCCTCAACAGACACCCTAGCCAAAATGACAACACAGGTGCACAGCATCTTACATAGTTATGGTGAAACACCCATTGCTAATGTTTTTTGGAAACACAAGACCCTTTAAATCCAATGCATCATGAAACCTGGGAGTGAAACTTTCTCAAACAGGTATTTTCAACTCCTAGAGCTTGAGGGAGTTGCTCATTTTCATGAACTGCTTGGAACTGGTTCACTAAAAAAACAAGGCTGCTGTCATATAGATTTAATTTGCTACAGTGGCATCCACACTTGCGAGAGAAACTTTAGATATGCAGAGATCTTTCTTTGACCTTTTTATGAATAAAAGGTTCATATAATTTGGGTAACATTTTCTATGTACAGTTATTAAAAAAGTTAGGAGCCAAAAAAAGTAAGTGCTGAGCATTTATCTTCAAAGTTTGCTACAGTTTGTTTTACTTTGGAGATTACATTTATTCAGACTGTCATTATATTTGTTACCCATTCGACTGAAAGCCAGAAACTGGCCAACATGTCAATACAACTTCATAAAATAAATCATTCTTGCAAACGGTGAATAAAGAATCTACAGGAAAACTTCTCATTTTGATAATATGAATGTTTTTTCATGAATGTTTTTTCCTATTTATATCAAGTTAACTATGTCTCTAACTCAGGAAAAGAGAATACTGTTTAAAGTTAGTCACAGATTTGGGTCCAGGTGCTCTTGCCTACTTTCCCCAGTCAGCTTTAATTCAAGTCAATTATAAGTATCCGCTTGTTCACTTAAATTACAAGATTACTTAGACAAAGCAATAAGCTAGGTCTGACAAGGACAGAAGGGTGGAGGGTGCCCTCACAATTTCTGGGGAAAGCTTTGTTTTATTCCCTTAGCAATCCTCTCCAATTATCTTTCCAATATATTGTCAGTATATTTCCTTGATCTGTTAGGGGCACTCTGTTGTGGTTGGGTTTTGGGGGGTGTTTTGTTTTGGGGTTTTTTTGGGGGGGGGGTGCGGTTTGGGTTTTTTTAATCTGGACAGGTAAAAACAACCCCCAAAATCAAAACCAAACACACAAGTCTTTCAGGACATCAGCAAGAGCTGACCAAGATATAGGCACGAGCAATACAGGAATAGAAACTAAGCATCACGAAGTGCCCCCATCAATTTGTTCTTTAATCTTTACACAAACAGAAGGTTTAAAAGATCTGTCATAACTAAGATAGCTCATTCCCCATTTTACTCTCATTATTGACCAAAACCCCACAAAACAGATTTCTTTCCCATAGATGCACAGTACATCCCCTGAAGTTTCATGCTGATTTATGAAACAAAAAAGCTCTGTATACAAACAGAAACATTGATTCTGGTATTAAACATTCACAAGATGCAACTGTAGACTATGTATGCCTATATAGCTCAAAGAGCTGCAGGTGCTACTTGATAATAAATTGAAATCTAAACTACAGATCTAGAGACATTACTATACACACAAGTAACAATACTCAGGGAAGTGAACCTCTCTGCAACCTTCCATGGTCTCTGTCAAGGACATTTACAGGAGCAAGAAGATTAGGAGCTTTTGAAGAACTACCTACTTACTAAACCACAGAACTGTGTTTACAAAGAGGGAGAAAAAGATGTGGGCTTCAGCGATTTCTCAGTTCTTTGTTCCTACATATACTGACTCCCTTTAACTTTCCATCATCTCCCCAGGTGAAGGTTTTTCAAAACTTCTGGACAATAAGCACAACCGTTCTGGGTGAGGAAGGAAGGATGTATGAGACTAAAGACAGTTTTTATAAGGATAGGTATGCCAACTACCATATATACTTACAAACCCTTACACCTATTGCTCACAGCACATTCTAAAGACCTATGAGAAGTGGCAGTTATGAATTAAGCTCTTTGTGATTTTAACAGGAAAACTTGTTAAGAGGAATTCTGGAAAACAAGTATTTGTGCTTTACTACAATAAAGTTCACTGCTGTTGTCAACAATAAGCTTTGAATCCAGGAATAAGAAACTTTGCCAACTACCACGTACCTAAATTTATCTAGTAAATACACAATTCAGAAATGAACAATATCTACACAAACTGAGAAGATGCCTGGTACATACATGTAGAACTGTGAAGTACAATGCATCTTTAAAACAGGTTCAGAATCACCGTGGCTGTACCTCAGCCCTGGAATACTCACTGCTGCTTGCCCTTTCTGATTTACTGTTCTGCTCTGTATATGCTGCTTCAGGGGATAAAGTATACTGCAATCAAGGTAATCATCATGGCTTTAATTCAACTGTCCACGCAACATTCCCGCCCACTGAACCATTCTGTACTCAACAACAATCCACTGGGGCTACCCAAAAAGAGATCCAACAACCCAAGAACAGAGTGTTGCACTTCTAAGCTCCTATGCAAGACCACAAACCATAAGAACAGTGCCTATATGTGACTGCATTATGAATCACACACAGGAGTACAAAGCAGTGACAGGTGGCTTTCAAGAAGCCACTTAATGTTCTGACCATAACAGTAGCACAGTGGAGACAAGTGACCATAGTCATGCAATTTTCCTTGCCACAGCACTCTGCTCCACATACCTCTGATTTACTTGAGGCATCCCACTTCACATGCTGAGAGAAAGAAAGAGGTAGAACAAGAAGACAGCAAAAAAAATTATTTTTCAGTTAAAAGCTGTTAGCATTGATTTGACAGGTTTAATAATTTGGCACAAATACAACTTAAGATCCCAGGGCCAAATATTACACCTAATACTTACCTGAAAAAAAAAAAGTTTTAATCATTGAGGGAAACCTTCCCATGATCTTAGAAAAATTGTTACTGACAATCTCAAGGGCACAGCCACTCTTTCTGTCACGGAGCTCAGGTAAGATGCTGCTGTTGACAGCTGCTCACTTTTTCCCCCTACCTCACCTCATCAGTTTCTCCTCTGGTTCAGTGACATGAAGACAGACAATTAACAAGGATGATGTCAGAGAACTGCAAAGCAGGCCAGTCGGGTAACTGAAGAGCTGAGAAGAAGCAGCTGGAAGCAGCAGCCTCCTAACCCAGATCTGCCATGACCGAACAGTTTGTCAGACCAGGCAATTGCAACAATGAAGCTTTCACACTGAAGGCAGCAGGACTTCCCCCTTGCCTTCTCTCAGTTTTTAAATAACAGCAAGAAATAACCACCTTTCAAAAGGATTTCCATGTAATTAGGACTATTAGAAAAAACAATGGGAGCTACCAAATTTTAGACAGTTTGTAAACTAGACGAAGAGAATTACAAGTGAAATATCCTATACAAGATGGTCCAGGCTGCTAAACTACCCATGTTTAGCACATCCAGTACCTTTCTCGTACACTGTGGGAGCAGGTATGCATTCTGACAAAACACGAATGAGTTGTTCTCTCTCAGCAAGTATTTTTGATAGAATTCGGCCACTTGGTACAACTTAAACTTTGGGGAGCAACATCATTTATGGCTCTGTGCTCATTCAAAAATACAAACAACCATCTGCTGAGAAGCTTTACAAGCAAGTATAGTTGCTGCAAACATTAAATCACAGTACAATTTTTACACAATTTGAGCCCTCATTACTGAGAGCCAAGGTATTTCTCTAAGAACTAGAGAAAAAAATCCACTTACAATGGCAATTGTCAGTTTTGAAGGAATCTGAACAGGTTTTTTTCAAAAAAAAAGAAGTGAGAAGTCTAAGCTTTTAAAGCTTCAGGAATAGTTTAGGAGACAAGAACTACAAAAAATGAGGAAAAGGAAGTTTTATTACCATTTTTCTAAACAACAGAGACTACAAACTCTAGTCTTACTGTATCTAGGGACAAATCTATCAAGGAAGAAAAGTCTGGGTTTGTTTTTAAAAATCAGTAAAAGTGGGTTTTATTAGCAGATCTCATTTTGGCTGCTTAGATGAAACCAGCTGTAACTAGGGCATTTTTATGAACATACAGGCAGAGCTGAAGGTAAAGTCTCTGAGGCCAGTGTTGCTCACCAGGCCAAATGTGCAAGAGGCACAGCCAGCTGGGCCAGTCAGTGGCTAGGAAATTGGCTCCCTGGCAAACCCTTTTTTTCACTGAGGTGTCAGCACTATAGCTTTTGCCAGGATAGAAGCAATTAAATTTTTCCATGTATTACCCCAGCCTTCGCTGAAAACAGAAAATGTCAGTGTATATTGACAACAAATTCTACTGCACATCAAGTTCAGTCTTTTCTATGAGGAAAATTCTCCACAACGTCATTAAGCTATTGCTCTGGGGCAAAAAGCAACAAGTATCAATGTTACTAGTCAAAGTGTTCAAGTAATGAGGCAAAGGGAAGGTAATATACTGCGGTCCATGTACGGTGGGGAGAGAAAAAAAAAAAAGCATGGGAGGAAGGAACACTAATAGGAAATAGTGGGAATAGAGGGACATCTCTCAGCCCCTCCTTGAAACAAAGTGGAGGCATCAAACTCACCCTGCAACTGCCACCATCCTTATCCTCAGGCATCATCCTTATCCTCAGGCACCATCCTTATCCTCAGGTAAGAATCCATCTCTCCCTTTCCTGAGGGTTGGCAGAAGGAGCCTATTTCTCAAGTCAGGATCCTGCCTTGAGATCGAACCTCTCCTATATCAATTCTCCAGTTAATGGATTTAATCTTAATTGGTCCTCTCAAAACACTCAGAGACCCACTGTGCTATCAGAGTGACTGTCACATAATAACTATAACCCTGGGGCTTTGGAGAATAAAACCTGTTAGAAATTTGGAAATTAAACTCCCCTCTTCAAACATAGTAAAAGTAATATAGAGTATGCCATAAACTGTTACAGTCAAGATGCATCTCCTGTGTCATATGTTACAGAGTGAGCGATGCTACAGAGTTCCCAGGGTAACAAAGCTGGATGTCCTAAAAGTTTTGGGGTTTGTGCTAGAAACTTAACAGAAGTCCAATTAATATGAGCACAAAGCCTAGTCCTTGAAGCTTTCCACACCATACTTCATGAAAAAAAAGAAGTAAACGGTATCTACACTGTCAACAGGTGGCAAAAGCTTTACGGACCTTTGCAACTTCCGCGATGATTCTCAGAATCACCCGAAAGTAGCTCACCGGTTCGTTCAGACAGTAAAACGCTCTGGCACAGGAAGCAAATTCCAGCGCGAAGTCCACACCGTTCGCAGCGGCAGGAGCGCCTTCACCCCATCACCCCCACGTCCACGGCAAAGCCTCTCCCTCGCTGCAGCAGTACTTACTTACTTGGGGGCAAGAGCGCCCGTCGGGGCCGCGATCGCTCACCATCCGACCGACAGACTTTTGACCGCTGACCCGAGACACGGTCCTTCAGACAACCCCACCACCCCCGGGGAACGGCAAGCCCCGGCAGACCTCCCCCCCCGCCTCCCGCGCCCCGCCGGGCATCCCTTCCCCGCCTCCCCGCCCCAGGCTCAAGGCCGGGCGCTGCCGGGAGCGCCGGCCCCGCCGCCTGCTCCTTTACCTGCTGAAGAACTCGGCAAAGCTGCTGCCG
>JAVJGG010000094.1:24098548-24113847 GCA_035590195.1 Aviceda cuculoides | reverse complement strand
TCCAGCAGCTTCTCACAGAAGCCACCCCTGTAACCCCCCCCGCTACCAAAACCTTGCCACACAAAGCCAATACACACTGCTTGTGGATCAAAGATGCTGTAAACTTGTATTAAGATAATTCAGCCTGTGTTGCTTTGCTTGTGTATGCTTATGTTCGCTGTGGTTCAGACAGTGCCAAAACCTCCCAGAGCAGTGGGGTAAGCTATATTTGCCATTGCTCTGCTAGGGGCTAGCAGGCTTTACAGGTTATTGGCAGTCACTGGAAGACTCTCCTTCCATGTAACCTCCATGTTGCCCACTGCCAGACTGGTCTGTGTAGATGACATACCCATGTAGAGACTTCTGTTATCCTCTGCATATCACCATCATGATACTGAAAAGCTAAAGACTGCTAACATATCCCAATATTCCTGGTTTAAACGTCACTAAACTCATAGGGACAGGGAGTTACCTAGAAATCACCCTTATCTGAAACCAGGTTAAGATAGAAACAAACAGAAGTATTTATTACTGCACCCAAAACAGAAATGTAATTATACTGGTTCTTAATAGCACAGAAGAGAAAAACGGGGAAAAAACCAAATCTGCTTCTGCTATGATCCAAAAGGCTTTTACTTTTCCTCTTTCTATCCAGCTAATCAATTAGACACCTAACGGATCCACAGGCTCTGTCACTCTGCCTGCCAGAAACCTCAGGTTGTGTCCACAGAGACTGCAAGTTTTCTCTTTCCTTTTGTTCAAATCCACCCTTTGAGACCCACCAAAGGAATAGGTGCAAGCTGGCAGAGAACAGACACAGATGAAACAGAAGAAAAGGAACAGATGAGGGTAAACAGGCAAGACAGGAGCTCACATTCCTCAGCCTGAGATCCTCACTCCCGTAGGCAGTAACCCTGTGTTGTTAGTGGAGGCATATTTCTGGGATGAAGTGAAAGGGGAGACACTGTAATGAAGCAGAGATCTGAGCCCTTTTTTTCTTTCCCTGAGAATATTTTGGCCAGTTGTTCTCCACCTAACCCTTTTGGGTTTGTTTGGGGTATTTATAGGGCCAGCAACAGTTCTTCCTTTACTTATTTCATTCACTAATTAGACCCATTTTGAATCACTTACACTCAGCCTCAACCCTTTCCTGTTTTCAGGCAGGGTATCAGCACCGTCCTTAGCCTACAGCAGTAAATATTTTTGTGTGAGCTCATTCAATTGCATGGACTCTACTTTGCACTTTTCCTACCAACATTTATTGTCACATGCAATGGAAGTGATTTATAAGATTTTGTTTACTTTTCTAAAGTTAATATGTAGTTGATAAAGATTTGTTAGTCCTCCCCTATGGTGACTACAACCTTAGCACAAATTCCTGTCTCAGTCTTGTGCTCTGTTTGCTCACTGTGTCACTAATAAAATCACTTCTATGGCTGATAAAGCAAAAGCAGCAAAAAATAATGGATTCTTGGGATATTTTAATTTTTTTGCCAAGTGATATTGGATTTGTATTCTTAAATTAAATTAAAAAAAATGTTGTAATGCACCTTGGGGGCTATGACAACAGGAATTTGTCTGCATTTTCCAAATACATTCTCTTTGCTTCGTAAGCTAAGCTCATATTAAATATTTAGGAATAATCTAATTGATCTGATTTTATGCTGCCCTGAACCTACAGGTGCTATGTAGATATATACAGCATGACTGTAAATTGTTGCCGACAGTGAGCATCACGTCCTGGGCACTCTGGAATTCTGTCCACTAAATTTAGTGGCAAGAGAAGTCCACTGAGAAAAACAGAGGAAACTCAAAAGAGTCCTTCCTCCTGAATTCAGTGAGAACTGAATTGGGCTTAGGACTACTTGCAGATTAAATCTTTTAATTGAATTTTGTTATAAATTATTTTCTTGAGATATCACCTGCATAGAAGCTTTCAAACCTTTCACAGAAAGTTGAAGAAATTGTTACAGGGTGTATAAGATCAAATGAGTGAACAATTTTTCAGGGGTAATGTTGGTGTGAACAGACCTGACTCTGTCCCATCTCCTGGTCATGCATTCACCTTCCTACTCCTGCCTGCTGTTATGCCATCTCAGTTGTTTGTGTGGCAATGCAATGAATCAGACTGAGAAAGTGATATGGATGAAAAATAACTTAATTTTTTTGCCATGCTACTTTACAGCCCTAGCTGTTCTATTGGTTTCACAGCGCATGAAGCTGGGCGATGCAGACACATGAATAAATAGCTGGAAGCAAGAGCTGCCTACCTCCGTTTACAAAGTGCTGCTTGTGAATGCTGAACCAGGTCCTAAGTAGTAGTAAACAAGAGTTTATCCTTAAAGACTAGGTCTCCCTTATCTCGGGCAAACAGAATAACAGGGAGTGGTTGAAAAGGGTAAGGTTCAATTTACTGCTCTGTGTTTAAGCTGCACTAAACTGGCAGACAGTCCCTTAGGAAATGCTGCAGCCAGGCACAGCCAGTGTGACTGGGGCTGATCACAGGCAGTGCAAAGTGGAAGAAACTTCTTAAGTGTATTATTTATTAAGGACATTTGTTAAGTATATTTACTAAGAAATGTTTGTCTATTTATAAAAACCAACATGCAACATTTGGTACCGTGGATGGATAGGAATAAGGAATGAGGAAAATGAGAAAAAAAAAAAAAAGAGGCGCATATTTACTATGCAGAAATATCACCTTCTAGTTATGCAGTGTTGCATCCTACACATACCCTGAGCGATTTTCCAGACAGCACTGAGAGCTTGTGTTGACGAGTTATTCTATATAGTTTTTTGTGCTATGCTCATCACTGCAGTGTCCCAGTCCAGTACTTAATTAAGTAATGGCTATAAGCTCAGCCATTAGATAACGGCTATGTCTGAGTTGTGGGACAGTGGAACACTTCTGATTTCTGAGTTCCAGGGGTATAACTCATTTTATCTTGACTCGATGTTAAGAGCTAATCATACATCATGCCTCCACTTCTCCATGGAACAGTTTCCGTAGATGAAAAGCCAAAGAAAGACTGAAAGGGACCTGTCCCCAGTCTAAATGGTTGGGGTGTCTCATGAGAAGTACCTATCATGCACTCAAGATATAGCCAGCGCAACTAATATTTGTCATGCTCTACCACAGGGAGAAGCGCGTATTCGAACACAAATTTGCTCAGCTTTTGTTAGAGAAGAAACACGGAACGCTAGGAGGCAAGGTGTGTGAGATGCTGGAGCTTCTGGGGTAAAGATTGCAATCAAGCGACTCTTGCAGGATGGATGTTTTTTCTGGCCAGGGACAGTTCCCAAGTAGCTATTAACCATGATCTTTACTGTGAACATTTTAGGTGGCCTTTACCAGCATGAAGACTGGGAAAGCATTGAAAAGAAAGAACAAGAACTTGAATCTGAATCAGTTTCCAAAGCAGCCAATGTAGGCGGTGTAGACCTTATCTGTTGTGCCCTCATGTCTGTTGAGTGTCCTTGAACATCAATGCCCAGTTACCTGGAATGCTGTAGTCCAGCCATGAGCTTGCAGTAAGTGGGTAAATTAGGCTTGCCATTGCTTGCCGGTATGGGCTAATAACCTAGCTTCGATAATAGAAAGTTTGTGCTATCAAATGAGTGTTTGAGAGGAATCCAAAGATTGTTCTAAAATACATGGTGGATAGATTGTAGGGATGTGGGACCTTCAAAGAAAGAAGAGTGAATATAGGGTTGTGAAGCCTTCAGAAGGCTTTTATCTGCCTCCTGGCATCACTTCTGCCTTGCTTACATTCTGTGTACCATCTTGTTATTCCTCAAACACAGGTTATCCAAGCACCAAGCCTTACTGGTGGCAGTGCCGTGGTCATCTCTTCAGGACAGAAACAATTGTGCGTCATTCCTGTGTTCTCTGACCATGTAGCCCAACCAGTTCCAACAGTGGCTGCCTGCAGACTTTTAACAAAATGAGAGATTGAAATGGTCCTTGTGAAACGCTAAAATTCAGTGGCTATCATGTATCACATCTGCTGGGTGCTAGAAAGCTTTCCAGCTTGCTGACAGGTTGTGTTTCACTAGATCTCAAAATAAACGAACACAAAACAAAACACAAAGCAATGCTGTGGCTGTCTAAAACTCTTTAAAGTAAAATCATTTTGAGTAGAGATTAAATTGCACTTCTTAATTCTGAGTACTGAGCAATGTTCTGTATAGATGGAAAATCCATTTGCAGTCTACCCTTTGAAAATATCCCACACCTTCTCTCAAAAAACTATTTACACATTGTGGGGACATGGACAAAAAAGTAAGGAAAACTCACATTGATTTTCTGAATAATTAAAATGTGCATATCCTGAAGCAAACCCGAGATACATTCCCAACTTAGCAGATAACTTTTTTCTGGAAGCGTAGCACAAATTATTAATTTCTACAGGTATCTGAATATGATTTGGCAATAGTTCTGCCACATCAGTTAGAAAGAGTGGATTTCAAAAATTTTTCATTCTGCAAAGTATTCTGGGTGTACTCTGTTGGAAACATATGATGGATTGCATTTTTTCATTTTAAATTTAAAGCTTGTTTCATAAATGCAATGACAGTCAGTGAAGCATTTGTATCCTAAAGTATACAGAGGTAGCATTTTGAAACAGTCAACACTTCATTATAGACTTGTTTTCACATTATTGTTATTATCTTGATTATTTTAATCTAGATTAAGCACTGGTTAAAATAACATAGGTACTGATTACTACAGCAATGTAATATATTTTGCATTTCTGTTTAAAAAGCAAAATCAAAAAGCTCTTTACTGTGCCCTGCCTCTCTGGAAAAAGGCAGCCACTGTCATAAAACACTGGAGCAGCTGGACACGTTGCTTTGTTCAAGAGAGAAAGTGCCAGCTTTTGTGCTGTGCAATTCAAAAATACATTTCACTTGCAAGAGGGCAACGATTGCATTAAAACCATCTTTCTGCCTCCTAAATTATGGGCTGTGTCAGGAGCCAACTCAACCCCACCATTACTGCAGTCATCTTGTACGCTGCTTTGCCTTACAGGGGTGTTTCACAGCGGCCAGTGAATGGTGCTCAAGATCAGAAGAGTCAAGAGCACTGTCTCAGGGCTGCCTGGGCATTAAAGCTTCTGGTTTTGCCTTCTGGATTTGGATGGTACCTGCATGTCATAATGGGCATTTCATCCCTGCCTGAATTGGGAAGGGAACCTGCTCAAAGCTATTTGCCTTTGAAGGTGCTGAGTGAAAAATACTAATGTTCAGTCACTGGAATCCTCCCAGCAAGGTCCAAACCAGTGGGCCAGAGGTGATAAATGTTAAATTTCTGTATGTATATTTATCTTTAACAGAAAAGATTAAATAGAAATTTGTAGTAAAATAGCTTAGGTTAAATGCACAGTTATGAAATTGCTTTGCCAAGCAAACCCTTTTGAATTAGTTGTTGTTTTCTTTCATGCTGTTCACATTAAAGTTGCAATTGAAACGACAGTTGATTGAACCTCCTATACTACTTCAGTCATCCTATATTTATTTTCATAGTTTTTAAAAGATTTTTTCAATCTATTCTTTAAAAAACCCAACAGTTTATTACTTAAATATATTTTGTACTCTTGTTATTTACAGTAGCTATTATTTAGAGTAGTCACATGCTAATGACTATAGTTATATGTGAAATGGTAGACTTCCATAAAATGACAACTAATAAAAATGCTCAAATAAGGGAACAGTGAAGGAGGCAGAATCTTTACTTTAGCTCTAGCTATTGCTTGAGGAAACCACAGAGACGTTCAAATAGACATGTGCCTCTGAATACCAAGAAAGCAATTTGCCAAAAACCCAATGTAGCTAAGTGATTAACGTGCAGTGACAGCTAAGGCAAAGTGCAGTCCTTTTGAATTCTGGGGTCCAGCTCCAAAATTAAGTACTGAAAACAGCCTCAGGAGTAGCAAACTACAGCAGATAGAGGATAAGGAAGGAATTAGAAGAGTTGGTACGGCCCTAAGTGGATCTGTGCATTTCCTGAATCACCAGAGGTTAAAGGGAATAATCAAAGAAAATTTAGGCGGTCCTAGGAATGGGAATGTTGTCTTCTCTACTTCAGTTCTAAACTGGAGAACACGATGGGAAGCCAGCTACCCTTGACGTAATATTTTCTATTAGTGAAAATAAGGCATTCTGTCAGACTGAAGAGTAGCTGTAAGTTAAACCTGAGCAGTCCTATCATTTTAAAAGCATAAGAGTCATCACATTCAGGTGGCATTCCCAAGAACTCCGAAAGCACTTATAGATGAAGTGGTTAGGCTGTTAGCAAAAATATGCAGCTTTTATGTGAGACCTGAAGGGTCAAAATAATGCACGTGTATTTAAATTATAACTCTACAATGCTGTCTCCAGGCATTCCCAATGAGGGATTCACTCAAGACTTTGGATTGAAAAGGATAGCTCAGTAGAGTCTCAGCCAATGCCTTGGTATCTGCTAGAAGCCAGTATCAGGACCTTAACTGACAGCCATGATATCTACACTGAGGAAACTCTGAAAACATCCAACCTTTTAGGTCCAGATATTCCCATGTGTACTGCCTAGATATGTCCTGACCCAGCCGCAGTGAGAGGGTCCGGTGTGTGCTAACCCCGTCACTCCCTGGGCACGCTGGCATCCACGGGAAGGAAACTTGGGTAGACCAGCAGGAAGGCAGGCAGGACATGCTCTGATGAAGTTCCCGGTCTGGATGAGGGTGTTGGAGCATGCCGCAACACACACCTACAGCTCAATTTAGGCAAAGCTTGAATGAGCCAGTCACCAGAAGAACACAGAACCACTCTCTTTAGATTACATAAAACAGACACACAGGTAATGCAGAGACCCTGCATCCAGTCAGTTTGTCAACCACACTACAATAAAACACCCTCCTGATTATGGTAGGAAAGGATCCGATTGGCAAAGTTTCTGCAAAAGGCCATCATCTCTTGCTGAGCTGGTATAAAATACTGTCTTGATTTTGTCAAAATAGCCACAAGGGACAATTGATGGCAATTCTTCTTTGACATTTAAAATTCCTTAAATATTATCCTTCATGAAAGATTGCTAAAAACTTTAAGAAACTTCCCTTTATCTCCCAAGGAAATCTGTTTAACCGCTTAGTGGTCCAAGCATGCAAGAGGTAGCACCTTCACTGCTGAGTACCCATTGTGCTGTGATACCAGCAAGTGTTGTGAAAAAGCCATTTACCCGTGGTTATCGTTCTTCTAATGCCCTTACACAGAAAATCCTGATTGCAAATAGGGACTGTCGTCCAAGTTAGATCATATGAAGGCATCACAGCATCCCCACAGACTGGTATTCATAAGCTGTCATATAGTGATGCTTGGAGGGCCTTTCCAAAAATTGCATTTGACCTCTCTGGCCTTTATATCTGGGAGAGAAGCCAGGCACTTTTCCCAGAAAAGTAATTTAGTTAGATATTACATCACTTCTATTCTTCCTTACTTAACTTTAAAGGTATTCTAAACTCAAGAGCTGATTTACTAAACAACTCATAGTGAAATCACTGTAAGAACCATATTAACTGCAAATGATGTGAAGAGCTACAGTGAACTTGGATATCACAAATTCAAATTATTTCTGTTAAGACTAAACAGACTAAACATGCTTTTGATACTTAGCTGTTGATTTAGTTATTCCTTCTTTAACTTGTCTAGACAGTTTCTGAAACAATGAATTATTCAGTGACTTCCACTTCTATCATACAGCTAATCCATACCTCTGTAATAAAAAGGTCATTTATTTTCAACAGTAAATGCTGGCTTCACTATACAAGTAGGTTGGCAGTCTCAGTGTATGATCAAGTTCACAAAACTCACATGGCATTGAAAGCATGAATATAATCCATAAAGCCACGATGGTAAGTGTACACACACACACACGCACATATGCACAAAATTGGATAGAATCTTTAGCTATACAGAGAGGGATAGATGGATAGGCAATCATATTGGCTCCAGATGTAACATTATTGCCTTCAATGCCATTTTCTTCCAAGACATTTAAAATCAGTCCCCAAAAGTAGCTGCAGAGGTAATCACAAACCCCAGTTTAGTTTGATTCACGTACTAGATCAAATGGTTTTTCAGACTGCAAGGAAGACAACTTATTCAGAGCATCGTTTTCCCCGTACCTCAATACATCTTTACACAGTGCGATCACATTCCATTAAATTATACCACTTCATGAAGCTGGTTATAACAATGCTCCCCCATTTGGACAAGATCTCAAAATTAAATGAACTATTTAATTAACCACTGTTGGTATTACATGCCTTTGACAAAGCAGTAGTGACTGGCACTGGATAACTGTGGCTGAAATCCACAGCCGCTGTCTTTATGAGACCACGGAACGTCAGCCAGACTTGGCGTTAGTCTGCACGCAGCTTGCAGGCACAGCGCGGAGCCCGGCATTGAGCGGCTGGAGGCTGGTTCTCCCCAGCCGGCTGCGGCCCGACAGCACGGGCCGTGAGAACCGTGGTGCTCTTCCAGGAGGCACCGTGAGGCTCGGGTTGAAATATCACGTCCCACTGAGCAGTGAGTTTTAACCTGCTTCCGTCGTCCAGCCAGGTGGCACAGCAGAGACCTAGATGGGCAGGAGCTCCAAATGCAATCGTAGTACACCATTAGAGGCTTAAAATTAAGTTTCTGAATCAGATCTCCTCTTAATCATAATATGTGCTATAAATATGTGAGCACAGAGTCTAGGATGAAATAGTTTTACAAGGGAAAAGTAAGACAAGGAGAAGGAAAGGGGAGGGAGAAGGAAACTGATTCTGGTTTGTTACATAGGTCTGTCTGTCCCGGCTTCCTTCTTTCTCTTCTTGGAGGGAGAGAGATTTTGAATACAGTAACTGGATTTAGAAAACGTGCAATATAGAGACATTATATGTGTTGCAATATGTTTTATGTATATTCTGTGGGTAAGTTTATTTTTTCACAGATGGAATGAGCTTGCAAATTTTCTGCAGTCACAAGAGACCATTTTATCCAGTCCATCAGTATTTTTTACATTATTTTGCTCAGACCCTTCCTGTTCTATCCTGAGTAAGATTAACTCAAGAAATAGCTACAGGCCTTAAAATCAAAGTTTACAGCATTTCCAACTCACTGCACACACAGCTTTTCATACAGCGTTGTGTTTTCCCCCATGTCTCTCTTTCCTCCCTCTCTGATAAGCTTACACTTCACTCCACCGTGCCCAATATAGGAATAAGAGCAGGGCAATGTTTCTATTCCTGTCTTTGCCACTGACTCACTGTATAGTGTCTTAAGCATTTGCATCTTGCACTCAGATCCGCTGGTATCTAAGAAGATGAATGTGTCTGTTGATGTTTTCCTTAGGACAAGAGCATTCATGATGTCTCCCTCTGTGTGGATTCCCTTGTGTTTAATGAGGGTTGCGTCTGCATTGCAACCTTCCTATCGGTGAGGATATTAGTAGGGGTTCTGACTTCTACCCAGGTGCCTACTTTAATTACAAACATAGGAAATTAATTTTTCGAGACTACTACCTCTCAGTCAGATTTGACTTCAGCCAATAGCCTCAAAATTTTGAGGTAGGGCACTCGCATAAAAACATATGCACACAAACCAGCATGATCACATACACTTCCCTTTGTAATGCATGCTAAAAGGAGCTAGAGATATTTGTAGAGCGTAATGAGATCATGGGAACTGGAGACACACAGAGACACTGAAAACAGTCGTTTTTATAAGGATAATGCTAGCTAACTTCTGCTACCGAGCCCTGTAGCACTACTATCTGCTGAATATGCAAAAGCATTGCTCTTTCCTTTTCAGTGCTATTTTGCCTTATTTCCATCTACTGTCCCATTTACAATTCTTCACAAATATATTTTCTGTTCTTCAGGGTCATTTTATTGATTGTTAAATAAGAGTAAATGTATTGAGTCAAATTAGCAAGTGTGTAGATAACTCTTACAAACTAAGATTTAGTCCTTAGTATTGGAATGAAAATCGGAGACCTACTGTGGTTTGCAGATGTTGGCAAAATCCACGTACGTGGAACTACAGATGGTTCCAAATAAGACAAGGTGTGGAGCTGGCTCTTATCTTACAGCCTATGTTACTTTAACAGCTACTACTGTTTTAACAAAGTACATATTTTATCAGAGAAGATTCTAGGTAAACCATTTGAATTACAAGTTAGTCTTATAGACAAGCACGTTAACAAGAAACGTGTTCCAATTTTCAGTGTTACAGCAGGAATAACACAGTGGGCTGCTTTATGAAGACTGTGGTCTCCAAGGCACAAAGCAACTAGGATCTTAAAAAACATGACCAAATGTTAACAATCTGTTATGAACCGGTACAGCTAGTTTGCCTTAAATATGCTGATTTTTACAGGCTAAGCTGCCAGCTTTGCTGTTCAAAATTTGTTTAAAAAATTTCCAGTCTCTGCTCTAATTAAGGAGAATACCATAACAGTACAATGGAAGTCGTATACTTACTGGCTTGAAAATTATTTGTATTGGCACTAGTGGATGAAGTCGTTTTAATTAGGAAGCAAAAAGCAAATATAAAATACCTGATCTAAAAATAAATACCTGTTTGCCATGTTAGCCAATTACATGAGTCGATATTTTCTGTTCACGCCCCAATCTCTTTTTTCTCATGACAGGATTACCGTATAAATTCTTCTGAAACAAAGGATTACACCCTATTTGCATCAGGATACTTCACTGAAAGTAGGCTGCAAATATACGCGGGACATTTGTGTGACAACATATATGACAACGTTATAACAGCGAAGGCCGTTAAAGACCGTTGAAATATATCAGAAAACACCTTTGGCTGAAAAATAAAGAGGCAGGGTTTGGGTGCTTGTGCCTGAGGAGATGCGTGAACACCCTTTTGCCAGGAGGCAACAAATCCAAACTAGGGATGTCTCTATGCTTGTGGTTTCTTTCCACAGGATTGCGGTTCAAACCGGAAAATGAAGAGCAAAATACTGTTTTGGTGAAAACACAGCTTCTGGTACGCAGCTTTGCTCGCATTCTCAGCGCAAAGAGGCGCGAAGCGCTAGCCTGCTCCTTCAGCAGCCCGAAATTCGGCCGCGGTCTCCGAAAGGAGGAGATACTTGGAAAGCGCCAGGTCCTCGTCCCCGACGCTTAGGCGAGCAGCAGCCGAAGACTGAGAAAGGGCTCTTCCCAGGGCGACGATGCCGGGGCGGGGGGAGAACCTCCCTCCGTGCCGCCACGAAGCTGGCTAGATCCGCAGGACTCCCCACGCCGTTCCCCGCCCGGCGGCGAGCTGCGGCTGCCCGGGGCTCGCCCCTCCGCTGCCCCCGGCTGCGGGGCAGCTGCTGAGGGCTCGCTTCTCCCGCCTCCCAGAAAGAGACTCGCCCCAGTAGCAGCGCGGCCGGTGCCGGCCCAGGCCTCCGTGTGGAGGCGCCGTCCGCGGGCTTTCCCGTGGAGCAGGGCGGCCGAGGCCTGTACGTGTACCTGCGCGTCAGCAAGTCGTGATGTTGGTGTGTGACTTCTTTGCAAGGGGAGTGTGTGGCGTTGGTTTTAAGACATCAGGCCGCAACAATGAATGACCTTAATTTAGTCGTGAAAGGTGTCTAACAGGAGAGCCGGCCTCTTCGGGTGCTGTATTACTCAGCTGCTCTTGTAGGTGCCACAAGGATGGATAAAAGCGTATGAAGTGAAAAGGGAGAGTAAGCAAGGCTCTTGCCGGGTGCTTTTCAGTGCTAAGGAAGCGTTGTATTCTTCCTTCAGATACCTTCTTAGCGAAGGGCTCTGCTACTCTGGACAAATTGAAGGACCTCTGTAACGAAGGGAAAGAACATCCTTCCACGCTTTTGCAGCTCTATACGCAGGTAGTATGTTTAAAGCATTAAGAGCTCCCACTCAAGAAAATCTACTGTGTAGGGTATGGGAGAGGGCTGGGTGTAGGAAAGAGGGTACAGCAGAGAGGGGATCCCTCTTGCTTGGTGTGTGCAGTGAACATCCATGAAGTGCAGGGCTGATAACTCTGAGTGAATAATTGTGCTGGTACTGCAGGGACAGAAAGGGTTTTGAGTTTACATTCACTGTCAGCAATCTTGCAATACTTTTAACTTGCAGCTTTTGTAAACTAAATGTTAAAAATCACCTTAAAATTGTAGTGTTTTAAGAACTGCAACAAGTTTGTATGTTACTGCACACCACCATTTGATTATTTTGCTGGTAGCATTTTTACGTTGTCTATCTTCTGTTTTTCGTAGGCTGTTTTAGACATTACGTATTCTGAGGAAAACCAGCTTGTGGATGAAGATTTCCCGGAAGAATCTTCCCTGCAAAAAGTTAAAGAACTTATTTCTGTTCTTTCAGAACCAGAAGACCTACTGAGGGAGTGCAGCATAAATGAAGAAGTGAGTACTAACATTATTCAGCCAGAGAATAAATTATTTCATTATTTAAACATAAAAAATCCGAAACAGGGTAGTAGTATTTGTATTTTTGATGGGCAGAATTTAAGATCTTTTGAAAAATTTTCAAGTCTTACTTGTATGTAAATAGTGATTCTTGAAAGTATTTTTTCAAATAACTTGTGTTTTCAGAGTTTTTCTTGCAAACATTTCATGATTCCATGTGCTTTTGGCAGGTTAAATCCAAAGCATTACGTTTGTGTCTGTGACTGTTGCTGTTAAGTACAGCCTGTAAAGTTAAGAGACTGAATATAATGCAGTTTGCTTGTATATGAGTAGTTCATATGGTTTACTTTTGGGTTATCCCAGTTTGTTGGATTTTATTTCAGCCCATCAACATCCTTGGTGCAGAGTTATTAGAATGTCTTTACTGGAGAAAAGGAGCCCTGCTTTACATGCATTGTCATACAGCAAAAGAAAGGAGTGAATGGCTACAAGAAAACATTGCCATATTTAAAAAGGTAAAGGAGATCTGAAAGTTATATGAGCATGTGAATACACTTTTAAAGTTTGACTCTTTGCTTATAAAGTACAGCTTCTTGGGGTTTTTCCTTTTAAATAGGGTTGTGGGGAATTCATAGTGGGAAGTATTTCTGGCTATCATTAAATTAATCAGAACTGATCTAAAAGTTGGTTGGTTTTTTTTTTCCCTTCTCATTTTTTAACTGTACTCAGTGTCTTAATGATGGAGTTCACTACTTGATGAAGATGCTTAGCTTTAGATGCCCTCTTCAGCTAAATGAAGATGTCTCACTTCAAGATAAAGATACAGCTAAATTACTCAGTGAAGGTAAAAAAAAAAAAGACAAAAACAAACTTCCAAAAACCCCACAACCTGCTTCTTTTAACAACTGCTCCACTTCATGAAATGCTTTATTGCATATTTTTGTTGTTTGACTGCATTTGTATTAAAAAACTGTCACTTTTTAGAACAACAGAAAAATAGGTAGGACAGATAAGCAGGCAGCAGTGCTCTCTCCTGCCCCCCTTCTTTTTGACTCAGGGCTTTTAGGAGGTGTCAGTGCTCATTTTCTCAGTGTTTTTGGGTGCACTGGAGGAAAGTGAACTGAGGCAATGGGTGTTTCATGCACAGCACGTGTGTTTTACAAACATCCAGTTGTCAGTTGACAAATGTTGAAAGCACAAATACGACTGCAGAGGATGCTAGATGTTCCCATGTTGGTCTTCTTGTTTAGACCTGGGAGAATGGAGATAGGAACACAGAATTGCTGACTTCACACAGGTAGAAAGTACATGCAGAATTAGTTAATTTGGCAAACTTCTATTCCCTCTGTCTCCACTTCATGTAGGTTGCATTACTGTAGTACATTTTCATGAGGATCTGACACTGCATCAGTGTGTTGCAGGTAGGGTGATGCAGCAGGGGAGGATCTATAAGGTAAAACAGCTGGTGCTGAGAACATGATGTCCACGTTGTACACACTCCAAACTAGCTCAACTCTGGCTGTGGGGGGATGGAGCACCTTCTTGCTTAATTTCATCCAACAGTGGCGCTGCTCCAGTTCAGCTTCGCAATGCAGAGCCAAGTTCAGTAACTGATTTGTTAAAAGATTTATTTAGCAAGATTTGTTTTTCCATGACCGTGTACACGTATGTTGCTTTCTATTCAAATACTAAAGCTGCTGCTGGTTAACCTGCGTGAAGATGATGCGCAAACAGCATCTTCGTTTAGGCTAAATTGTGGCAGACATAGAAATATTCTAAAATAAATATGCATAATCATGCCTGCACTTAATGGATTGTAAAGAAACACTGAAATTCTCTAAGATAAATAGGCAAACACAATTATGGGAGTAATATTTATATGGCAATCTTTTAAGATTTTAGCATTATAGAGGGGCAAAATGGATAGAGAAATGAGCAAGGCCTTGATCCAGGTTCTCTTCTGCGCAGTGTCAGTCATCTCATGGTTAAAATTTGGTTGTTTTGGTGTACTTCTTTAATAGGCTTATACTGCCTTTTTGGATTTTTTTTTTTCCCCAGTGTTACTGAAAAAATTTTGAAGTTAACAAGCTGTGTACTTGCTTATAACAGAACAATAAAGTACTTGATCTAAATTATTTTTGCAGGTATATTTAGTGACACTCACTTACTGGCAATGATGTACAGTGGAGAAATGTGCTACTGGGGACTGCGACTGTGTGGAGAAGGGAGGCAGGAAAGCCCTGAGACGATAAGTTCTGCCTCTAACAGTGACCTGGGCTGCAGATCACAGAGCGTGCCGCTGGATTTCCGAGAAACGGGCAAAAACATGTTAATGAAGTACGTGGCTGCCTGCGAGGGGCCTTTAAGAGGCCGAGGGTGGAACACAACAGCAGCAAAGGAAATGTTGTGTTACTTCGTGACATCCCACAACTAAAAACCGCCGCTTTAGCCGTGCTGGAAGGAACCTTGTGTCTGCAGCGCAGGCTTAGGGAGCTGGTCTCTGCTTCAGTGTCTGACCGTTCTTCTTCTCAAAATGTACGCTTCTCTTACATTAAAAACGTGCGAACTCCGGTAACGCAGGTCCGACGACTACCATCAAGCGTTCCTAGGGGAAAAAAAACAAAACAAAACCAAAAAAACCCCCCACATTGTGCAATAAAGGACTGCGTGTCCCGCGCCCCGCCTCGCCCACCGGCGCCGGCGCAGTAACTGGGAGGGGCGGCGGGGGTTCGGCTTTAATGGCGGCCGGCGGAGCGGAGGAACGGGGCGGTTTGGAGGCTGCGGTGCGGGGTCGGCTCCGCGTCCTCCGGGAGCGTTGGACGCGGGGGAGATGAGCGCCTTGCAGGCGCTGCCGGGGAGTTGAGCCCGGTCAGGGCGGGGACCGGGGGGGGGGGTGGGGGGGGGGGGGGAG
>JAVJGG010000094.1:24085256-24098448 GCA_035590195.1 Aviceda cuculoides | reverse complement strand
CCGGCTGCCTGGTGGGCGCCCTGGTGCTGGGCACGCTGGTGGGCAACGCGCTGGTGTGCCTGGCCGTCCTGCGGTTCCGCCACCTGCGCGCCAAGGTCACCAACTGGTTCGTGCTGTCGCTGGCCGTCTCGGACCTCTGCGTGGCCCTCCTGGTGATGCCCTGGAAGGCGGTCACCGAGGTGGCCGGCGGCTCCTGGCTCTTCGGCAGCCGCTTCTGTGACACCTGGGTGGCCTTCGACATCATGTGCTCCACCGCCTCCATCCTCCACCTCTGCATCATTAGCCTGGACCGGTACTGGGCCATCGCCAGCCCCTTCCGCTACGAGCGCAGGATGACGCAGCGCCTTGCCTGCGCCATGATAGCCGTGGCCTGGGCCCTCTCCATCCTCATCTCCTTCGTCCCAGTGCAGCTACACTGGCATAAAGCCGAGGACAGGAGCTATCCGGGCTCCTGGCAGCCTGGGACGCCCCGCTGCGATGTCAGCCTGAACCGCACTTACGCCATCGCCTCCTCCCTTATCAGTTTCTACATTCCCGTGGCCATCATGATCATCACCTATACCAGGATCTACCGAATTGCCCAGGCCCAGATCCGCCGCATCTCCACCCTCGAGCGAGCAGGGGGGCAGTGGCCAACTCACGGCAAGCAGCCCACCTCCTCTTTGCGGAGTTCCCTGCGCAAGGAGACCAAGGTGCTGCAGACCCTCTCTATCATAATGGGAGTCTTCGTCTGCTGCTGGCTGCCCTTCTTCCTGCTCAACTGTCTGCTGCCTTTCTGCCAGCCCGAGCTGGAGACGGACCGCGAAGGACAGTCGCCCTGTGTTGGCCAAACTACCTTCAACATCTTTGTGTGGTTTGGCTGGGCCAACTCCTCAGTGAATCCAGTGATCTACGCTTTCAACGCAGACTTCAGGCGGGCTTTCAGCAACCTCCTGGGCTGCCAGTGCTGCTGCTGTGGCACACCCAGATCCGCTGTAGAGAGGGTCAACTTCAGCAATGAGCTGGTTTCCTATCACCATGACACCACCTGCCAGAAGGAAGGAGCTGCCTCGTCCTCAGTACCCCCCACTGCCGTCGCTGCCTGGGTACAGCCCATACCCCATGCCGTAAGCCTTCAGGGCGAGGACAGCAGTGAGGAGATGTCTATGGAGAAGAGGCCTGTGACTTCTCAGACACGGGCTGCCCCTGGCAGCAGCCCCAAGAGTCGTCAGGTGCCAGCTAGTTTGCAACTGGATTGTGAGGCAGAGCTATCCCTGGAAACTATTACCCCCTCTGCAGGGCTTGGTCGGTGCGAGGGACCCCATCACCCTGTTCCAGAGGGATAAGTGACTGTGCGTTTCTCACGCACGCAGCCATCCCGCAGGGAGAGATCACCCTGCCTCCACGTAAGCTACGCCCGTCCCCCAGCAAACAAAGTCCCATCCCAGAAGGATGGGAACCTGCTGCTCTTATCCCAGAGGGGTGACAGGCGTATGCAGTCCATTCCAAAAGCATACAGCAGCCACACATTAACCTCTTCCCACGGCCACCTTCACCCCTTACTCTCTTTCACGGTCAGTAGACGTTTCCCATGCACTTGTTCACCCCCACTCTTCAATCAAACTTGTGATATTTATTAAGAACAGTGAGATAATCAGATCAAAATAAGAACAACTCATAGTTTGAGACTCTGTAATATAATCTTATGTAGATAAGTTATTATTAGATTTAGCTTCATTGCTAAAACCCATTCCCCGCACCCACCCAGTTTCACATCATACATGTGCATAGTTCTGGTCTTAAAGGTTTGCATTTGGTTTTACTTCTGGGTTTATTTCAAAGCCGCACGTCTGGATTTACATGTCTGAATCTGTGTTTGGGCTCTTAAATAAAAATTGCTCTATTAAAATATCACTATCTTATGTTGAGTCAAAAGACTTCTCAAAACCCTGGAAAATTAAGTTGCTTTTATGTAGGATCCCAAACACAGTTTCGAGTGCCTAACTTTGGTATCCAGGCTTAATGATAGTTGAGCTAGGATCTTCCTCATCCTGGAGTGTCAGAAAATGTATTCTTGTGTGAGGCTGAAGTTACAGCAGAACAGTGTTTGAGAACTAATACAACAACTCCAGAGTCATTTAAGCTGCTATCAGCTGAGACAGCTGTAATCCTTCCTTTCTCCTACTAGTTCAGGCAGCTAATCCTTCCAGAAAGCAAGCTCGTCCACAAAATAAAAAGTGACCAGGTCATCTCTCTGAACCCATTTCACTACTTGTAGACATGAACAGCAACAAAAGGCAGAGCAAATGGGTGTTGGATGGCTTGCAGGACAGAAAATACTGGGGGAACTTGACAATCATTTCTGTATGTGTAAAAGGGTTCAGCAGATATTAAGGGAATACAGTGGCACCTCACTGTCCTCCATTTCCCTGTCCACCACTTCGGAGTTCTGCTGCTGACCATTTAATACTGTGCTCCACTAACCACCATCATTACCCTGTTTTTCTGTCCTTTGCCTGTGATTGAGTTGATTGACATTGAGTCATCTAAAGAAGATGATGAAGATGCAGCTGTCCAGAGAGAGACATCAAGAATGCTTACACTGCAAGTGTTTTCTTGGACATTGTCTCAGAGATGGCACAGCTGATATCTTTCTGAACAGTGATCCATGCTGAAAAGCCAGACTCTCCTCCCAGTGATCCTGCTCCTGGCTCCCTGTGAATTTAAACGGTCTGTAGTTCTTCAGTCCCTGTACGCATTTCACCCCATCACATTAATTCTTAAGGGAAAAATTGCTTTTGCTATTCTGCTCTTTTCAGGAATGTGTCCTTGAGGGTTAGTTGGGTGTGACTGTGATGTGTTCTTCAGGGCCAAGACTGGCAGGACAAGAGGTAACGGGCTTAATTGTAAGAAAGACCAAGGCAAGACTTCGGGAAAAACTTCCCAAGAATGAGGATTATTAAGCACTGGAGTAGATCGCCTAGGGAGGTTATGATATCTCTCTCAGTAAAAGTCTTTAAGATGATATTGCTAAACATCTGTCAGAAATGACACTGGCATTGTTAATCCTGTCTTGGGGCAGAGGCATAGCGTAATGGTCTCTGGAGATCTTTTCTAGTCCTGCTTCACTATGACAACACAACTCCTTAAGCATTGAGCTTAAGATGTTTGTGGGGGTTTTTTTGGTTTGTTTGGTTGGTTTTTTTTTGCATACAATGATCCTTAGCTATTTCCTTGAAGGCAAAGAAGCATACAGATAAGAACTTTGAGACCCCATTGGTACATTTCCCTTCTTCTCTTAGTGATTACCCATTTTTCTTAGCATTTAACAACCATCATTCAGCATGCCTAGTGCCTCACCTGGAGAGTAACCCTGAAATAAACCTAGTATATCCTTAAAAGAGACACAAGCTCTGTGGTTTTTGTTTTGATTCCCTTTGATTATTTTCTAGGTGATCATACGTGAACTGCACATGGATTGAGATGCTAAAGGGTCAATCAATTTGTGAGAGGATTTTCCTTGCTACATTTCTTCCTTCTTACACAAACCAGAAACACATATAGTAAGAGCATCGGGATCTTTTATCTCCTCCAAAACCCCAGAATTGTATCTTAGCACTGTAAAAGACTTCTCGTCTCAGCCCCTCCACACTGAAACCCACCCTGGGGATATACCGACACACCTGATGAGACGCTGTCCTGAAGTGTGACTCCCTCGCTGCCTGCTACACCTCTGCTTCTGTTGCCAGAGCTTCAGCCGGCTCCATCCCTCAGAGAGTTAACTCTCCCTGCCCACACACACCTTCCTTCTCCGGGCCGGCAGTCTTCTGGCAGTCAAGGCTATGCATGAAATCGTTATGCACAGGAGCTTTTTTTTTTTTGGTTTGTGTACAGTCCTATTATTAGTGATAAAAGCTGCTAATTAGTGGAAGGGAAATATTTACCTTCTCACAAGGTTTGCCCTGCCTATGGGAGCTGTCTCACCCAGGAAGAAGTCTGGACTTACTACATAGAGTGATGAAAGCTTAGTGTATGACAGAGTGGGTGGCAGAAATTAAGCAATGAATAACATTTGAATAACATTTTCTCTGAAGTATAATCAGAAATGCATGGTAGCTTTCATTTATGAAACTATATTTGTGTTAAGAATAGAGAAAGCTATTTGTATCAGTGCTTGTGGCTATAGTTTAAGTAAGGTTCATTAATAGGTCAGATTGTACCTGAAAATAAATGGATACTTAACCTGAAGAAAAAAATTGTTTTTTACTGAAACTTTTTAGAGGGACAATTTAAAATTGCTCTTTGTAAGTGATACTGCAAATAATTGTTTGGACCTAATTGATAATGGTCATTACTGATGTGCAGATGATACACGTTACAATAGTTTACAGCTGTAAGGTCCATTGTAGTAAGTGCAGTGTAATGTTCAAGGCTGCAATAAATGTCAGAAATTGTATATTATAAACTGTTTATACTCATTTTAAGTGGCATATTACTGAAGGTACTTCATATGAAAGCTAGACCGCATAGCCCTTCAGACTACATCTTCTGCTGTTACTGATTTAATGACATAAATATTGATACTGTATGTATTTTTATTCTCCTAGACTGGGAAGGCTCCTGAATGTTAAGCATACTACAGACCACACAGTTCTGTGAACAGTAAATACGCAAGACTTATTTTCCCAAGAATTTTTTTCTAGTGTCTAACTGTGATTTCTAACTGACATTTTTCTCACGACAGGGTAAGCTGCTGTGTTAGATTACACAAGATTCAATTAGCATTGTTACATTCAAGTCTGATGACAGATATTAAAGTTATTACAAAAAGCCAAAGGTTTACTTAAGCAGAAATTAAGAGGCAAAATTATTTCCCATTTACACCATTGCAGCTACTCAAAAGAGACATGTTCCAAAGAAAAACTTGGCAGCACTTTGGTATGCATTTCTGAGTCACAACTTTCTTGGCTTGGCAGGACAAAATCAGTCACAACTGGTGAAGGTATTATTTTAGGGAGATCTATGGCTATTTCTCAGACTCACCTTTTATAACTCAGATTATCAAACCTACACACTTCTTTATGGATTCACCCCAATATATGTAAGGTATTCACTGACTAAAAGCAGTTCACTGTAATGGTATTGTAAGTGTGGAACTACTAATGTCACAGTGAGCTAAAAAATAGCTTTTAAATAGCCTGGGTGTCAAAACAGTCCAACCTCACAGACACCTTAACTAAAAACTCTTACTAGCCAGCCTCTAAACCACCAACTCAAAACGTGTCCCAGTTCAGTGAAGTACAAGTGGTAGGGCTTTACGATGTATACCAAATGCCTTCCTGTTCAAATAATTCCCCCTTCCTTTCCTTCTGTCAGTCTACAAAGTTCTCAACCACCTACAGGTCCTATTTCTTTGTTACACAACTGAAATGAATACAAACTTCTTGTGGTCAATTAAAAGCTCATGTAGCTGAGCTGCCAAGGCAGCCCTTCTCCCTATTACATCACACATGAGAAATAGGGATAATGTCTCCGTAGCCTCCTTGGGTGGAGCTTATCCAGCCGAGAGCTTTTCCCTGCTGTCACATTTCTCTGAAATTGTTCATTGGGTTTAAAAGTTAAGCATGGGGGTGAACGGAGACAGATACGTGCATGCATGTGTTCATGCCTTCTTAGACAACCAGGCTAGCAAGTAAACAGCGTTCTTCAAGGAAAAGGAAACTTAAACCTCAGGGCAGGGCTGTCTGGAGCTGGAGATGCAGCAGAGCAAGGACAAGAACTCCTTCCTGGTGAAAGACAAAAAAGGCTGGTCCCACACTCCTGTGTGGCTGAGGTGCCAGGTGACATTTCAAGCAACCAGCCATCAGGGTGTTGTTTCTTAAAACAAATGTAGTGCCACCAGTCACACGCAGCACCTCTGTAGCGGGAGGCAACAGCAGGACAGCAAAGATGTACTTGAACACCACACTGATGCAAAGTTTCATTTTGTTTCCTAAGCAATATTTTTAAAAGATTAACTACAAAGCACATGCATCCTTGACATTACGCTTACAGTTTTTTTGTTGTTTATTGCTTATCTGTTTGCCTCTCATCGGATTTATGTAGGGCTTTATTTTGCATTACACACAAACTCAGAGATCAGCACTGACTTCAGGAAGCTTGTTACAACTATGACACTGCCTCTACAAGTATCAGTTACAGGAATGAGAAGGGACTGAAAAAGCGTGTGTCACTTGGCACGAGAAAACACAAAGCCTTGGGACAATTCTGGAATTCAAACCATAGTAACAGAAAAATACATTCTCAGAGAAACTCCCTGTTAGCAAAATCCTAATAGGCAAAACCTAAAAAGACTGGATTCCTCCCAGTCTCCTCCTCCCCTTGGACTGGGAGTCTACCCATGTATCCAACCTCCAGGGAAAATCTTTCACCTTCCACATCTTATTTCTCCTTCGCAAATGCACACAAACATGCAGATATTGCAGAGAGATATTAGCTCTTAGATATTGCAAAGTATATTTCCAAGTCATCAGAGGAAACAATCTTTTTCCAAAATTAGTCTTCGCTCCTCCCTTTGTTTCTTGCTAAATTGTTGTAATTTGTTTTCCTGAGTTGAATGCAGACTAAATAACTTCGTGTCCTTAGAAACTCCATCCAAATATATGTACAAATCAAAAATGAATTAAATAGTTCTGATTTAACAACTATTACATATAGTTGCTATCATAAAGGTTAAAAAAAAAAATCACCTCATCCACAAGTTTATAGTTAGGTGTAACTAACAAATGCTGAGTTCAGTGGAAATATCAATGTAAAGGAAAACAAGATCATACCTCAACTGTATATACTTTTTTCTTATCCCTCTGATAATAAGCTGATGCCTTAACATTTCAGTTAAACTTTAATTTCAGTGAGAAACAGCTGACATAGGTAGCAAAAAGAGAAATCCCTTATACAACTTGGTTGTCAGAAGCATCTGTTGTTTTGCTTTTGCCAAAATCACACCTCTTGTGTTGTATTTCAGATGATGCACCTACGCGCACCATATTAAGTATATTTCAATCAGTTGAGTACTTCTCAGTAAAAATTCTTTTGTGAAAAATTCTGTATTCTTCATAAACTGTTTTGGTTTTTTTTTTCTCCTCACCTGGGATGCTGAAGTGGCTTTCTGGATATTAAGCACTATCAGTCCAGTCCCCCTGGACTGACGTACTTAACTGGTTGCATCACCATGGTTACAGACTCCCACCACATAACTCTTAACTTTATTTATCTCATTGTTATAATTTAACTCAGTTTCCTGAATCCTTCCACCTTTCCTGCTCCAAAGGGACATACAGTAGGATGCACCCTCTGGGCACAGGCTACTCCTCAGATTTCTAGTTTCTCTTAAGAACCAATTTGCATTTACACCCAAGAAAGGCACAAAGATGTTAAAGTAATTAATTTTTCTAGCATACTTGGCTTGAAGAAAATTATGGTAATCTTGATCTGGGCTTGTTATCCCTCCCAGCCCCTACCTGTGTCTAATTATTCAAGTCATTTTAAAAAACCCAGGGCTTATGCCTGCATTTCACGTTTTACTAAGTTAACTAGCTACATGACAGGAAAACTGCCTACCAGTGGAACTACTGACAGCAATAATGAAGTGTGGACACGTACGCAGGATCTTCACATGTGCATAGCATAAAATGAATGAAGATGCTTTGGAAAATGTAGGTTTATCTTCATCAATCAGAGGAGCAGAATTTTATCTTGAGCCAGTTTTATTTTAGTTTAGGTAGTGAGAAGACATTTCCATTTGTAAAATTTGGAGAAACCGTTGCTAGGTTCCCCCTTTTCTTTAAAGATCGTTTTCATAGAGTTTTCTGCATTTTGACATTTTAATATATTTTTAACTAATTAAATTCATCTTTGCACCCATCCTCGGTGAGAACACATCACTTCATTTTACTCTTTTCATATTTAAATTGGAACTGGTTGAATGGAGTTTATATACACTATTTCATGGACTCAATTCTTTTGACGACTTTTGCGTGAAAGGTAACTAACTACATGCGAGCAAGTTCTCTGAGCTTCTACTACAATCAGTGGAGATCTAGGTCAAACAAATGCGTCTAGAGTGATTTACTGGACCAGGTGAAGATACCCACTTTAGCATGAGAGGAAAAACTCCCTCGACTGACTAGCTGAAGGGGAAAAAAGCCAATGAAGTGGGATAGTAACAGATGGGATAACATTGTCAAGTGTGCAAACTAGCTACAATTTTTTTTTGCTTTTGGTAACAAAGGTGAATCAGTTAGAGATCATACTAAAAACCTGACAAGAGGTAATGATTTTTACAATGTACGCAGAGCTGGATTTGCTCTTTCGTTTGATGCAGTCTGAAAAGTCTCTCTAACCTTACCATTTAGATTTCAGAAAATAAAAATATGTAAGCCATCAAAGTGATAAGAACTATCAATTTTCCAAAGTAGTTTAAATAAATGAATGCATAAAGTAACACAGAGCCTAGAGTGTTTACTAATGCTTAAATCAGTAATATAGTCATCAGAGGCAACATCACGGCCAATGTTCTTGATGTGCATTTGTTAACAGAGGGGGGGAAATATGTAACAGAATTGAGCTGCAAGACAACAGACTGGTAATTAGACACTTTACCTCTTATGTTTTGGACTATAGCAGAACACTAGTGCTGCCAAACTACATTGTGGCAATAAATTCATTGATAGTGGTGATTAATAACCATAATATCCACTATAAGCGTGTGTATTCTATAGCACCGGTGCTTCCAAGCCATGAATTACAGTAGCACCAGACCAATACCTCCTTGGTGCACTGCCAGCCTGCAGTCTAAAGCTCTTCAAGAGCTTGAAAGAAAACATCTGCACCGCCGTAACCCAGAAAGCTAGTCGCTCCTGCTGTTAAGCCTTTCACATCCAACAGCAATGGTCAAAAGAAATCCTCTGCTCTGCCAGGTGGCCCTCCAAAAAAAGGAAAGACTGTCCATATTCTCAAAAGCCTGTCCCCTTTCCCAGGGCCCTGGCACCTGGGGACAGCGGCTGTCCCACCTTCACAGCATCCGTGAAGAAGCTTGGAAGAGGAGAATCCTTTAGCAACCAAATCGTTCGATAAGTGGCATCAACAACAAAAGCCACATTTGCTGTTACGTTTATGCAGATGTTCCTCCAGCATGACATTCTCCTTTCAAACAGTTTTTAAAAGGTAACAGCGACTACTTCTGCTTTTGTTTCCTTTCCCACTTTTCATTCCCAGCTCCATATTGTTGGGCCCCCTGTTTTGTCTTAACACTTTAGCACTGACCACAGGTATTCACCACAGGGCCAGTCTGGCCACCCAGATGACTTTTTAACCCAACCTAACAGCATTTTATTCTTAGGAAGACTCTTCTTGGAAAAAAAAGGCAATTTTTACTGATGGAGCTGCAACAAAAGTTCTGCACCACTGATGCATTTTGAGAACCTTTTAAGGCTAGATTTTAATAGGTATTAAGATAGCTAGCTCTCAAGATAGTTACCTAAATGACTTCATACAATGTGTGTATACAAGGCACAAGAAAGCACAACATACAGAACCACCATTACTGGGAACAATGGGGCATTTTTGGGACATAACAGCTTACTGCAGGCTTCTTTCAAAAAGGGGCTGGATTTTCACTGTACTGCTGACAACTTATGCTACTGAAGAAGCATAAAGTAGCTTTAAAGATGTTTGTAGTGAAGGCCATGTCCTTGAGGTAGGGTAAAAAGTTGTTATCATGATCCTCAGAGGCACCATCTTAGCACATCTGGGGCTAGTCCAGGGACAAGGGATAAAGATAAAGCATAATGCCTGTTGTGTTGTGCTGATATCTGACAATTCAAATAAACTGATTTTATTCGGAGCACAAGTCACTGCGCTCACTACTACCATCACTTCTGCTTCCAGAAAATGCACGATAGCTGCTTATCTAAATATGCATTATCTTTTTTTCTTTATAGAAACAACATTTTATTTTGCTTCTGAATAATCCCCTTTTTGAATTTAAGACTAACTTTCAGAGACACGCAAGCTGGACAGGCAAAAAATTTGAATTGTAAATGTCTTGTTGAGCTCAGTTGTTTAGTATGCCTTGCCTTATGAAGCTGAAATGTGTAATTTTGGGGAGGCACAAGCTGAGTTCAAACAACGCCTCAAGTCATATGCTTCCAAATATATTCTTTTCTCCCTAGGTATTGCTACAGCTTGCCTGCTCCCCTGCAGTCCAGTCGAAAGAGTCATTCCTGGGAAACGCACTGACAGAAGATGAAGGAAATCTATATACAATAAAAAAAACAAATAACCTTGAAGGCAGAACAGCAGTACAGGGGGAAATTTTTGTGTAGTTTAATAGCACTGAGTATTGACACTAATATTTCTGTATTACTTAAAGAAGTCATACCTTTCCACTCAGGAAATGGTCATCACTATCTCTCAGCCTCAGCTATAGTGTGTTTTCAATTAAATAGACAATTTTCCTCATTAACATTACATTCTGACTTAGGATTTTAGAAGCAGAAGACTCATCACTCTTGGGAAGGGTATCCTGTGTGGTAAAAAGGAAAAAAGCTCTTTATGGTGTATTGCTCCAGGAACAAAGACTTCTATAACTTTAGTCTACTGATACATATTACGATGGAAAATACAAAGAATTTCAGCACCCCCAAGGGGTTAACCTGGAATAACTCACTGTACCAAGCAGGAGTCATTGTGATTTTGATAGCCTTTAGGCTGAGCATCTGACATCATGTAATCTTGTATCCACAAAATAAATTTTCCTAAATGTCAGTCTGCCTGCATACAATCCCACTGCTCTATATTGCCTACTACCATACCAACATGCATCCTCCATACACTACAAGCAGTTCCTTCCCTGCCTGATACCGTGGTATTTGCTGTGATTCTGTTACCACCTGACCTGGTAATTATAAAGGTTTCATCACTGTGCTCTCCTAATAAACCAGGGTGTGGAAAAAATATTTCCATTTCTAATGGAGCCTTTTAGGCCCAGAGAGACCAGGATGCAGAAAGGGGGAAGCAACTATAATCTGCTAACAGAAGAAAAGACACATACCTGACCGTGTTGGATGTAGAGAGATTGCACAAAAGGGCTATGTGCATGCACGAGGTGCTTTGTCCGGCGATGGAACTAATGCTCTGCACACCTCTTGTCTCCCGTCTCCAACAAGCAGCTTTCTTCGGGATGCACTCGGTCCACAACGGGAAGACTTCTTTCAGAAACACCAGGTCTTTAGAAAGATTAAAATGTAGGTCCCAAAGAATGATCCTTTCCGGGCTTAACAAGTCCCAGGCCCTGTCTGGAGGCTCAGTGGTCACCCAGTGAGGTAGTCCACCCCATCGCTGAGGGGACGGGGGCTGCGGCACAGGGATGGCAGTGGAGTCTCGGGCAGGACTTTAGGTGATTTTTTTTTCCTTTGGACCTCACCAAAATACAGCCAGAGGCAGCCCACGTCTCCAGCGGGATAGGCTTGTCTGGCTGGCTATCAGGCTGCCTACATTTTTGACATTCCTGATTTAGGGATGGGAACACATTCTACCTGCATTCCAGTTTTGCTGTACGTACCACAAAAATAATACTCGTTTCCTTTCTTGCAAAGGGGATGACTTAACTAGTTTCTCCACAGCTCTGAAGCACTACCATATGTGTAAAAAAGGTTTCTAGGCTTTGTGATCCATTTTTCTTTCTAAATTGAGGGAAAAACCCTCTTAGAGTGATTTTTATCTTGCTTAAGAAATAAGAGAAGAAACTTCGTTTTTCAGTTGGCCAATTCTGTCCTACTTTGCTAGTCCCTTGGTACATACTGAGAGTAGCAAGGCAACAAGGGAAGTAATTTTTTTCTTTGGGAAGAGCAGCAGCTATGGCATGTGAAGGGAAAATTATGTTTTGGGTTTAAATTCTGTTATCACTTCCAAACTTTCCACAACTGCCACGTGTACCAGAAACCTTTCATAGATGTGCTACGACTACAAGTAGAGGCAGAGCCTGGCAGCAGAACTTGCAGAAGCTACAGTGCACCTGGGCTTTTAGGGATCCAGACCAAAGAGCTAGTAATAGCAAATTAAACAAGAAAACAGAACAGGTGGATAAAAATGTACAAGTGCCGTGTTTACTATTACTTGCTTTTATGGGCAGATTATCCCATATCTTCTACCACAAGAATAAAATACTGTATTTTCTAACACAGAAAAGAAAATGCCTGAAGTGCTTGAAAACCCGTGCCTGCAGCAAAAGCTTGGTAACAGGGCGCACATTTGTATCAAACCAGAAGACACCCTTCTGGAAACTCAGGGGCCTGTGTAGCGTCAAGGCAAACACACACAAGCAAGAATGTGTGGCTCAGCTGCTTTTATTAATACTAGGTTCTTAGTTCTCCTTTTAATTAGGTGTCTTTCCTTGATGTTTCTTTGTTATGGTGTGTTTTTTTTATTTGATACTTATGCATAGTGTAGTTCTACTTAAACACAATATCAAACTGGTTTTAATTTTGCAATACAAGAGCCATGAATCATGTGTTGTCAGAGCATACATGGGCTTAGATAGCCTGTGTATTTCTGCCCCATAAAAATCACTTTAATTTATGGGGCAGGGCCAATTTCATTGTTTGCCTGTGTCTAACATGCCAGCGTTCTCCCCACTACCTCAGATCTTTAGATAAAAACACAACATAAAACCAAACATAACCCATAAAAAAAGGTGTTTTGGTTTTTTTTAGAAAAACATCCACCTTTTAGGTAACCTGACATCTTTCATAATTCTCTCTTTTGACATTAACTCTTCCTTGTAGTAGTCTACGTATCAGCTCACACCACAGAAAACCAATCTCCAGCCTTCAGTTTGGCAGCAGTTGGTAGCAGAATTAAGTTCTGAATAAACTGAATGTCTGGACAAGTTAAATGTCTGAACTTGCTCCAGTTTCAGGTAAGGTACTTTACCGTGATGATATACAGAAAGCATTATCCTTGTTACATTTTCCTTCAGAAAAAATAGACTATTTCTATTATTTTTTATGCAATAAAGTTAAACATACCAGGTCAGTTTATTATATGTTTTATAAATTTGCCATTTAGGTTTTCTGGAATTTTAACTGGAACCTGGTAGGTAAGATCTTTCGTCCTAGAAATCCTTTTTTTTTTTTTTTTTTTTTTTTAAGTT
>JAVJGG010000094.1:24045304-24068795 GCA_035590195.1 Aviceda cuculoides | reverse complement strand
GGCCCAGGCCGCCCCGCAGGGCGGGCACCTGCCGGCGGGCCCCCCGCCGCCGCCTCACCTCCTTCAGCTGCTCCAGCTCGGTGCGGATGGTCTCGTACTCCAGCTCCAGCTCCTCGTACTGCTGCTTCAGCTGCTGCTTCTCCTCCAGCACGGCCAGCCCGTACTCCGCCGCCTGGATCTTCTCCCGGGTGGTCTCGCCCAGCTCCTGGAAGAGCCGCTTGATCTCGCTCCGCCGCCACTCGGGCTCCGACTCCATCACCAGCCTGGCGTACTCCTCCTCCTCCATGGCCAGCGACATGTCGGCGGCGGCCGCCGGCTCCCAACCGGCGAGGCGAAAGGGCGAACGCGCAGCCCGTCTGCCGCTCCTAACAGCGCCGCGGCCCGCGGGCGGCTGCGAGCCTAGTGCCGCACGAGGCTGCTCGGCCTGTTCCCGGGCGGCCGGCGTTGGCCGTGCGCTCTGGGAAGCGCTGCCGGGGCGGAGGCTCATCGCTGGGGGCTTGGACCGGGACCGGGCCGCGGAAAGTGCTTGAACCGGGCCGGGGTGGGGGGGCGCTCCCGGTCTACCGGCCGTTTCCACGTCGCGAGACTCTTGTTTCAAAGTGCTGCCCTCCCCCCCGTCCCTCGCGAAGGCCCTTACTGCTGCGGAAAAGATCTGAAACTGGGTTCCTGTGAATGCGAAACAGGTGTTCGGTACACTTTTTTCCAAAGTTGGGGAGGAAGCCATAAAAGAGACCACTCACGTGGTCTGTTTTGCTGCCCACTCCTTTTTAAGGGAAGATGGCTAGCACAGAAACTCCAATACAGCCCTAGCAATTCATCCCAGAAGAATAGAAATGTTCCTTTGCTGCTTACAGTAATTAAATGTAGATTAGGGGGTGACAACTACCAAGGGGTTTTTTTTCCTCTAAAATGTGCAAGACTGCATTTTGGTGCTAAATGGTCCTTATGTAGTTATTTACATAGCAAAATACGTTGTTCAAAAGGAAGCTAAGTGCTTGCATAATAACTGTGAAGTGGAACTTAAATTACATCGTTTTCTTTCTTAATCATGGAAAACAGGCACCAGAAAAGACAGTTGACTTTGCCAATCCACGCTTTTGGAATGGCACAGAGAGCATCTCTTTCCCTCTTGTAAACCTAACAGCTTGATGGGGAATCTTGAGCCTAGATGGAACTAACTAGAAGAGGATTCGTGTGGTAATTTTGAAATGTATTTTTCCACTCATGCCGTAATAAAACACTGAGTTTGGAAAAGGTAGTTGAATAGGGTCAGTAGCTTCCTGTTCCAAAGGCAGGAAAGAGAAGTGCCTCCAGACTCAGCTGAACTTGCAGGCCATTGTTACACTAGTAAATTAAATGGCCGAAGAACCAGGAAAGAGACCCAGCTGCTAATTTGTACAGTTCAGTCACTTCCTTTCGGTTAAACATCCTTATCTCTGAAACAAGCCAGTTCACATCCAAGCTGCCTGTCCCTGGTCCATGCTAATGCCTAAACTGTGCCCAGGAATTTTGTGGGGGAGACTGCTAGCTGTACCGGGCCAAAACCATGCTACAGCAACAGGTCATGATGGTCCAAGCCTTTGTCTTTGTCTTGGCACTGCTCGGTTTACTAATTTACGCATAGCCACAGTAGAAGTGTGACAGAAGAATGCAGCCAGCACAGGGACAGAAACCACATGCTTTGACAAACACGTGATGCCTTGGTCGTGTATTTTCTGTAATCCCACTGGCTTTTCTCCTCATCACCACTTAAATTACAAGCTGTGCTCGGCAGGCAGGGCAAAGTCAGGCTATGACCAGAGTCCCTCTATCAGCTTTGTCACACATACATAATTCATCCACTGGCTTACATGTGGCCATAATGTTCTGGCATAAACTGTCATCAAATGTGGCTCATAGGCCTGCAGCCATCTCAGACCTTCCCAACTTTTCCAAAGTATGTATGATGAAAACTGCCCTTTCTATGTGCAGGCCCCACAGACTGAAAACAAGACCTGCAGTGCTGCCATTTGTATCTTTAATTAGCCCTATTAGCATAGCTGGAAAAAATATACAAGCTTTTGAGTTCATAAACCCTTCTTTAGGCCTACAGCAGAAGTAGCAAATGCATTAACTTGGCTGTTTCCATTTCAAAACTGAAGAAGGGACTGTTTCTAAAAGTCTGTGGAAGTGTAAATACCTGTGTAAATACAAACACATCCTGCTTCCCAGGTCTTCTGAAGAAGTTTAAAACTAGAACAATTTTTTCACTAGTTCACTGTAAACTCTATCTGTGTTTCTTTCCTTGGCAAAAGCAACTATCAAATGCTAACAGAAAAAAAAATAACTGAGTTAGAAAAAAAGGAGGATTATAAAAAGCATGATCAAAAATAAACAAACTCCCCATTCTTTCCACATCATTATACCAAAACCATACTATTATTCTAATTACCTATAGCCTGACTTCCTTTTTCCGGTATGGCTTCCTGATAGCTTGACTGTAAAACTACAGCAGGTCTCTGTGAATGGAAAACAATTTTTAAAATTATTATACTGTAAGAGTAGGATTCAAAAGAAAAAAAGAAAAAGAAAGAAAAAGAAGGATTGTTTGATATGGACAGACTAAGGCAGCCTTAAAAATGAACCCTTTTTCTTTCTGCCTAGGAGATTAAAGTTTTCTTATGGACAGAGGTATCATTCATGCCAATCTACAAGGCAGTCCATCAGCTCTGGATTTTCAGCTGTCATCCCTTCATTTTGTGAGGATTTCTCAGCTCTTTCTAATTGGTCCCTGCAGTGGTTTGCCTTGCTCTTGGAAGCAAAGTAAAATGCTAGAATTAATAGGACATTTCAAGTGTTCAGAAATTTAGCTTATTCCAAAAGGAGAATGTTTTAAAATTTATTCCATTTGAAGTATTTCCAGATGAGACTTGGAAAAAACCCCCAACCAACAATAATTAGTGCTGTACATCAGGAAATAATAAAAACATGCCTATAAAGGAAAGAGTTAATTTTGGAGAGAAACAGAAGTGGTCTATTGTTTAGTTACTAAAATTTTAAAACTGTAAATAGAAACTTTCTCAGTGCAAGCTACTTTTTCTAAATGAAAAGAGACGCTGATCACTTTAAGCAATAAGCTCACTGCAAAATCAAAGCAGTACAGGTTGTGCAACACTGAATATGTGTACAACTGGATCTTTAAAGGAACTTACTTTCTCCCTTTCCCTTCTCATCCCATCTGTCAAGCTATCATCTTAAACAAGCAAGAGCTAGTTCCTTTTCTGTGCCAGTCACTCATCTGTAGTTAGTGGCGTATTGTATGTGCCAGCTTTGTTTTACCAGCAGATGGGGGTAAAGTGGAATAAATATAACATGTTGTTCTGGAATAATAAAGGGATTTAAAAAAAAAATAGATGAAAGGAGACATGGAGGCAGTGAAACACTGAGAGACTGAGCATTGCAGGGAGGAGCAAACGCGGAGCCAAGTGGTCCCTCTAGGAGATGGGGATACACTGTGAGTTGTTGACAAGCTGTAATGGTAGGTGATTTATTTATCAAAATACTGTATGCATGTGTGCAGCAACCGAAAGAACTGTTCGGCAGCTTGGTGACCAGCTGTGGAGATGGCAGTTCACACAATACATTTAGAGAAGATTCTTTTTATGGTAGGGAGAAGCTTGTGATCCTCACACCAGAAGCACAGTTAAGTGCATGAGAGCTCATGGAAACTAGATTACAGAGAAAAAAGCCTTTAGTCCAGGACCCTTGTGATTTCTTTAAAATGATTCCAGTTTTGCTGTCAAAGACTGCTAGACAGAAACATGCCTAGAGGGCTTAAAGGGAGCTTTTGTTTGTTTTTCTGTAGTGCCTGGAACATGCCTGGGAGGACAGAGAGCTTTTTTAAAAGCATAGACTCCACACATGCAAAGCAGCATTACATGGGCTGCCAGCATGGGAATATGGCAGAGACCTGGGAAATTGTTATTTGTTGTTAGGAAGAAAGCCACAAGCAGCAGAGGAGCAGTAGGGCCAAAGATGGGCATTGACTAGGGATGCCAGCAAAACATTCATTTGTATTTCAAATAGGTACAATAATATGAAAAAGCTAAAAGCAAATAAAGGCAAACTAGAGTTTCTGTCCAACCATGACATATTCAAATTTTCTGAAGCTGACTGAGAGAAAAAAAACAGTGGGCTACTTGTGCAACTTATAATTTGTCTAGAACTGACTGAGATGGGAAATAGTAATTCTCTTGGAAAAATCATTTTAGAGGGACAAAATTTCAGAGAAGCAAGAACTAGTGAGAGACGCTCCTTACAGTTAAATTGCGGTTCAAGTGACATTATTTTAACAAATTTCAATATTAGTTTCCTGTCCCAAATGAAAAAAAAAAAAGGCTTTGGGGAGGTTCAGGCATCTTCACAATCTATCCTGGGCATTTAACAGAAGTGTCCAGGTCCTCCGAGTAATTAACAAAGCAGGTGGGTTTCTCACTGCTGTCCTCCTAATTGCCCTCTGAAGCACTTTACCTCTTTCCACTGATGGTATAAGAAACCTATACTTTTGATTTGGATACCTAAATTGGTTGCCTATGGTATGTAATGTAAATACCATACAGAGTATGCAGGGTGAAGGAAAGCAAAGCACCAACTAAATGCAATGGTTTTTTAAAAAGTGTTACTGTACTACTCTACCTACTTGCACATAGATTGGCAAGATGTTATTTCAGGACAGATCTCTGAGAGGCAATTTCTCAAGAATTCAGATGATGGCTTCTTGGAACCACTAGTTCCACAATATGGGAAAAAACCCAAAAAGAGCCTTTTCTTTACTTAAGCCTAAGCAACACAGTTACTTGGTTCAAGAAGTATATATAGTTTTCCCAAGAAGTAGTAATGATCAAATCCAATGAACTTCAATACTTCTAATGGAAGGCTCCTACCGAAAAGTACTCCATGGGACTGATTCATAACAGGAATTGTGATGAAAAGAAGGAATGTCATTACAGTGGTATTAAAATCAGGTATGAAAACATAAAAATCCTAAGACTTACTGTGAAGAATATATTTATGCAGATTTTTAACTGGGTGACAGAAGGTTCAAAGGTTATTGGGATCACACTCTAATGATCACAAATCGTCGGTGAAACCCAATAGAAGTAAATATTCTTTTTCTAAAAAAGAGGAGGCTTGTGGGAAGTGAGCAGTTATGTATATGTCCTGCTAAGCGTAAGTTATCACAGAGCTAAACCAACACATGACAACTAGAAACATTTCCTTTGGGATGAGTTTTCCAACATCTTACAATTCACTGTAACCAGTAATAATGTATTTATATATTTTGCAAGGGATATTCTTGGAGAAAAGAAGTTTTGTGATCCATTAAAACAATTATTATGTTCCTGCAAGCAAAGTTTAAAATCTCCATCCAAAGATATTTTTGCCTGTAATGGATAAATCTCAAAAGACTCAGACATTTACCAGGTAAACGTATTTGCATTCCTACCTGAATGCAGAGTAGGCAGCCACACTGCATTTAAGGGTCTAATCCTCACTTAAAGGACATCTTCTATTTCATTTATTTGTTCCATGAGTAAATTGAAGACAAAATCTATTTATCAGACCTCTCAGATCAAAGCAAAGCAACACAACAGTTGGTTATACCTTAAATTTAATGTAGAATTGGGCCTAACAAAACTTGGAAAACCCTGGGTGGTCAAAAAGTTCTAAAATAATTGTGTGTTTGAACTGTCTAGAGAGCAAACTAAATTGCCAAACTGAATTAAAAGTCATTAATTTGGCTTGATTTTGAGACTCTGCCACGTATGTTTCTTATTTTTGTATGTATTACCTGGCTAAGTGTGTGCAAGAAAAAAATATTCCAACAGTTTCACTGGTGCTATACAAAGGATTTATTGGATTTTACACTAGAGTATATTACTACAAAGATTCAGTGAGTATTTAGTGCAAGGATGGGCACTGAAACACAATAGCAGAATAACTCCTTATCTGTAGCAGGGTTTTTTTTGTATTATATCTATGTAGGCTATGAAAAAAGATTAATCCTTATTTTCCATTCATTCATTGACAGATTAATGTTGTGTTCAAAGACACTTACCAGCTACAAATACTGATACATTACCAAAGTTCAAACTGTTTAACTGTTGTGATTTTTATATTTTCACTTGGATTACCTTTTACATGCAGGTTCACAGAATTATCGAATAGATGAGTGAATTGCTTCCTTTTCAACTGCTTACTAAAAACAGCTATTAAAACATTTTAAAAGTAAAATGTCTTGGACATCAGTGCCACACAAAAAACGTGTAAAGCAATTTTTAAATTGATTTCTTAATTGAAAGAAGAGTTAGTAGATTGGTAGGCTTTGTTTATTGCCAATATTATACATTTAAAGGATGGGAAAATATTAGCAAATTAAGTATTGTTGCTTTCTATCACAGTCGAGTGATGTAAACGAATGGCAATGTACCATTCATTTATGTACATACCAAAACCTTTTTCTGGATTTTGTATTTTCTAGCAAGAGAGGGAAAATTTCAAGTGCTTTATTCAAACAGTTTATTCTAGGATTACTTCTGTGACCCACTTCTTTCTGTAATTCTTTATAAGCAACTGAGGTGTTTCTTCTGCGCATGTTATAGGAAGCCTTATAACAGTAACTTATGTCCTTATTGATCCATGAAAAATAATATTTCCATTCATTCCAGAAAATTACTGGTTTTCTTCTTGTATCAAACATACCTTGATTGTTGAACTGTTGCCTTATGGTCACTCTCAAGATCATGGTTACACAGTGATACAATCCAGCTGCCTAAAAATAGTAAAGAGTAGTGCTTGTATTTCACCTGTGGCTGTGATTATTTTGCATAGCCTTGTACCCGCCAAGTACTTGGCCAGTACAACCAGTGCCTAGCACCTGATAAATTCCTCTTTTAGATGGCAACATTTTCGAGTGTGCAGGGTAATCCTATGTCATGAGGGTTTTTAGCTATCCAGGAAATATATTTAAAAGTTACCCTTTTTGTATTTTAGAGGTGACTGAATACATTTCTATAAAATGAAAAAATAGGCGCTTTTAGCTTTATAAGAGTTACATAAATGCTAACTATTGCTGTTAAGATGAAGTTACACAGGATGCCATTTTAAGAGCAAGGTTACTTGGGGTTAAAACTAAATATGTCTCAGGTTCTATCACTCTGGAGTCCCTCCAGGAGAGTGAGTGGTCATCCTTCTCCCTTTCCTTTTCACTTCTTCGGCTCATCTGGCCAGGCCCTTTGGTCTTCGAGATAGGATCTCAAAGTACTTAGCTGGAGTATCCTACCTCACTTCACCAGTACATGCCCAGTGGGAGCCTATTTTACTTTCCAGATCTACCTTGTAACCTGAACAATTTCAAAACTGGAAACAGAACAGTGGAATGGGAGATTAGATTGGTGTGGAGGTACTGGGCATGACTAAGATCTTAAAACCTTAAAGACATCTGAAATGCCGTCACTGCACACAATATACGTGCACACAAAATAAATGCCCCATGTGAACTAGCTTTTCCCCAGTAGGTTAGTCACTGTTTTTCTTCAGAAATAATTTCACTGATGATCCTTTCTTTGTTGTCTGGACAGCTCATGCAGCAGAGCTACTGCTATCTTTGTTGATACTGTCCATGTATGGAAACTCTTCAGTGTGGACCAGAATAGCCCCTGCAGTGTAGATGGGGACATAGCAGCCAGCCATTTATTGTGGCCCTCTTAGCTTGTAAACAAAAATCCTGTGCAACAGATAAGCGCTGGACAGAAGTTGGCCTCATTTGTATTTGTTCCAAGTTAAATGATATTCCTTGGGAAAAAAAAAAAAAAAAGAAATGCATGCTAGTTACTAGGGATCTTTAATTGTAGGCAAACAAATTATTTTTGTCATTTGAGTTACTTTGATGCAACTAACAAAGTGCTTAGTGTCAGCCAGGTATTCAGAGCAGAGCAGAGCACTGTAGAACCTATGACAGCATGTGTGGGAGAGTACACAATCGCCACAGGGACTTTCTTCTCTATTTAGATATTTTATAACAGTATCTAATAATTTTATTAGGAATATCAGTTTCACATTTTATAGCTAGATCAAGTGATCTGAAAGCAGTTTGTTCGATGTAGCAAAGATCTGAGTGACCAAAGTGCAGACTTTTCTTATCAGAGTAACGGATACATGCCTGCCCTCATGCTACTAGCATTTTATCCGAGACAGAATGATCACAATGAGGAAACATCAAAAAGTCTTAGGAATCCTCCAATTTAGCCAAAAGAGCTTTTAACAAAACAAAATTGGAACCAAATAAAATCATACTTTTTCTGAGCTATTCTCATTTCGTATCTGCTCAGGTAACACAGAGAGGGCAGCTCTGGAAAGTTGGATTCACCTTATAGAGAGTATGAAGTAGAAACTGTCCCTTTCGTCTAATAGCACAGCAACACCAGCTTCTGGGAGAGAGTAGCTTTGCTTTAGCAGAGATCTCATGGAGTCCTGTAGGTGTAGCCCACCTTGGCTAAGAGCTGAATCAGTCATTTTTTTCCCCAGGTGGCCTGTCTCTGGCTAGCAAAGTGTTATAAAATTTTGAGAAATCATGTTGACTTACATAGAGAGACCTGCGTGTGGGAAGTTCAGTAACATACCTAAGTGCTTTGCTAAATAAGCTGGCCAACTGCCCAGGCCCTTTAGGATAGGAAAGGAAACCAAAGGCTTTGCTTCTGGGCCAGGCAGTTCTGCTGGGGGAGGCCTGAAGTTCGGCATGGGCAGAAGGGGTAGAGAAATAAATCTTGCTGTAGATTCCCTCAGCTAACATTCCTCAGTACAGTTTTATTTATCTATGGACAGATTTATAATGTACTTTGATGCTGAGCTCATAACATTCTTAAAAAGAATATTTAATAAGCCCCTGAAGAGAAGAACCAGTTCTTGTATAAAATCAGAGACATTACGTTTCATTATAGTAAGAAATTAAACAAGTATTCATGCTGAAAAAAGCTATGGGAAACTATACTGGCTAAATCTAAATTATGCATTAATGGCTGCCCTGAGACCACTCTCTAAAGTAACAATCTTGTCAGTCAGATGCCGACTTGGAAGCATAGGCTAAGAGATGGTGTGAGCTGGTCCCTCACAGTGCTGAGAGTCCAGCACCTGAGGCCACCAAGGCTGCAGGCTGCAAGCGACTTGTGAGGCAGCAGGACGGATGGAAGATGGACAGGGAGTACAGCACTGCTGCATGGTCAAAGCAGCATATATACAGTTGTTTTGTCTTTTTTTATGGAGGTAATTCGCCCGTAGAGATGGTAGAAGAGTTCACTGTAGATATGGTAAAAGAGTTAACTCAAGAATGAAAGGGGAGTTAAGTAAAAGCAGATGTGCTGCAAAGTGATATTAGAACCACCCAAACAGTTGTATCGGCAGAATGGAGTAGTCGTAGCCTTGCTATTATTATTGGTCTGAGCATCAGAAATGCATGAACTCCAAGCTATGCTCCCACACAGGCCAAGCTCATAGTGTTCTTCAAGCTAGAGATATGTATGTATGGACAGAAGTCAGCTTGGGACAGCACTGAAACTCATCCTTTAGGAGAGACAAGACTAAGGAGCCAGATGTGACCTTTAGTTACTGAAGTACTTCAGAAATATATTTCTTCTTCACAAAGAAACAAAGAATCCAAGACTGTCTATGTTTGTATTTTGAAATTGCCCGGTTACTGATTTTTTTAATTTCTGAGTAACACTTTGTCCAAATACTTTAGACAGAGGATTTATTGGCCGTTATTCTTTCTTAGGCAAACTGCCAGTGTCCTCTTTTAAACCTCTGCTTCTGCTGCAGCTGATCCCAGCACAAATGCGAAGGCTTAGGTGACTTCATACTCCCCAGACAGAGCTTCCAAACTTATATTGTGTAAAAGCTTGATATAGCACCTCTGTATCTATATTGGGAGGAGCTGTGTAAAGCAGCTAGATATGTGGTTATTGTGAATACTGGCAAATTCTGCTGCTTTTTTCACTCCTGATGCCAAGCACTCTGATGTATCTTGGAACACAGCCGGTGCTATTTGGAAACCCTGCCTTCTGCCCAGTGTTCAGGGAAAAAGAAGTTGAGTGAAGAGAAACCAACACAAACACGACATGCATTATGTGTCAAAAAGTTTCAAACCAGAATTTAAAATCAGTGAAAGACCTTGATTTTTCAGGCCAAAATGGTGCTTTTGTTTTGATAACACCTGCCTTAGAAATACGGCTAAGAAATTACCTTGTAATTCTGCACACAGGCTATTTTGTACCTTGATCTTTTGCAAAACACCGGGGCACTTAAAATTAATGGATGGAGACATTACCATAAATGCTGACCAAGAATCCCAAACAACAAAACCCAGTGAATATATAAAAAAAGTCTCAGAATTTCAGGTGGGGGGAATATTTTCTCCAGTGTGTGACAATTATCTGCACTTTGTGGCTGCTTGATAGGAAAATTTACATTGCTTCTCATAGGAAAAATTATGTTTGTAAAAAGACAAACAATAACACCTTTTCCAGGGACTGATCACAGAGAAGAGAAAGACCTTCCATAATTTCTTAGTATCTTGACTGGTGTTCATTTCACATTCTGCCTTTTAATTCAGGGATCTCTAAACAGCTTACTAATGGGCAATTTTTCCATCAGCTACCAGAAAGTTTTAAATCATCAAGTGATTAACAAGGAAGAATATGACAGAGATAGGGGAACTGGTTTTTATGTTTGCAGCTTAGCTTGGGCATGTTGTGTTGTGCTGTGTTCAAAGAGCAACTTGATGTGGGCATTGACATTCCTGGCTAAATTCAGAAGGAATTCAAAGCAAGGCCACAGTGACCTGCAGGGACTTATTTGTATGTTCTTTTGCTTTGCTGTGTGCCTCTTACTACCTTCTATCACTCTCCCACATTTACCCATATCAAACTAACACACTCCTATTTTTAAACTGCTTCTGAATTTGATCTAGACCCTTTCCTTAAAAGATATATTCATGGTTGTGCATTTGAGCTGCTGAATTGGAGCTTGTTTGCAGCAGACCCAATGACATGCAAACCTTGTTTTTGCATCTGACATGTTAGCATATGGTAAGTCTAATAGCACATTTAAGAGCGAGGCACCACTTTGGAGCTGACAGGCTGCTAACTTTTTAAGCTGCTGCTCAGCTGTAACTGAGAACATGACTGCTCTTAGTCATTTTTCATGGCAAAGAAGAGCATCTGAAATCCTGCTGTGGCTTTAGCAAACCTCTTTGACGTGACCCAAAATGAATTAGAAAGACTCACTGAATCAATTCTTGGCTCTCTTCTTTTAGCTACAGGTGAGAGGGGGCAAGGACGGATCTGATCCCTTCCCCTCATGTCAGGACAAGAACGGCACGTTGAGTCCCCTGTTATATTCCCTCCAGCAACCTGCCTTGCCTCAATTCAGTGATGAGTTTTCCGCTGTGGAGTGTTCATTGTATGGATGTGTGACCCCAGTCCCGACGCTGGCACACACAGCAGCTACACCTGCTGGGGACTGTCACAGCTCCTCTAACTACAGGGACAAGAAAAAAATAAAAGAGCAGTAGTAGGAGGAATGGGATGGCAGGAAAATGTGCCTCTTAAAATGTCAAGCACCACTTTAGCTCTCACCTTTTGCTAACATTTGTGTTGCATCACTTGAAGCACAAGGCAAAGTGAACAGAGCAAAGGAAGGCCAGTGGCCAACTTCACCTCTGAATTAGGGCCCTTGGGCTTAGCACTGCTCAAGGACACTGAAAAGTTTTTAAATAAAACGCCAGACAAAATTTCTGCCAGAGTAGTGATGTTTAGATAAAATCAAATGTGCCTACAAAACACTTAACTGCAGTGAAAATACAGAATTTATAAAGACTTAAAATTTCCCTTCATATTTAGGCAATATATCTAGATAAAAAGATTTTTTGCTTAGTTCTTTCTTAGCACATGTCACATTTAAGTTATGACATGTGGTGGGACGAAATGACCAATGTGAACTGGCAGTGCTCTCTTCTGGTTCCCATCTGAGGAAAGTATAGGACACCATAGCAAAGTGTTGTGTCAGTACCCATTCTGGGACAATGCTCAGAGACAGAACAAAGCCTCTGAGATACGGAGCCTCTAACTCTAGTTATTTCCTAGCCTGGCATCCATTTTTTCCATCACTATTTCTTCCTGCTCTCTGCCTCCTACTCCAAGTTAGACCCAATTTAATAGATAATTCCAGACATTCCTATTCAAAAGTGTCCCCTGGCAGGAAACCAGTGCCCTGTTTTTCAGATTTTTTTTTTTAAAAAGCAAACTAAGCATTTTCTCAGAATGCATGCTCGTATCTCTCTTACCCACTCTAAATCCATGCATACACTTTTTGGATCAGCCGTCCTATCACCTGCCTTCTGAGCAAGGCTACCAAAGACAAATTTAAGGTGGATGAGTAGTCAATTATCTGCAAGAATGAAGTCTCAGTGGGTAATTGAACTCATCTACTTGTAAGACTTAAAAAAGAAGAAAACTGGTTTTAAATATGATGCTACGTATCAGCAATGCAGTCATTATACATTTTGGTAGTCTTACCCTGCTAAAAATATGCTGACTCAACAGTTAAAATATTGTACAACGTAACAGTGGCTCAAAGAATTCTACTGTAGTTTGGCTATAGGTTGTTGGAGTGTATATAGTACAGGTATATCTGTAGGTCTCCTTTCCCTCCTGCTAGAAGGAGGATGATCTTTGACCACATGACTCTTGATAAGGCATGAAAACATCATCATTCAGCTGTGAAATTTATACCAATATTAATCTGCTGGGAAAGTAGCAGATTTGCTCAGCTGGTCTGCTGAACCACTTCTGCAATAAAAAATAAAGACAGATCAAATAAATATTAGGCAACACTTCTTGAAACTATGATAGGTTTTTTACAGTGTTTCTGTTACAGCATTGCAACAGATTGGTGTTGGTTATCACCATTTGAGCTGATTGAATGATACTGACACTGAAGTACAGAAACCCACATATGCAAAGGAACCTCGTGCTCTGTTAAATTTGTGCAAACTATTGTGGCTGATGATGCACAGTGAAAGTAGAATTGTCTTAAAACTCGGAGCACCTCTCACTGAATGGCCTTCTAAGCATCTCCTTGCCTCATCAAGTAAAGACTGGTAGTAGCAGTCTCAAGTGGGAGTTTCCACCTTTATTATTACTTGCACTGTAAGGGTTACACACTGAGTCTAGTAACATTGTTCTGGGAACGATCTTCAGGAGTATAATTACTCTTTCAAATTCATATGGATAAAGAAAGGAAACGATCCCAAGAACAGAGGACCTCAAAGACCCACGAAAGCAAGAGGAATATCTCTGCTGACTTAGCTGAGAACCTATCATTAGAAATGTCAGCTGCAGAATCATGGCAGGGACCTTCTATATTTATATGGTAACAAGTTATTCATCACTTCACACTAGTTTGATGTGCTTACACTGAAGTAGGTCTCATTTTTTCAGAAAATCTGTGGTTTCATTAGGCAGAGTTGTTTATAATCAAGATTGTATCCAACTCTAATAGGTTTATACAGTTTAAACAAGATAGAGATTAATGCCTTATTTTGATAAAAATGGTAGAAAGAAGGTTTTGCTAATTTCAACAAACTGATGTAAAAAAAAAAGATATCTGAGTCCAGGAAGCTCCCTACCTTGGACAGAATGACCTTTACCTGCAAAAGGGGATTGATTTACCTTCATTTTTGTATGCGGCTGTAATAAAAAACCAGGGCACAAGCATGAGCCTGGAATGCAATTTACAAAATATATAGTGTGCTATAGACTATATTATGTATTTTTAAAGTTCTACATGCCATTTAAAAACAGAGAGGACAAAACTAATGCTATATTACCTGTAAAACTTATAATAACAGATGCTAGAAGTAGGACGTACTAGAAGAGACATTACGTATCCCTGAGTCTAAGGATGATCTAGACCTTTTGATTTAGAATAAGATCAATAACAGAAAGCATGGGCACTCTCCTGTGTTCAGAATCTTTTTACAGAGATTTGACAGTAGCCAAGAATACGTTTAGACTTGTGAAGCTTTAGGATGTAGCATATGAATCAGCAATCTTGTTTTTTGGATGAACAGATAATGAATCATCACTTCTCTTCCTCTATCTGTTCTTACATTGTGTTACATAAAAGGGCCAGGCATACTATTTTATTTTCTGGTATTATACCTGCAGGGCATTCGTAACCTGGTTTTGGATCTAGCAGCCCTGATAATGAGGTGTCATTTCTAAACCAGAGACATTCCATTGACCAACACCCCATCCCGCTTTCAACATTGCTGTGCTATGACTATTATGGCTGTTATCTGGAGAAGCCAAACGTGTAATGCATGATGGCAGTAATAAAACTGATACATCATTTTTATGCTACCGTTTCTATACAGAGCTAGAATTTATCTTTTCTCGTGCTCACTGTCTTTATGACTACCCTGAGAAGAAAAGCTACAAATGGAGCAACTTTCCTTTCCCTTGGGAGACAGAGAGTTTAAAAGTTAGCATTCTGGGTTGGATGGAAACAGATTTATTAAGATGTATTTTGTAAATATTTTACTTCCTCCCATTTCCTCCCTTACTCCCAAAGGACAGAATCACAACTTCCTCTCCCATAACAGCCGGTTGATATGGCCAGGCATTCACTGGCTCAGGAGATAGCTTGCTCCTGCCCTATCAATAGGCTGCAAACTGCCTTTACTGGAATCCATTTCTCTCAGCCTTTCCTGTTAGAGCTATGCAGCTTTGCATACATAAATATACTGCTGGGAAATATACAGGCATATGAAAAAGGATCAGGAATTTTAGGATGGGGTTTCCGTAACAAAGGAGAAGGACATCAATGACATGCCACCCATGCCATGTATTATTTTGTGTCCCATCTCATTGTCTGGGAAGGGGTCCCTGATAACTCCCTGCTAAAGGCAGAGAGAAGGTTGGGTTTTTTTTTAAAAAACAGTTATGTTTCCAAGAACCACTCTGATGAACATTTATTCCTCTAAACATTCTGATTTTGTAACAAAGAAAAATTCCTAACTGCCCCTGGTTAAGAGAAGCTTTTTCCTTCTTACTAGTCTGGGAATAAAAACAGAATTATTTTTCCTCTCCAACACACTCAGTGCTTTCTCCTTCAGAGGAAAGTCCTCAGATAACTCCTCATATCCTTAAATAGTACATTATGACTAGTAAATGTATGTCAGTGTCACCGAGGTGAGATCTATGCTTTCGTAGTAGAGTGCAAGTTAGATGAAGTTAGTGCATGAGCTGTGTTTTCCTCAATGAAGAAAGTCCATCCACTTGCCTGGTTAACACAGTGGCTAAAAAGAACTAGCCAGGAAGGATGTGTGTGGGTTAGACTAGCATTTGAGTAACCTTAAGTGGTTTGAAGCAAATTTTTGTTGGTGTGGTGTAGGAACAGTATGGTGAAAGAGTGGCTGTGATTTTTTTGCATTAGATCCCTTTTTAATGGGCTTCAGAAAGAAAAACTGAAAGGTTGCCAGCCTGAACACTTAAGTGAGATGAGGTAAAGTAGTAATGAAAATCTTAGTGGCTTTTGCTAAGCTATCAGGGCAATAAGTCTTTGGTAAAAGATTATGGGAGATAAAGTGGAAGTGTGGTGAACCAGTTTAGTAGACTTGGAGCCAGAAGGGAGGAGAAGGTGAAATGTAAATTGACAGCATGAGAAGTCACACAACCAAAACAAGTTAGAAAAAATAGGAAGATGGAAGCAGCAACATGTGTAGAAATAAAGATGAGGAAGATCTTAAGATGTAGTGTTGAAGGAAAAGCCTCCAAAGAGGTTTGAAGTTGGCCTATCCATGACAGCAAGCAAAGCAAATGGTTTCTATATCAGCATTTTGGGGAGAACTTTTTTTGAGTTTCACGGATAAGTGTGAACAGGTGTCATTTGGAAATGGAGGCAGATGTTAAATCAAAATGCCTGAAGGCCTGAAAGAAAGATTGCAATAGTCTGTTTACAGGAGTGCAATATCCCTTCCATACATGACTGAAATCATATACGAGAGAGAGAATGATTTGCAAAACTGCCAGATTTGGAACAAAGAGTAATGAAAAGAATCCCCCAACCCACAAATAAAATGTAACTTATGTATGCCAAAATACCAATGAGATAACTGCTGTTTCCCAAACAAACCAAACAGCCCTGAAGAAATTGCACAAATTTCTATGTACCAACATGTACAGAGGCTTTGCCACAGCAAACAAAGCAGTTCTGCTTGTGCTCTATGTATGAGAGAACACCATGGACCTTGTTTAAAATCCTGAAATAAAGGCCAAGGGAAGTGATTATTCCCCTCCATGGGGCACTTGTGAGGTTGCATCTAGACAACTGTGTCCAGTTTTGGGTCCCTCAATAAGAAAGCCTCATGGAATAACTGGGGTGAAACCAGTGGAGGGTCACCAAGACAGTTAGGGGACTGGAACGCGCTGCACAAGGTGAGGCTGAGGGAGCTGAGTTTGCTTAACTGCAGAAGAAAAGGCTAAGTAACAGTGGGTCGGAGTGCGGCCTCCCACTACCGAAAGGAGTAGAGAGAAGATGGAGCCAGACTTTCCCCCCTGAGATGTACGGCAAAAGGAAAAGAGGCAGCGGTCGTGTGTTGCAGCAAAGGAATTCCAGGTAGATAAATGGAAGAAATTATAAGAATGGTTAAGCACTGGCACAGGTTGCCGAGAGAAGCTGTGGACTCTGTCCTTGGAGGTATTGAAAGCTCAGCTGGACAAGCAACCTGAGCAGCCGGACCTAACTCTGAAGCTAGTCCTGTTTTGAGGAGGAGACTGGATTAGATGACCTCAGAAGGACTCCTGCAACCTCCATTATTCTATGACTGTAATTCTCCAGAGAAGCATGCAAGATTTTTCTCACTGATTAAATCCATTTTAAAGATTGCAAAACTTACTGTAAGGATTATTGCATATATGGAGCAAGCACATTTTGACAGTAAACTCTCTGTGTTCTGGGAAGCAGCATCCAAGAATAACCCAAGGAAACCAATTTATTGCAAATCTGTTATTTAGTCCACAGACCTTTCTACACTCAGGGCCCTAACTACTTCCCCTCCCACTGCGGGATGAAACAAGACTGATGCTGTTACAGCACTTGGATTTAAGAGCTTCATTCTTTCCAGCAAATCTAAAAATGAAATTAATCTCTGCATGAAATTTGACCTCTGTGAAACTGGGGAAATATACATGCATACATATATATATATATATATATATTTATGTTGTGCATCCAAAAAGGATAACTAGGTCAGATTCTAGGAAACTCCGATTTTACAGCTGAAGTGATTAGAAATTAGACTAAATCTGAAAGAGAAAAGGTTCATTCATGTCTTAGACCTATGCCATAGGGGAGCTTTCCCCCCTCCACATAGCAAATGCAAGAAAAACTTGACACAGAATTTCACCGTACTGATTTCCAAGCCCTGTTCTTCCCTTGTGATACACAAGATAAAAACAACCTTGTAAAAGAACCTAAAATACAGGAACGGATCATGTCTCTTGGGTGGCCGAACAAGAAAAGGAGCATTATTCAGACTGTTAAAAATCTTCTAGACACTCTGGGTGAACATATTGCAGATGTTAGCTGGGCCGCTGTCAGATATAGCAATGCTCATTCAGGATGAAGGTTTTCATTCAACGTAAGTCTTATGGGAATGGTAACCATATTGAAAAATCATGTGGCTCCTGCAAGGCTGTAAGGAATTGTTCACACGTGGATAAAGAAATCACATTTCTGCTTGAAAGACAGCAAAGAACAAGAATACTGCCCACATAGCTGATGGAAGTGTCTACTCAACCAACGTTTCCTCGGTCACACAGAATTAAACATAAACCCAATTGCACAAAGCAGCATTTCACTTACTGTTTTCTTTGGAAAAGACTGCCGATCAGCAGAGGTAATTCCTCCACCTGGGCCTAGGAAACAGAATAGAGAATAAACACTGATTATCTATACACAGCAACATGATTTATATTTATGAAACATTTGGCCACAGAATCTCAAGGTTCAACCTTCTTGGGTGTGTGGTTAAAAAAACCCCAAACCACAAAAAATGGGAAAAGAAATTTAGTTTCAAAAAATACTGAAATACCGCATTTCGTTCAAACATCTAGAAGGGCCTTTGCATTCTCAAAAACTGGTCTGTATTCTTAAGCCAGATTTATACTCATGTATAAAATATATGTTTGTGTTTTGTTTTCTGCACTCTTGTGAATCTTTCACTGGAAGTTCAGATTATTCCAAGAATGAATACCTACATTCATGTTCTTCCTTCTTTCAGTTTTTCTTTCCCTTTTTACTCTAAGTAGCAGCAATTTATAAGTAACATGGCATTGTCTTTATTTCATCAGTTGCTTAGTACATACAACCAAAGCAATTATATTTTTAAAAGGCTGCATTTTGCATAAAAGCTGTTTAAGGGAATCTTGCTGGAAATATCCTGAATTTAATATAATCACATTACACAAAATATTGAAGCAGCCTGAGATACATTTTCTTGCTTTTTCTATGTCAGTTCTTTTAGAAAGCAATGCACTTCTCTTGCACTATGCATTTCCAAAGCAATGACTCATCTACCGTTGACTAATCTGTCATTAATCAGTCTTAATAAGATTAGACATTTAAAATCAATTCTAGCTTCTAATTCAGTCCAAAGCTTTCAGTTTCTAGGAATTTAAATGCCTTAAATTTAAATGCCTTTGAATTTAACCTTACAACGTTCTGAGACCCAGTACTGGCAAGAATTTTGCTATTGACTTAAAAAAGAACCAGACCTAGACCCCCTGCCAGTGATTAAGGAGTTAGGCCTACATTGTATCCTGGTGAGACTGATTATCCTTATAATCACTGTAAGAGAACACAAACCCCACCCATCTTTGCATAATTTCTTGATGACTTTGGCTGCACGCTGCTTGCCCCTTTCCAGGGGATGGGTGTATTCTGCTAGGCAGATCTGTGAAAAGGCCTGATTTCTACAAGCAAGCTGCAACTGGGTAGAAAATGGATTTACTGTTCTGTCAAAGTCTGAGTTTTCTAACATTGTCTAATAATGCAATATATAGAAAAGTTACACATTTCTGAAAAATTACTATTCCCATCCCCAACTTTATGTCATCTTGTCTTTTTGAAATGTTTCATTTAATTTTTTATCTTCTTTCTTTCAAAATTTAAAGTTTATTCCAAAAGCACCATATTCCAAACAAACATGGTTTAGCAGCAATTTCATCCTGAATGATACCAACAAAAAATGCTCTTGGAGTCTCCCAAAGCACAGCAGTATTACCATGATAAAGAGGAGTTTTGTGGGCACTGGAATACTTCTTTTCCAGATTTTCTGTGATTTGTCTGTTAACAGGTGGTCACAAGCTACTGATGTCCTCTTGGTGAGGGGATCCCAAAGGCTCGAGCATGTTAGGTCTGGCTGAACCATGAGGAATGGGGTAATAAAAATTCTAAAAAGATCAAAAACTTATTTATTCCTTATATGGATTGTGCCAGTGATGAAGAAATCCCTAAAACAACAAAGGAGTTTCCCAGGACAAGTTTCCTTGGTATATATTCGTAACCATTCATTAGGAATTTTCAAAGTTCCCCAAAAGGCTCTGAGAAGCAAGTAAATAAAATACCCTTCTATTAAGACTAAATAAGCCTTCTGCTCACTGTATTTCATCAGATAAATCACTGATTTTAAATTTTCAAAGGCTCAGAGGCTCAACTCAGTTTGGACTTCACTAGCCTTGCTACGTACCCGAATAATCACTACTTGCATCGCAGTCACATTCATAGAAACCTGCTGCCCAGCTTCATAGATAACACACATTTACAAAGATTAGTCTTAGTAGCAGAGAGTGAATATTGAACAGAAGAGCTCAATTCAAGAAAAAAAAAGCAATCTGTTGTATACCTTGTGTGACTGTGCTGTCCCCCTGACCTAATGGACCATGTCTGTCTATTATTACAGACACTCTTTCATTAAAGCTGTGTTTCATTCACAGGTGTCGAGTGATGCTGCAGGAACCAAATACATGCCAGCCAAAAGAAGGTGGATGTTTTCTGTTTCCTAGTAACCCCAGTGTTTTGCCTTTGCCCTAGCAATTGATTTTAGTCTCAAGCCCCAAATCAAAACCTTCCCTGTTAAATTGCGTACTATAACTGCGTTGAGCTAGCATTGCTCTCCCACCCTGCAAACAGCAACAATTTTTCAAGGGATGCATTACTATGCAAGTGAAATGGGGATTTATATTTTTTTCTCTCTGGACTTTTTTTCCTATAAATGTGGTCGTGACTTAAATTTGCTCTGAGGAAATGCTTGCTTATCTTTGCTTCAAAGGCTTCAATCAAATGACAAAGGCCACGTGACTCTTTCTATATCCTCAACTGCAACATATCTCCTTTCTTCCCTCCTGGAGCTGTGGGGAAGGACAGCAGAGAAGCACAGCGACCTGAGAGTAATGAAGTCAGCGTAAACCACAAAAACCTTGTTTAATTACTCAATTTCAGAATACAGACTGAAAAAAGCAGTTCTTTCATTCTGCTCTGCCATAAAATAACCAGAACCAACAAACAAATGACCAAAGTAGCCCATTGCTGCCCGATAGCTGACAGAAATGCACAATCACTCATTATCTGCTCTCAGAGCTGCTGACTGAAAAGCATTGCTTAGTTCAGACAGGTGAAGAACAGAGAGACCCAGAGGGCTGTCCACATACAAAAAAGCATTCACTGTGGAGCTAATACCATGTATTTGTCTTTGAACAGAACAGTGTGAACCCAATTGCCTGCTTGTCACCCAGCAACCTCAGTGAACTCCTTGTAAAGTGAGCCTGTGCCTTACATTGCCTCCGGATCATCTAGGCTGCAAACTATTTTTAAAAATATACATTTAAAGTTTACTGAGACTATGGTCACTATACTAAAAAGGTATTTACTATAGCCAACTTGTTTCAATTAGCTTCTTACATTTCAAGTGCAATGTTTTCAGAAAGAGAACTAGTCTAGGTAGTCAATTTGAGTTTCCTTGTTACAGTCGCAGCTGAAGGTACAACCCCCTATGATGGGGCTTGAATTTATAATCAACCGTGCCTCTTCCAGGAATATATTTCTGCCATTTCTTCTATGTGCACCTACAAATGTCAGGAAAGCTGATATACCGCAAAGTGCTGTCAAATGCACAGTAGGACAATGATTTTTTTTCCTCCGGTGTTCCCATTTTAGCAGCCCTATTTGAAGGCAAGACAGACAGACAGACAGATCTACATTTGAAGCTGCTGATGACAGGAGAGCTGCTGAACCAAAATAACTGGAAACCTGAGTCCTCTATAAAAAGCACAGCGAGGAAATCATCATTGACAGTGCAAACTGGTGTGCTACCTCAGATAACCCCATCGGTTTGCCTCGATGCGGAGACATCTCCTCGGATGAGGAAAGAGTTACCTTGGCTCTGCACAATGCTCTCTGCTTGTATTGGCAACCAGAAACTGGAACATCAGTCTACGGCCATGAATGTGCTCCGGGTTACCAAGTAGGCACAAAGTTGCTGTCTGCAGTCCATATTTACTGACTTGGGCAATGATCTGCCCATGAAAGGCTCTGTATCTCACTGCTGTTTTTTTGCTAAGCATGTCACCTTAAACAATCTTTCATGTTGTTTTCTAAGTTGGGCAAAACAGGTATTTTAACACAACAGGAACAAAATTTTTTATAGTGGCAAACATGCAATAAGCTACTACATAGTTGCAGAAATACGCGTAGCAAAGCCTTGAGGCAACTCCTTTTGTGCAGACTTCAAGCGTGGAATAAAATAATTCCCCAGGTCTTATTTAGTGCCTGCACATAGGTAGTGTGATACAGCAGCCCCAGCTGCCGCACGTGCTCCCCAATAACGCAGCAGCCCAGCTAAGCGGTGCCGTGGGGGAAGCTGCACGGACAGAGGTTCAAGCATCACAGGCTTATGAAACTTCTCCAGAGTTATTCACTCACTTTTTACAACAATGGGGAAATACAGAAGATTTGCTAAATGCCAGATATGTGCTGAGTCCTCCCTTAGGCCTGCGAGGGATGTTGGGCCCTGCTTACTGCTGCCAGGCAGGCGGCCGGGGCTGAAAGTCTTTGTAGTTCTTTCTAAAGAGAAATAAACTCCTTGCAACTAGCAAGGCTTCCAGAGCACAGGTACTGTTTTCTAGCACTTTCCCTAGGCAAACAATGAGAAAATATCATCTGCCTTTGAAAGGGAGCTGGCAGTCACCAAGAGATAAGAAAGATGGAGAAAGGAAAGGAGAGGAAGAGGATGTGAGTGGCAGGGATGACACTTGAGAAGTGGAGGAGCAGGGAAGGTCATCCTGAATAACTGGCGCCAGGGAACCGAGCAGTACTTTCCAAAACCTTGTCTGCATTGCCAGTTAGTGCTTCAGGCTTCATCTGCGTGACACTTGGTGTCACGTACTGGCATGAAAGGCGGGAACTTTGGTCACCAAGGGTCCCAGCTAAGAAACTGAAGTCTTACTGTCTATGAATACTTGCATTATACGTACGGAGACAGTGTACTGATATGTGTGCCACACATCTATCAGCAGAAGTCTTCCCTCTCCAGCCCTTTCATGACTGTTTTTTTCTCTCTGCTTCTGCATAGCTTAAATCCAAAATGGAGGTGTCCTTGTCACCACCTGCCATGCTCACATACTATCTCCTAATAAACTCGCACATAGCAGCAGAGCTTTTGATTCTTTTTCTGCTCACAAATCAGGAACAGAAAAATAATTTGGTGAGCCAGAAAAATCCTGTGTCATCTGTTCAACACTGTCGGGCCCCTTCGCTTTACGTAAAGCACAGGACTTCCTGCTGTTTATTTGCGCATGGTCTCATCTACTGGTGAGAACTATGAACTCAGAAAATTACAGTTCACAGACTCTGTATCACATCTTTCAGGGTGACCGCAAGTCATCTGTTGCCCTAGGGAAAGAGCAAATGGGCCAGCGAGAAGGTGACAGCGAAGCTCTCGATCCCCAGAAGACCACAGAGGCAGCCAGCAGCTGGGGCGCTCTCTATGAAGCGCAGTGACTTGGGGATGGACCTTCTCTGGGTGACCCACAGCCTGCAGAAGACAGCACGCTGCCACCGTGGGCTCTCCCCCCCTCCCGCATCCGCAAGGGCCCGTCGGCCCTGTGGGTCCTGCGCGTGGGGCCTTCTCGGAGGCAGGTAACGCAGCATCGCTACGGCCAACGCTGCGGGGGCCGCGTTCCGCCAGTTTTTCTCCCTTTGCTCTAGAAACGGGCAACAGATAGAACGCGGGAACTGCAGCAGGGCCTGTCGCATCCTCAGACGGTGCCTGCACATCACCACGTCTGGGAGGTGAAAACCCATCGGCACCGTTCAGATTAAACGTCCAGAAGTACAT
>JAVJGG010000094.1:24001837-24036228 GCA_035590195.1 Aviceda cuculoides | reverse complement strand
CATCACCACGGGCTGCAGGGGAATCTCTGCTCCGGCACCTGGAGCATCTCCTGCCCCTCCTTCTGCACTGACCTGGGAGTCTGCAGGGTTGTTGCTCTTACATGTTCTCACTCTTCTCTCTGGCTGCCATTTCTGTGTCCCCTGCGACTTTTTTTCCTTCTTAAAAATGTTATCACAGAGGCGCTACCAGTGTTGCTGATGGGCTCGGCCTTGGCCGGTGGTGGATCTGTCTTAGAGCCGGCTGGTGTTGGCTCTGTTGGACATAGGGGAAGCTTCCAGCAGCTTCTCACAGAAGCCACCACTGTAACCCCTCCGCTACCAAAAGCTTGCCACACAAACACAATACAGCTGACAAGCTGAATGATTAATGTACATTTGCAAATGGGAATGAATTTGTCCAAAATGGAAGAAGCCAGGCGGTAGTCACTGGAGGGGGAAGAAACAGATTCCAAAAAGAATTTGAGATCACAGGAAGTAACTAACTGAACATCGTATCATTGTTTATAAATACCTGATGATTGTGGTGAGGAGCAAAGAAGAATGAGCCAGACTCTTCTCTGTGGTGACAGGACTGTGACAGGACAACAGGCGGTAGGCAAAACCTGAAACACAGGAAATTCCCCTTAAACATAAGAGAAACTTTTTCACCGTGAGGTAGTCAGACACTGGGACAGGTCACCCAGAGAGGTTTTGGAGTCTCCATCCTTGGAGATATTTAAAGCCAGACTGGACAGAGTCCTGGGCAACCGGCCCTAGGTGGCCCTGCTTTGAGCAGGGAGCCTGGACAAGGTGACCTGCAGTGGTCCCTGCCAACATCCACCTCTCCGTGAGTCTGTGAGAAGTTGACTGTGGCTTTTCAGAACCTACATGGAGATCGCAAATGTGAGAATAGAAGGACCAGAAACTTACCCATGTGGCAAGATTCAAGAACTAGGAGCTGACACTAAATAATTTAAGTAAACTGCAAAGTTTTGACGATCTGACTTGCTGGGGGAAGTACAAGTGTAACCATGATGCCAAAGTTCAGTAATACTTGTAAATTTATGGGAAACATGCCCTCCTCTTTCTGACTACAGAGGACGATCAGGTGTCATGGGCACAGAACTGAAGGTGACAAAGATCTTTTGGATTTTAAGGTAGCTTGAAACATGAGGGCACATGCGAGTGGCACATCTCCTAGTTCGCTGTGTCACTGGGACAGCAGTAAGTGTATGTATGTAGCGTGTTGCACATGAATGGAGTGCCTTAAGAGGCCTGCTTTGGTTCAGATATTTATCTAGTAGATTGTACATCAATTAGGACCATGCAGCCTTTTTGTCCATCTGTAGTGTGCTGCAAGCATTCATGTTACAGAGCCTAGTTTGCTGCGTGTCCTGCTTCTGTGAAAAGCAGAATATCCTTTTCATCCCTTCCTTTGACTCTGGCAATTTTCAGAAGTGAAGGTGGTGCAGCTTGCCAGCATCTTCCATGGGATACCTGGGGAGTGACAGCCTGGGTTCCACACTGGTGTGCAGCAGACCAAGAGAGAGCTGGGGGCTGTTTTTCGCAGCCTTCTGTCAGGCAGCCAGACCAAATCCCTTTAGACACAAAGAGGACATTTTTAGAATAACTAATGTTCAATCAGTGACAGGCCAGACAAAGTGATGTGTTTCAGAAAATTGCTGCTCAGGAAAGACGACTGGAGATATCAGAGAAAGAGGATTCTCAGCTTTATAGAGCCATGTTAAATATGTACTAAATCTTTCCAGAAAGAAAAGAAGTAAAACCAAGTTGGCTAAACCCACCAAGTATGTTTGACCTTTTTTCCCTATAAGCAAAATCTTAGACTTGAGCTGAAGTCTCCCTCATGCAAAAAGAACAGAAAAGAACTTGCTCCCTCTGGTACATTATTCCTTTCTAGAGGTGGGGAAGATGATGTTTGTAATGTACATGATTTCAGCCTTCCACACTCATCGATGTGGCCAGAGACCTGCCCCCAGACGGCAGATCCACCTCCCCACAGAAGAAAACTCAGCACTGCTAATGCTTTGGAGCACCCTGGAATAGACCTTTGAACCTGCAAGAGTCAGGGCTCAGGAATGGCCAAATGCCTCTTACTTACCAGCCTCTCCTGCAACCTTTCACTCAACTTTCACTAACAGAAAACCAAACAGAAGCATCACACACACACACACTAAGAGGAATATAAAGAACATTTCTCACTGTTACAATTGCCAAGAAAGTCTCAGATCCCCTCTTCCCAGCCCCCAAGCAGAAGTAACTGGGGAGGCTGCAGAAACCCCAGAGTGAGAGTGCAGAAAGAGAACAACTCACTCTCTCACATAAGCAAATTTCTAAATACCCAGTGAGGGTAAATTAAATGCCAACATAATTTGCTGGGACCAGTGCTTTGTTTATGTGATTCACCCGCAAAGTTCATTTTGTAAAAGAAGTGCAAACACCGCCATTTCTTTTTTTAAATCTGAGTCTGATGACTGGCAGAGGTCTGTACCAGCTTCTCAGGCTGCTGAATGGTGGGTAGCCTGCCCACCACAGAGTTAAAAGAGTAGTTCACAACTTGTGAAAACCCACCCCCTTTTTTTTTTTTTTTTTTTTTCAATTTTTCATTCCTCCCATTTGTGGGTAAATAGAAGAAAAGAAAAAAAAGTAAAAAACATTGCTAATTCTTTAAGTTTGCTGATTTTCTAAAATGAACCAGCATAATGCTCAGCTAGCAATGAAGAAAAAAATCTTACTATCCATTAAAGATGAAAGCATTCCAATTTTTTACTAAAAAAGCTGCTTTCAAAACCCAGGGGAGTGGAACTTTATTGATCAGCCTCCACGTGTTTACTAACATGCAGATGTCTAAAAATATGTATTTACCAATGACAGGTTGCCCGAGTTTAATAGATGAGAAAGAAACTGTAATGTCAGTTAAAATTTAACAGCCATCTTCTAACTTGTGTGGCTGCAGACTTTAAAGCCATGCCCAGAATAAAGTAGGAGTTCTCTATGGGACTAACCTGATTTGAGAATGGTTAGAGGGTAAGCTTTGAAGGACTGCCAATACAAATGATCCTTCTTGATAACGTCTGCCTTGAGCATGGTGAAATGTTTCTTGGATCTGATTCACTAAATGTTTCTGTCCTCTTTGAACACCTTTCACATTAAAAAAAAAAAAAAATCACAGAATTTTAGCAAAAAGTTTACCCTAATGATAAGTCTAGACTGTTGACCTAAAATGGGGATTGCCCAAGCCCTTTTTATGTTTTACTAAATAAGGATATTTACTCTAGTGTGATGTTAATTAATAACTGTCTGATGGGCTAATTTGGAGACCTCAGGATGGGACCGAACAGTTGAAAGCAGAATCTTTTCTCATTTAGTCTGCATTTTCAGCCAAAATCAGTCTTCTAGACCTCTGCATCAGCTCTTTTATGACAAATTTAGAGTGACAAAGGTTTTTGCAAAAATAGTTAGATTTGCTTGCTGGAGCTAGGATGTAAAGGCACTGGTATTCTCATTCTCCCTTTTTCTTCTTCCTTTCTCAATACAGCAGTACCATTTTTTAGGTATGCATCTTATGCTGAAAGTACCAGAGAGCACAGATGTAGACAGCTACAACTATGCAACAGAGAATTTTCGTCCACACTGAGCTTTAAATGTCTGGTTTCGATAGTACGTTGTCAAATGGGAGCCTGAACATGCACTGTATGTACCTTTTTTTGCAGCTGAGAAGGTGAAGGGAAACACTAGGTACATCTTTTTGGTCCATTTTTCTCAGTGTAGTTTGTGGCAGTGCACAGATTTGAGAAGGTTTCATCTGGAAGCCCAGAGCAACCATTCCCTTCATTTGCAGCAGGATTTCCTAAACTTCTGAAGGCTGATCCTCCTGCTTCAGGAAAAGGAGCAAGGTCCTGGCACTCGGCAGTTTTGCTGTGCGCTGCTGAAGCCCTGCATGCTTCCTCCCCATCGCCGGCCCACCTTGGATAACCCCGAGGCATGTCCCCGCTGGTTTGTGCTTTGTTTTTTCCAAAACACCACCTCAGATTGTCCTTTTGAAAAATGGAAACCCCTGATGGTTTCTCTTTAATGCAGATATTTTAAGAGTTTACTTGTTGCCAGTGTTAATATCAGTATTCACCCCATCTATAGATCTTGTGTACGACACAGATTTCTCCTGCTATCCTATTAGTGAAGTCTTACCACATTTAAATCCAATTATGATTAATTCAAAAGACAGCCAGCAGTGGATAGCTTTTTTATGTTTTTAGAGGCTGGAGTATAAGTATCACAGGTTCAACTCTATGTTTCTTTTTATGCTAATTAAGTGCTGATTTCATTCCCAGGACTGAAAGGATGAACGCTCCCCTCTAGCTCAGGTACAGGGCTCCTAGGCATCACTGGAATGTTACAGGGATCTCTGAAGCCCTGCAGTGAATTTCAGCCTCTGCTCCGTGTTGGAGATGCCACAAAGCAAACTTCCCGCAGAACAAAGAACCTCTGCTTTCAGTGAAATTGCTCCTAACCACCAAAGTGTGTTAGCACACACACAGTGCTTCAGTTCCACCTCCCCTGTTCAGAAACACATGTAAACTTGGATTTTTTTGTGGCATGACACTTAAAGAACTAATGTAGGCCTGTGAGGAAATACTAATACAGCCATAAGCCGTTGTTGTGACCACTGCAGCATTCATGTTACTGCAGCAGAAAGCAGAGATGACTTTTCTGGTTATGGGAGAAATATAACAGATGATACACAAAATTCTGTGCTATATACGAGCAACACAAAATGCTTATGAAATGTGAGATTCTACTTTTTCTTAATATATTTTAGAACACATTCTCCCACTAATGTTTTCCAGAAACATACAGGACAACCCTGTCGCAGCTTAATAAGCCATTCCTTTGCTCTGTGCTTTTTGTATTTCAACATGCTTTCCCAGATGCCACTCTCAGCTGCAAGAGATGGGCTGTTTCTACATTTAGCAAACAAAAATGTAAACACTCTGCAGTTTAATGAACTAAAACCATGTCATGAACTAGAGGTCTTCCCTTCCTCTCCTGCCTCCCCAAGCAAGCATTTCAATTGGCCTCTAAGCAAGTATTTAAACTTCTTCAAAGGTAATATTGCCAAAAATGCAATCAAAGTGGCTTTCATTCTATCTTCATACCTACTAGCTATTAAATATGGAAATGTCCTGGGCCTCATTAACTGACAGGCGGTCCTATTGTCATTTCAGTGCCACAAGAATCTGTTTAGTTTTTATAAACTCAAAGAACAGTTAAAAAAAAAGTCAGATTTTATTTTGCAAAAATGTATGTATGTTGTTTAAAACATTCATAGCAAAAGCAGGAAAATATATAATCCTCATAGCTGATATATTAAAATTATTTTTAAAAGAGCCATGAGGCCAGGTAGCCAGAGTTTTCCAGAAAGCTGGTATGTGAACAAATCGATGCACTTTCCAGGTACAGAAAACAGACTCACTTGCAAACAGCTGAAGTGCTGCCTGGTGTTGCATACAACCCCGTTCATGTGATGCAACCATGCAGGTCTCTTCCACCAACACTGGAACTGAAGCCAACCGTGGGTAGTTACTCTACATAGTAATTTTTCACTTACGTTTTACCACTGAATATTTATATCCCAGAGGTACACAGCTGTGGTATGAACTCAGACACAGAGAAGATCCACACCACTGCAAACACAAAACACAGAAGCTAAGAGTGATATGGGTCTTCCAAATGCAGCCCATCAATGCTGCATCACCCCTGAATTTTGAAGGATGCCAGTCAGAATCTCTCTGTTGACTCTGAGTCTGATCAGAGCACTGAGTCCTACCAGTTAAGTGAACAGAGACAGCTGTTTCTCATCCAAGAGCAAATGCCTTACCTGATTCTTCCTGAGGTGTTAGGAATAAGAAAACTGCATGAGGTGTTTTTGTTTCAGTGGCCAAAATCTTCATCCTGCATAATTTGTATGGCTAGAAATTACTGTGTCTTATTCCAGTAGCTTTGACTGGGATTAACTGACTGTGTTGAAAAGATAACATGTTGATAAGGCTTATGTTATCTAAATGAGCTATTTTGTATACTTTAATGCGAGGTAAATGGATATTGCTGAAAGAAAGGAAAAGACAGAACTTGGGCAAATGCTCAGCCATTTCAGGCAAAGAAAAGCCAGCCGGGAGTACCTTCGGTATCAAAATGTCCTTGCTTCCAGCAGGTGGATACACCTGATTCTGGGCTGAGCCAACCTGCTCACACATCACTTCTGGTTCATGGTGTCTCTCTTTCCTTTCCCCTAGTCACCCAGGGTATGAAAAGCACAGAAATCTGCTGCAAACAGCCAATATGGAAAGTCCAGGTGAGCTCCTGCTAAGCAGGGGCTGCCCCCCAGAGCTGGACTCATCCCTGGCCGCAGCTTTCCTCTTTTGAAGCAGCTTCAGGATTTTCTTCCCCAAACATCCCCAAGCTTGCCTGCCCTTTGCTGCCTTTGCCTGCATTGTTTTCTGGTTCTGTTAAACCTTCTTTCAGGAATTTTGTGACTACAGAGAGGGAATTTCAGTGGCGTTAACGATCCTAGCAGCAGTGCCGGAGCTGCAGCAAGCGGGATGCCAGACAGCACAAACTTGACCGCACCTTACCAGTCGTCGTTGAAGAGAAAGAAGGGCTGTTGCGGTAAGGAAGTGGTGGCAGACAAAAGGCAACTTGGTAAAAAGGAGTAAGAGCAACACTCCTGGCACCCCAGCCCCTTGCTTTGGCCCAGGAATAGCGAAGGTTGAGGCCGGCTGGAAATTTGTGGTGGTGTTATGCTGACTCTTGCAGACTCAGGACATTATCCTATTTGCCCTCTGCAAAGCTTCCCATGAAGAAACAAAACAGCCTCCTGAGATAATGGTGGTTTATAGCAGAAAACCACCATCAAATAGAGAGAGATTGGCTGCACTTTCTTACTATACAAACTATGTACTTGCCTGTACTGACCCCTAAACCAAAAGAGGGCAAGGTAGTGCTTGCCATGAAGAAAGTGTTTCCAATCCAGAGGATTTTAATTCTTTCCTTTGGCCAGTATATTATTTTGCTCTTACTTCCTGACTAATTTGTCTTGGATTTTTAAAGGTGATTGTGAGTTATAAGAATGCATCCAGATTTTCAATGGACTTCAGCTTAGATAATATTGTGTCAAATATACCTGAAATACGAAAATACCACAAAAAGAAGTTTTTGAAAGTACTACAGTCTTTAGAACTGATAAAAAGAAAATCTAACGCATGCCAGACAAATACTCATAGTGTGTAATGATACGTGTCTTCCTTGTGTTACCCTGGTTTGGATTCATTCTAAGTGCACTGGAAAGAGTCTTTTCATGGGCACTGGGCCTGGACCACACTGATATCAGGATGGAAAAAGTAACAGTCTATTATTGTAAGCAAAATATGCTGGTGACAAATACTGGTACTGCTGACTTTATATTAACATTTCCCAATACTTTTTCTCACCTGTTTTTGTTGCTCCTTCTGCTTGACTGTACCTCCCCTTCCATCTATTGCATCTGCTAAAGAGGGAGTAAACACTGAACTTCTGACCTTGGAGAAAAAAAAAAAAAGCAATGTTTAGTGGTACTTGTCATTGCACAGAGTGGAAATCAAGGGTCATCGGGAGTCATTGCGTACGGCTTAATAGTCACATACCATTTTGCACATCTGTTTGTCCTGGGTAAAGAAAGAAGTCAGTAGCACAGAGATGTGTGTTCCAGCTTCCAGACTTGTTCTGCTAATGCAATGCTAATGACCATGTCCTGGAGAAAACTCTTTCTTTGGGGAACAGGAACACCCTTCTGCTTAAACATGGTGAATATTTGGACAAAGAATTATTCCATGGGTAAACAAAGTCTGCTGCTTATTTAAGAACACTTTTAAAAAAGCTGAATATGGATCAATCTTAAGGGAGAATGATCAAGAACAACATATTTCTTGGGATGAAAAGGGTGCTTCTCTAATACTTATTCAGCATCATCCTTTATTGACGCTATTAGCTTTCAACAACTGACTAGGAGTCATGGGTTTAGCACCCCTTAAGCACAAAAACATCAGTGCCACACTATTTTAAGAAACCGCAAAGGATGCCCAGAAACACAAATCTTGTTTCTTCATCTATGAAGACATAATTGGGAGTAGGCTGAGCTAGATGCAGAGAAATGTGAAACAACCATATAAAGGCAAAGAAAGTCTATTGTAATCACTGGCCTAGCTAAATCTGTATTTGTAAGAAGCGTGTCAACTCAGCCAACAGAAGTTGGCAGCTCTGTGTGCACAGCTAGTTTTTCCAAAGGAAGGCCAAAGAAAAACTAAAGTGTGTTTATTCTGGCATCAAGATGCTCACCCCAGCTGAAAGCTCAGCTATGTTTGTTCTAAGTCCAGAATTATCTTCATTCTACTCAGTGTACTATCATTCTGTCTAGAAACATATACATTCTTAAAACAAATAATAATTAGCATCCAGAGGTAATGTTTTTGAGGAAGGTTAACTCTGGTGATGTTACCCAACTACTCAGCAAGCAACAGGGCAACTTCTGCAATTCCCCACTGTCTGGTGTCCTTCAGTATCCAGAGCTTTTACTAAAACCCTGCATTGCTCCCACTTTTTCATATGGGGAAATGGAAGCCTAGGTTGATTATCTGATTTACTGTAGGGTCAATAGTTTCCAATCTTGTTGCAGCCTCATGAGAGAAAGTTGACAACATACCATAATTCCCAGGTAACGGCTATTTACTTTCAAAACAGAGCGATAACGAAGCATACTGATGCTTACAAAATTAATGTCACGCACAAACTATGTAGCTCAGGGAATGAGTTGGCCGTACTAAATCCAAAAAGCAGAATAATCATGTTTACCTTATTAGAGAGAGATCTGTGGCTGCCTCCCTTTATGCAGGCATTGTCTGGAGGAGTTACCTGGGAGCTGCAATGAGATGGGCTTTGAGATGAGAAGAGCCTCACTGGAGCTTTGGGAAAGGCTATGGGAGAGCGACTGGAATATTTGATGCAGTTGGGATGAATCCCTGGGGCAGGGACAGACCTAAAGGGTCCCCCCGCTCTAGCGAGGGTGGATGGGTGCTGCTGCGTGGGGTCTGCGGGTCCTGCGCGTGACAACTGCAGGAGGAGCTGTGGGTCTTCTCACCGGCTAAACAGGAACTGGGGCAGGTCCGTGGGATGCTGGCGAGGCTGCCTAAACCTGGGTTGGCATTAGCTGTGGTCCCGCCAGGTGCAGCTCAGTGCCCCCAGGCTTGGGTGGGCTGCTGCTGCGGGGGCCGGCTGGCAGGGAGGACAGCGCGGAGCCACCCAGCCCTACCCAGAGCCACGCTCCGTGTCCGACACGTCCCGTCTGCGCCCCACGGCCCGCGGGGCTGTGCCTGGGTGCCGGCTGCTGCCTGCTCTAGGTCATGCAAAAGTCCCACAGAGATGCTAGTAAGAAGTCTGCAGAATATTACCAAGAATTATTACTTGTTCTTTCCACCCAGACCTGTATTCCTGCTAGAGAGTTCTGCAGCAAGCCTGAAAAGTCCAGTTACGAAGCATTAAATGACCATTTGGACCTCACGTAAAGATTGCCAGGGAAATGACTTCCTTCTGCAAATCAGCAGTTTCATACCTGAGTGAGAGAGTTCACCTTTAACTAAGTTCACTATTGTTGTTATAATTGAACATTTCTATAAAACATATTCTTTTGCTACCTTACAAATGCACTTCAGTGAAGTACTGCAAGATGGCAAAGGTTATTACCTTTGTATCTTTAGATGTTTGACCAATAAACACACCCTAGAACATTTTTTTTTTCCAGGCTACCCGCACAACTGATAATCATGTAATGTGAATGCACATTGTCATATTAAGTTCCCACAAACGTATTTTTTGGTCACAGCATGAAATGAGTTAATTTCAGAGCTAGATTTGTGTCTTTATTCGTATAAATGCCAGCTGCAGTGGAAGTATTAGAGACATTAGTAAGCAGCTGTCAGTCCCAAAATATCAGTGAATTTAATAGCCTACTATGTAAGTTTTAAACAAATAGATGCATTACCAGCTTTGGTTGACAGCCACATAGTGTGTGGTTGCTGGAAAGGACTTTGGCATCTCAGTGATCCACAAGAGACTCCTCTCCCAGGGAAGGCAGACACACGAAAGGTATCAGAGCCTGAGTCTAAAGTATGGTATCATTTTGCAAATCACATTATCCAGACTTATCATGCATGTATCAGCTTTGAATTTAATCTCTGCATTAACTGACTTTCCCCCAGAGCATGTACCCTGCCAGGAAGATGTATTTTCATTACCTTCCTATTTGATTTTTATAATGTTAATCCTGAGGCAAGCTTGAAAAAGCAGAACAGCAGTTAGATCCCCATCTGGGTTTTGCAGAAAGTTTGTGGAGGTTGGAAAAGGACTTAGGAAAGGATAATTTAGCATCAGACACATAGCTTTCAGATCAGATTTATTAGCAAGTCTGCTATGATGACCAGCCTTAGGGAAACAGGGCAGGCTTTGCTAATGAAATCCTTGCGTAGTTATTGCTATATCCAAGACCTTATGATTTACATGAAATGCTGCCTCTTGCCATAGGCTGCTTAAGATGCTGACGCTTTGCTCTGCAGCATTAAATGGGCAACAGAGGGATGAGCAGGCTCCTACGATGTGTTGTGGCTGATGTGGCAGATTAGCCACATCCATTTGGTGGTTTGTTTTGTTTTTTTTTCTTGGCACCTGGATAGATGAGTTGGCTTTTGTTTTTTTCCGAATCCTGTGGTCACTCGTGGTCTTACTGAACAGGTGACAATACAGGACTTGGGAACATACAGAGAAAGAAAAGAGTAATTTACCCTGTCTGCCATTTTCCTCCTCATTTGTCTGTGCTTGCTCAGAAAGTCCTGCTGCTGCAGGAAGAAAAAGCATGTAAACCCTGGTGAGTGGGATCAGCCAAATACACGTTGCTCCTGGGAGGCTCAGGAGTAGTTGCTCTCAGAGCCAAGGCCTAATGTGAATCTAAATTCACAGAGCAAGAAATTTTAGGTAAAAAGAACATAAAATTGAGTTTGTTTCACTTTATTCCCCGCCTCTTTGTAAGCTGTTGTGCTAGCCTTTAAGAGAAGCGTCTGCAATAAGCCGTGATAGTGGGAATATTGGAAAGGTGCTTCAAGAAAAGTCTGAAATAGCATTTTCATTTACCTAAAGCGTGCCCGCTGATTGCCAAGTCACCCTAAGACACTACTCGCAGAGCCTTGTTACCGAGAGGGCAGGCCGATAGCCTCAGCTCAAGAGGTTGTTCCTTCAGCTGCAAATCCGACCCAGCCGACAACGGGTTTTGTCTCCGTGCCGGAGCAGCGACGGTGGGTCACCTCTGTCCCTTCCCCTGCTGCAGACGGTCGCCAGAAGACTCGGAGGAGCGCAGCAGCACTGCCGAGGGAGTGACCCGTGGGACGGGGACTGAAGGGGACCGAACTTCTCCCTCTGCCAGGAGAAGGCTCCTGCTGATGGACCAGACCTCCTGCGGGGCCGGGGGGGCAGAGCCCACGAACCCGTCTTTATACAGTGGGTGCCAGAGGTACTGGGTGCTCTGTACTATAAGCAGTCTGATGTCCGTAATGCACAAATCCCAACCTTCAGTGGAATCTCTACTGTGTTGCAAGAATGCATTATTTATACTTAAAAGATGAGGTAATTAGGCGGTGAATAGGTCTTAGTTAATGGAAAAGAAAACATTTAACAGTGATTTAAAAATTTCTAATGCAAGACTGCTTATGTTTCTGTAGATGAAACCCTTTCGGTTTTTAAGCACAGATTTTTTTTTTCCTCCCATCTTAACTGTCAACACTCTTCTGAACAAACACTCCTTCACACTAGAATGAGGATTTAATGTGGAGATAAAAGCTTGGGGCGGATTCTTGCCCAGCCTGAACTCCCACCTTTAGGACGGGGGATGGCTCTGCTTATTTAAATAGCTGTCTTTCTGCTAACATGGTGAATCACAGCTTTTGGTGCTGACAACATAGGTGACCCGAGCAAGCTCCCCACGTGAACTCCATGTCAACCTATCAACAGCATTTCTTGCCTTGGACAGAGTCAAAGTTCTTCAAGGAGTTTAGAGGACAACTGGCAAACTTCTTATCTCCTATTAAAAAGGAGGGGGAAAAGAGCAACAAACTGAGTGATTAGTGGACAACTCAGAATAAATAAAAACAAATTAGACTGGAGAAGTCGGGGGTTTTTTGTATTAGAAGTATTTACAAAATATGATTTTGATGAAGTTAAAAGTGATGAGTTATACCAGTCCATGTTGAGACACCAATACAAACATGTACCTGCAGAAACTGCAAAGGTTACACATTCTGGACATTTATTTAGTTTATTAAATCAGCCTGATCATTCAAAAGTTTTAACATTCAAAGGTAGTCAACAGTTTTGGAAGATAGCCTTTGTATGGGAATTATTGCCTGCAGATTAGTGACTGGGTCTGTACACTGCAGCAGCAGCATCCTCAGGGTAACTGCGCTGAAGACAGTGATGCAGAGTACGTGTTAGGAAATGGTCAAACTCACCTTGGGCAGAATTTCATCTGGAGACAAGGGAATTATATCAGAAATTGATTAGGCACAATTTGAGCCCAAACATAGAACTGGAGAAGCTAATTTATGGTACTATTAATTCTTACTGAAGAGGATGTATGTTAAAAAGTTCAAATATATGCTGCATAAATACCCATAGGAAACAGGCGCACAATTGCTCATGCTGGTTTTCTTTTTTCATGATTTTTCTCCTTAGTATATTCAGAACCACAGTGTTCCTGAAGCTGACTGTGACCCCTACCCTTGGACCGGAGAGTTATAAGAGCTTTTCAAACTATTTTACTTCTCTTGACAAAAATCAGTTCATTAAAGAATTAGAAGTCCCTTGAAAAAGATACATAATATTTGGTGTAGTAGTACTTCAAGGCAGGTGGGAAAACCTTCAGAAACACTATTTACCTCCTGATATCTGAAAACAAACACCTCCTCAATTAAAACTGATGGTATTTGTGTTTCAAGGATATTCTAAGAAGTAACTTAATAAGGCAATTTAGGAATATTCAGAGGACTTTAGGTGTTTCTGGCGTGCTCTATGCTTCGGTTATAAACAGTCACAAAACATCCAAGCTTGATAAAGGGGGGAAATATTAGAAATTAAAGCTTCAAAAATGCATTTTCATCATGCAAATTGCAATTCTAATCACAAAGTTAGGATTTTCATAAATAAGGAAAAATGAATGATCAAGCTGCTAAGTCTAGGCAACATATTTTGTAAACTAGTAAGTATATAAATAGTTGTATTAAAGTCTTTGCCAATCAGGTTGTCAAACTGAAATTTCTACAGTCAAAACTTGAGTTCCATGTTGACAGCATTTTTACAAGTTAGCAAATATGGGATTCATCCAAAGTCTGCTGAAATCAGTGAGGGTTTTCATGGGCTTGAATAAGGACTTCAACACGATGTGCTTCATAATGCAAATGACACAGCATTCTCAACACCTATCTCTGCAAAACTGCTTGAGGCTTTATAATCAAAATGGATTATTTTCAGCTTCAAAAGCATGCTAAAAATTTGAAGTTTCATGGAAACTCCAAATGCATATTTTCCAACACAGTATTCTTCAAAACTGTCTATATTTCATTTACCTACATGAAAGAAACAGCTAATAACTAGAACAGAGAACTAGAAGTCAGGAAATCCAGGTTGGGTTCGATCCTGTATGCAATTTTGTGCAAAATGCTCTGTTGTTCTGTGATGAAAATAATTTCAAAACGCCATAGGCATGCTCTCCTCCAGCACTTGAAGTGTAAAGGTTTTTCTACTAACAAAATCTGCAAAAAACATACACCAAACTGAACAGTTAAACTTCTTTCTTTAATTATCTGCAATCCAGAACAGTGTTTTGCAGAAGAAACAGCCTAGAAAGCATTCGTAAGTATCCACTGGCTGGTATGGCTTCTGCAAACACCCGCTAAGAAAATTACATTTACAAATCTCTCCACATGCTATAGAAGTGGAAATTTTAGGATGCCTTAAATTGCACTTGTTCACACATAATTACTATCCACAGTGGGGTATGCAGGCTGGAATATTGAAAAAGAGCAGTAAGAAGTGGTGATAAGGTCTCTTGCTTTCACACAAGAAAATGTTTGCAAATGAACTGGCACCAGGAAATAAACCCTGCACCTGATGTGAAGGGCAACTGAGTCTGGGACCCAGAGGCTCCCTGTCTGCTCCACTTAGTAGCTATCCAGCTCAAAGCCTGACTCTACACCAGTCCGCCCAGAGAGAGGCAGTTTCCCCAGAGAAAATAATCCCTTCAATATTCAGAGGCCAGGCAAGGCCTTGTTTGAATGTTTATGATGTTATATAAACAGCTAAATACAGCCCAAAGAATGTAGTGTTGATATTACAATAAAACATGTCATTTTCTGAGTTCGATAATAAAAAAAGAAGTTAGCGCTATGTAACAACTGAACAATTTACTGTGATGGCTTTCACAGTATTCTCTGTCTTTTCAGCCAGTAAGGTCTTTCTGGCTTGTCATTTTTGCACATTGTTCAGGAAAATTTCATACTGAGACATGGAGAATGGTGTTACTTCCATTATTAGACTTACCACACTTTGCCGAATGCTCTCCCGTCCTCAGCCCCTTCTGTCCTCCTCTGAGGTCACGCCTGCCTTGTGAGCAGGAGGGAGGGTTTCAGGCACGACTCCCAAGCATGACCGATATTTTGGTTTAGTCACCAAACCAAAACATTTTCAGAAAACAAAGATTGAGATCAAAACAAGATTGAAGTGCAGTGGGAGCTATTTTATTTTCCTGAGGTTAGGGAGCAGAAGGCCCTGGTTCCCATTGAATCAGAAACGAAGCTTTTATTCCACTTGGAAATGTTTAACAAGAGCAACCACAGAAGTTAAAAGCTAGAGCTCGTACAGCATTCACGATGGTGGGAGAACACAGCTCGCTCTGACCGACCGGGTGTGCTCACCTCGAGTACAAGGGGGCCAGGCTCCATCTGCCTGATGCAAACCACAGATTTAGGAGCTCATGGGCTACAGGCAACACCAGATCCAGTCCTGCCCTCAGAAGACCTGAATGCCAATTCTCCCCATCACCGGTAGATGCTCTGACCACCTGAGTGTTGAATGGAAAGGATGGAAAGGCATGACACCTCCCTCACTTTGTAAATCGAATATTTCTCCCCACAACACACATGAGCTGAAATTAGCTGTTATATTTTATCAGCAATTTTGCATCAAACAAACCTCAGGTAGGTTCTGAAGGCACAAGGGGGAATGCTATAGCTTTGAATAGCTGTAAGTATGCAAACCCCTGTAGCTATATTTTATGGATGCTCTATTTATAAAATGTAATTTCTGATGTGTATTAGTTTATCTTGCTGCAAAAATCAGATGCCTTTGCTATAAAACTAAGTTATTAGTGAAATAAGCACTTACATTACTGGCTAGATGTAATACTGAAGGTAGGGAGTAGTCACAAACTAGAACATTGCCCTAGAGTTACCTCTTGTTTTTTAATTCCCTTCAGCCAAAGGCATCCTGTGCTCTGCTTGTGGGCAGTCTGGGAACCCCACCAACAAAACCACCAACACAAAAAAATCCCCCCAAACCCCACCCTTCAATACACAAAAATAAATAAACCTTTTTTCATTATACGCAAGTTGCCAATGTGTGGTTCAGTATTTTCTGTGGTTCTCTCTTGACAATCTGCCTATGCTAAAAAAGCAGTTGAGGGAGACTGGAAAGGCTGTTACTCATTTTTACAAGATATAATGGACATATAATGCCCAGCATGTACCATGTGTTAAGGTAATATGACATCTTTCTTTAGCTGCTTTGGACTAGTAATTTCAATAATTGTGATGAAGCTCTAATCTAAGCAATACACTTCCACATTCTTTTTATATCACTGCTTTTAGGTTTGATAAGCTGTGTGAAAAATTCTTTGGTATTACTGACTAACAAAAACTTCTAAGATGGTGTTTGCCGCAGATGTTTTGTCTTTTAATCTGGTATAATTAAGACAGATGAAGCTATGATAACAACATTGCACACTTCCAAAACTGCCTTGGTTTAAAAAGCTTAAAAACCCCTCACCAACCACAGGCCTGACAACCCAGAAGTAGTATCTGATCCATCCAAAACACAAGAATCTCCTGCTTCTTGGTTTTCTCCTTTGACCCCCGAGCTGAAAAGACACTGGGGTGCAAATTGAGTGAAGTCATCGCACAGACACCTACAGGCACCTAATTAAAGAAGAATGCTAGTTGCAGGAATTTAGCACATCAGGATTTTGCATTTATGACATTCTCAGGACAGCTGTACGTCCACATACTAAAAAGCATGAACAAGTGAAACCTAAAAAAGGTAGATAGATTTATTTTTTTCTCCATAGTTATCTTCTTCAAAAGAAATTACTTGTATTTGACCTACTACTCCTATCAATTTGGTAACAAACCTACATTTCAAATTTCTTTGCTCACCTCCACTTGCCAATTTCTAGCAAAACTTGTTTGAACAAGGTTGGAAAATCAACCACGGAATACAGAGGCAAGATATTTAGCGAGCTGCAGCTGGGATCTAGCCTTCATTGACTGGCCGACATGAACAAGTGGTGATGACTCCAAGGCAAAAAACCGAGAAGCATTTAGAGAGCTGAAGCGAGGGGCAGCCACCTCTGCGAACAGGCAGCCAGCTTTGCTCCGCCGCTGGCACGGTGCTGCTAAATAAAGCGCGCTAAATAACCCCCAGGCAGCAGCCCCGCCACGGCTCTGCTGCGGCAGCAGTCTGTGGCACTCGCTGAGCAAACGCCAAGATCTCCCATTAGCACTGGAATCAGGCTCGGTTAAAAACGGGTACATCTAGGCAGACGCGAGGTAGGTATTGTGAAGTCTTTAGCTTTCTAAAGATTGTCAAATAGGGTGGGATTTCATATGGTCCAAGACAAGTCTTGGCTTCTTGCTCAAGTGGAGCTGGATTGCTCAATTTAAATCTGAATTCTGACAATCTGAAAGCATGTGAAACCCATCACTAGTAGAAATCAGGTAAGCATGGGCTATGACAAGATCAATAGGAAAAAAAGCAAACATCCCCAAGGTGATTAAAATAATAAGCTAATCACTAAGAAAAGGAAGAGGAGGTAAAATTACAATGACTTCTCTGAAACTTGTAGTGTTATCCCACAGGGATTTTTCTCCCAGACAGGTTGTCTTTGGTATGTAGCCTCTGTGTAGCTCCTCAGTAATGAGAGATGAAGCATAGCAATTCTCTAGACTTCCCTCTGCTACCACCTCGAACCACTGTTTTTAACCAGGTTTTGGGGTGGGGTTTTTTGGGTTTTTTTTGAAGAGGCAAAGACACATTTACAAGTTGCACCCTAGACACACAACAACTCATTAGCCTTTCTCAGCAGCTTTATCTATGTGTTTTTCATTAATATTAGAATCACTTTGATTTATGAAAATGTGCTGCAAATAGAGGATTGACATTGCATGTAGCTAGGATAAGGACTGACAAGAGAGCTAGCCATATAAATCATCCATCTAAGTGACAACTCAGTTCTAAAGTGTCCGTTAAATTCTCCTAAATTACCCTATGTTCTGAGAAAATAAAAAATAAAAACTGAGTTCTAGTAAAAAAAACAGGAGAAAAAAATTTGTCACAAATAGCCTCAGGGATGATTTCTTAATCTAGGGAAATTCAGAGTGAAAGCTTCCATTTCTTTATCATTCTACGATTACATATCCGTTTTATTATGAACGACAGTAGATCTTGGAACATAGTGAAAGGCAGTATCACTATGCAAAGAACTGCAGCTATAAGTAATGACTGAAGAAATTAGCCAGGGATTGGTTGTGCTGCATGAAGGGAGTAATTTCTCCTTCATGGTACACCTACAAGTATGAAAATGCTAACTGAAATCATGATTAAGCATAGCATCCATGCTTATGGCATATATAATTAATAAGCTCTACTAATAAAGTAAGCAACAAATAAATTGAGAAGAAACTCCAGGGCAAAAGATAAATCAAGAATACCTTTGCACCATAAAATATAAAAGCCTTGATGCATCAGTTGGTGCCCCAGAGACAAGGAAGGGAAATGCAGGAAGTTCATTTTTTCTTCTGAACAACTAATGATATGAAAAATGATGCAAGAAATTACACCTTCAGATTCACAATTGCAGTCTACCCATTGCAAACAGTCACAAATGAAAAACATAACAACAGCTAGGACACGGGGATGGGAAATCAAGCAAAGAGCTCCAAAAATTCCAACACTATCACTTTAATATAAAAACTTACTCCTATTGCATCTCTCACATTTTGGTTAAATGCCTACAGTAGTTTACACAAAAAAAACCAGGGAGTGAGGAACAGAAGACACAGCTGTCAGCATAGCTGAGTTGATGCTGCCTGAACAGCTATGATTATAGGATGATGTTTAACTCTTAAAATCAAGTATAGGAAAATAAAACTGGGTCTTCTAAACTAACTTCATTGAGATCTTAGTTCTGTACCTGTGAGTTCTTGGCCAACATCATAGACTACTGAAGGAATAGAGTTCAATTTTTGAAAGGAAGAATTCATGGGTATTGAATATTTCAGTGTAAGAAATACATTTTAAAAAAATCTGTAAGCGTGTGAAACCCAGCACCAGTAGAAACTTGGCAAGCATGGGCTAGGAGATGACCAACAGGATGAAAGCAAACATCCCCTAGGTAATTCAAACACAGCTTGGTTGTAACATCCTGTATTGGGTCTGGCTGAGATGGAGTTCATTCTCCCCATAGCAGCCCCTATCTGGCAACTAACAGAGCAAAGTAAGAAATTATTAACCTGGAATCCTCTTCACAGATTTACAGTCACCTCCAGTAGCACAGGCTACTGCAAAGAGAGTTTTCACCTTCCAGAATGTGCCATTTGAGATAATTGCTTAATTGAAATTAACATTTCAATCAATACACAGAAATAGGATATTGAATAGATTCTGAATCCTAAAACAAAACCACCCAAACCAAAACGCAATGAGATTGTTTACATGTGACAAGAACAAATTATGTTATTACTTTAAAAGCTTCAGTTTGAATGAATACCAAGTGCTTTCCACGCTTAGGAAAATTTTTCTTTCACTGTAAAAATTGCCACAAAAGTTAGAATTCCAAAAGAAAAGTGGTGCAGAACATTTTATTGATTTCAGTACAATTAGACAATGCAGTAAGCACTATACAGAGGTGCACATGGGAAAATATTACAGTTTACTCAAGTTTTAGCTTTATCTAATACGGTGATTGAATTAAAGAAAAATAATTTCAGCTCTTAAACTCTCTATTATTCACTAGAAAAATTAAACTTCATCAGTTAAGGGAATAAAATTAGATTTCTGCAACTCAAAAGCCATTCTATAGAACTACTGTATAAGAAAGTAGATTTTCCTCTTCCACTACTAACCAAATTTTTCCTGTGCTCATCTCTATTTTACATAGGTCACTCTTATCTGCCATGATTATCAATTTTTCTACTAATGAAGGGAAATGTTTAAGTATGATGCATTTAGTTTCACAGAACATATCTTATTAGGGAATCTTAAAATCTGAGCAGGATACTCCTCCATCTTGGAATCCAGAAAGATTTGGGAAAAGATCCCTCTGTAAAGTAGATGTGTGAGATGACAAAATTGCCTTCTCTGCTCACAGTGGCATATGTTACTGGCTCATCTACCCATTCCTTCCTACTAACCAAGGCCAACTATTAAAACCTCCAAGCAGTATACATGCTACCGCCACAGTCCTTGAGAATATGGTGTGTGAGTTTACATAAAATCACTAGAAGACAACCAAAATCAAGACTCACATGTTTGAGTTTAAACCACACTGTTTTCAAAATGACTGCGCTTTGGCTACTTTTATATCCAGCTGGATTGATTTTCCAGGAGACAGAACACAGTTCCCGCCCTTCGCTACTGACGTGAAATGAATAGCAAAATAAATGAATATTCTAGATCTCCACTACAGCAAAGAGATTGAATGTATATTGAGTAAACTCACTCATTGACAAGAGGGTTTGAATAACTTACACATAGTTACAAATAGTTCTGTTCTGATAATGCCTACAGAGGCCAGCAGAGGCTGGATTGTTATTATCCATAGTGTGGTGGCAGCCAGAGATGCTACTGTAAAGATACTAAGGACTCTGTGAGAACAGACGCATTTCTCCTGGTTAATATGAAAGCATGCTGCAGAGTTAAATCACCATATAAACAAGAAGCCCTCAGATTAAACCTGACCATCATACATCTACATAATCTAGGACAACTCTCATGGGAAGAAAATAGTGCATCAGAAAGTAAAAGTCTATTCATCGCTCACCACAAATATAAAATAATAAAATTGATGCCAAAAAGAAAAACGGTAAATGAAGCCTTGCTGTGGTAGAACATAAAACTCCTGAAACATGCAACAAACCCATTAATGTATATATCGTGTTCTTAAATGTATAGGTATTATTTAACACTCAACTCCGCAGAAGAGACCAGAACTGAACTGATGTCAGGTGCTGCCCAACATATGTGAGCTCCTCCCACCCTTCCAGAGTCGTAATGAGCAGCTACTCTACCAGATTCTCAGAGACATCTCTCCAACTTCCTTGACCTCAGAGTTCTTTCCTAAACATAGTTTGTAGAACAAATTATTTTTTAATCAAATATTCTACATTCTACAGTTATGAACACACTAACTGTATCGAACTATAGTAACCCTTGCCATACCTGTTCCCTTGTTATATTTTACATAAAGCCATTGTACTCTAAAGACTTTAATAAGAACTTAATTAACAATTTGAAAGGTGTAGATCTCTGGGGGGCCATTTTTGCTCATTAATTTAACAATAAAACCCACCTGACTATGAATTAGAACATTTCTAACACAAGTGAACCAGCTGTAGCAGCCCAAGCCATCCCGTTATTATTTTCCTAGACACTACGAATCTTTAAAAGTGCAAGGAACTTCAACAGCAATTACAACAGCACAGATCCTGAAGAAAAAAAAAATCAAAATAGAATGGAAAATTACTTGACCCAATCAAAAAAGAAATTTTATTGGAAAAGAACTAGGTGCTCTAAAAGGAAAACCACATGATCTTACAGTCTGACAGTCAGAACATGAAAACAGAGGCTTTGAGGGACCTTTAAGATATTTCAGTTTTTTCAGGGAAGGATTCTGAAAGAATATTAAATACCACAGCTATGAAAAATAACAACAGATACAGCATTTGCTTTTGGAGCAAGTCAACCAGTACCATCACCAACTACAACTACAAAGAAGGAAGCTCACCACTTTTGGCCAAAAAAATCAGAAGGAAATACTGCATTTCAATTTTAAGCCCTAGCACTAGCCATCTGATCCCTAGTTGGAACAGGACAAAGCAAGCTAGGTTTTCTAACCTCTTTCTAAATACCAGTCTTGAGCTACTGACTATTCAGAGATCAGTAACAATCAATCTCCTCTCTTTGAGGCTTTGGCAGAGTCTGTCACTGATCCCAATAACACATTAGGGAACTCTCCATGGAAAGAGAAGACTTTTTCAAAACCCAGTGCTAGACAGAAGCAACTGCTTCTCCCTCCTCCACATCCTTGCCAGAAGCCAATTTATATTCGCTGATTTTGTGAATCTGAAATTATTTGTGATATACATTTATAACTTTTTCCTTCATTATTTGTATTTACAGTATCTACTGTTAGTTAAGAGGAAAGTCTGACATCTAATTAAGTGGTTTCAATCCTCATCTTTGCTGCCACCTGTAGGTAACTTGAGTGGTACAAAGGAGACAAGCAGCAAGTTTGAATCTGGTCAGGTATTAGTCCTGTGATCAGTACCTGTGTCCAGGAGAAACCATGATGTTCTAGTTACCTGCCCCTCCCGATTTTAATGTTAAAATTAGTCAGAAAAAGATAAAACATACAACAGCTTGGCTTTGTCTCTCCTTGTACCTCCAAGTAATCTTGCAACTGAGGAAATAAAAAATAAGGAAAATTAAGTTGAGGATCCATGCTATTTTACAGCATTATTACACCATGGCATGTACTGGAACACCTGTGATTTTGAGTATAAGCATGGAATATACTTCTGGGTGTATGTCTGGTAGTTGAAACTCAGTTTCTTTTTCAGTGAGCCATGCGATGTTTTAGCAAAACTGTTACTATAAAGAAAACTTTTCAAAAGAAAAATAAGACAAAAGCAGATAAGTTGATCATATTTTTAAACCCATTATGATCAGTTTTCAAAATCTGAAATTAAACAAGTCACGACAGAAACTGAAATATTTAATGACTGCACAATTTTAATACATAAAAATAGATACTTAGTAATGAACAAGTTTATACAAACCAGATTTTCTTTGTACGGTACAAAACAAAGATGGAGATAAAAAAAGATTTGCTGGATTACAGGGCAAGACAGAAGAACAACAAAACATCATTGAGGAAAAGTTCTAAAATGATCAGAGGCTTATTTCATAAATACAGTGCAATGCTTTCATTTGACAAATACAAAATTTACTATTTAATTTATCAACATCAGGAAATATATAAAATGTCATTGAATGACAATCTTATTTAAAAACTGATGCAAATACAATAGCCTTTTTAGAATTCTGAGGTAATATTACACAGTAAATCAAAAAAGCTTCAATAAATAAAACTAAAGCCAAGGCAAAGTGCAATTCAGTGAAAATAAGAAGATAAAGCTTTTATTTTAACAATAATAGATAAATAGTTATTAAAAGTGGGCTTAAGCCATAAAAAAATATTTTGGCTTATTTGCCGTGTTTTCATTCAGATAAACTGTATAGCTATTTATTCCTAAGACAACCTTCCACAAATTCAATTTTAGAAAAGGGAAAGGGGGGAGGTGTTTGTTTCCTGATTTCTTACCTACATCCACATTCAGCTGTTAGAAAATTGACATTGCTTGAAGCTATCTTGTTCATTCAGTGCAATGGTGAAAGTTTAATTTACTTCCTAACATCTGAAATCCTATAAATTAAAATTTATTTTAAAATCTCCACTTGGGAGAAACAATGTAAAATGCACAGGTTTGAAATGCTGCTTTTAACACTCTCTGTGCTAACCTAGTTTTGTTCCAGGCTGAAGTAAATGGAAATTTTATTACTGGTTTCAAGGAGAGCACAATGAATACAGTGCCAATATTTTAAAATATCCTACTATTTATCTCTGCTTTACTAAAACAGTAAAATCACCAGTACCTTCTCTAGGAAACAGAATAAAATAAAATTTACACTTAGCTACTGACGAAAATCCACAACAGCTTTGAAACTATGGATTAGGCAGATTAATTTGTTCATCATGTGTAAATCTGTTGGTTGTATGTAAATAATACAGACAGGGAAAACAAGAATATTATAATATTTTACTCTTATTGCAAATAAATAATTGAGTACAGACACTACAAGATATTTAAGCATCCATGCCCCAGCAGAAGTCAATGGGGAAAGCTGACAGATGCCAAAGTGTCTTGAACAATCTGGGCCTCATTCAGCTGAAAGAAAAATCTATAGAACACACAGTAGCTATTCATCTTAAAAAAATACTATACTGCATGCTGATAAATTCTTTCCATACAATGAATAAAACCCAGACTTGTAATTACATCTGCATTTTAGAACAAATTTCTTTTCCAGCTCCTAGTTTACTAACTTAGAGCAGGCATACCAAGAATTCTTTTCATGTAGTTTGTGCAGTGAAAACCACAAAACATTGTCTTTAAATGCTGGCCTTCAAGTTAACCAAACCTTCAATTTTCTTCTGAAATGTTACTGTATTCACTTTTGTCACAGCTTACTTAAGACTTTCAACAAAGTTGCTGGAAAAAAAAGATAGCATGATACACTATATCAGTTCTCCATGTGTTGTGGATTTATTATTTTCCTGAAATATTTCACCATATGTGGAATTTATTTCAATATCTAGTTTTGTTTACTATAACACCACAGTAGATCTGGTTAGGTTGCTGTCAAAGAATGAACATACAAGTTGCTTAATACCTGTGGTTTGAACTCGAATCCCCTCAAGCTGAAAAAAGTACCTTTTAACACTCTTGTACAGTCAAGTGTAAAACCTGAATATAGAACATCTAAAACCTCTTATTCATAAAAAATAATTTTTTAGCAGTAAATGGCACTATCAAAACCCTATTTGCTCACAGGCAGTTATTTACATGCTTCTTAGACAGCCTGTTTCATTGAGAAGGAAAACCAGAATATTAAAACTGCATACATTTTATAAAGACTAAAATTTCTATTTGCCTTTGTGAAAATATGGCTACATGCTGTATATTATATTTTTTTTCTATTATTCAGGTTAATTGACAACATTCTACCGCTGGGATCAGCTAATAAAGAAATATTCTGTATATTATCTCCCAGTGGGATACCTGTGATGTAAAGGAATTATGATTAATGATAAAGTGCTATTAAGAAAAAACAGAAACAAACTCTAACTTAGAAATTAGTTGGGTTGTGTTTATCAAGTAGACTAGCTTTTTGTATGAAGAAAGCTACTTTCTGTGACAAAGCAAGCAGTAAACATATTGCCATTCAGGAAAAACCATACAATTCATATTTAATTAAAAAAAAAAAAATTAAGTTGGCTGACTGGCACAGTATCAGCAGACATAACAACAAAAAGCTTAAAGGCACAATTAGAAGAGAGTGAATGCTACATAAAAATGCTGTTCTTGAAGTATTTCATTTTATTCTAGACCAAAACCCTCTGCATTTGAAATTCCAATGATCAACTTCTGCTTCAGTTCTTTCTTGTTCTTGTAAGGAGGGAGACAAAGCTGGTTGAAGCAGGTATGGGCCACAGGTAACCTAAAATAATTTAACCCCCCCCCCCCCAACAAAACACATTTAATAATAATACAATATAAGCAGAACACTGCCAACTGCCTACACATTTTCAGTTAAACATTACTTAAACAAAAAAACCTGTAAAAGGAACATTTATCCTAATGATGTTGTTGGTTCAAGTTCTGTTGTACACAAATAACACCACTGTTGGTCATATGCACCTCAGGTGAATTTGTTTGCCTGTAACTCCCTCCCCACCTTTCTTTTTTTGTTAAGTTGGAAACACCTCCTTCCAGGTTTTGTAAACTCCAGGTACCACATGACTTCAAAATCAGTTTTTCTCTAAATACAAAATGTGGATATAATCAGAATCCACAGCATAAAGGCGGCAGGCAGGTCCTGCAGTAGGTATAGAGACACCTGGATGAACCACAGTTACTGTAAGGGTACAGGACTCAGTAAAAATACATCCTTACAGACATCTGCCTCAGTGCAGAGCACTGAGGAGCTGACTGAAGCCCTGGAAAAACAACAGTTCACAAGTTTTGGTCTTAGCCATACCCACACTTTCAGTCGTGAGTTTCTTCTGAGAGATAGTTTGAGTATATATTGCAGGCACCTCTTAGGGTTGCCTGACTGAAACACTGGAAACTCTGCTCCTTTCTAGAATGGAGTAGTTTGATGAGAACTGTTCTTCAGTAGCAGAAGCACTTGTTTTGCCACCAGTATGAGATGCCACTAACATCCTGTCTCACGGCCACAGGCAATAAGAAGCTACAGGATCTTCCTGCCCTTTATGTTCTCAAGTGACATGCAGGACAGCACTGAGGATATAGACTTGTCCTATAACCGATTACTTTGCGGGGAGAGAGGAGAAAGACAATGAGCTGAAGCTCAACCTGACATCTGGAATTAACCCAACACACTGAAAAATTTCTAAAACTTGTCCACTTAAAAGTTAAATTTTAGTATGTGACTCAAAAGCTCCCTAGTTCTGTTTTCACTGAAGCCCTTAGACTTCTGAAGGGCAGCAGCTTGGCCTTTTATCAGTAGCAAGCATTCTTGAAAGGGGGTGGAATCCCCCCAGATCTGGAAACTCAAGCTACTTCTCTCCCTTCCCCACACTTTAAACAAGTAAAGATCCGTTAATCAGACTGGAGTCATGTGCTTCAGAATTTGTAAAGTTGGGAAACAAGATATTAATTTGGCAATTTTCATTGCTATTATATGTTTCGATCCTATTATGTGGGTAATGCAATGACAGCATGTCTACATTCATCTCTGCACAGGCAGTCTAACTGCAACAATTATCTTGCAAAACACAGACCTACATAATTTTAAAATGCACACTATTTAAAAATATACTTTCCATTTTTAAGAAAATAAATAATTTACAGGAGAATGAACTTAAACAGAGATTCAACATTGACTGATTTTTCTTCATTTTTCATCAGATCCTAATGTTCCTTTGACATGTTACAGGAACTGGTTATTAGCTCATTGAATAAAGCATTAGAAATACCACAGTAATGAGACAAACCAAATTAAAAAAAAAAAAAAAAAAATTTGTTTATGCATTTAATTCATCTCTCCACCGAAAACCCAACAAAATTTTTACTTTAAAAATATAGTTCCATTTAGGCATTTTCATTACCATACATGTATGAGAATCTAGGTCAAGCCAGCAATTACTGCTTAGCAGTAAGCTTCAGAGCACTAAGCTTTTCTGTACAGCTTTCCAAATTTTTTAAAACTGACTTTCTCCAATCTTGAGAAGGAAAATCTAGCTGGAAAGTATGTGGAATTTCTCAAGTCAATTCAATACAAAATAAATCACCACCAGAAACATAAGAACTTGGCATGAACAATTTAACCTTCACAATGAAATTACAAGGCTGCTTTACTCCTATTTCTTCTGAGCAACCTCTGTATCAGCCATACACTTACTCACCAGAGGCCCTAAAGGAATGCTACATCTTCTCAGCCATACATGTTAAAATTTTTATTTAGACCATCTAGAAAGAACGTAAGCATTTTCTGTGACTGCAGGGGCTGCTATACATGACAGACTCAGCGAATTCAGAAAAAATCATGGTGATTCACGGTATATTTTCATTAGCTCAGCTGTCATGTTAGGAACAATTAAACAAATAATTTATTTGAATTGAAAACATGTCAGAAATCTCTATAAAGAAGTCCTGGCCTCAAATGTAAACATTTACTGGAGAATCAATTTTGTATTAGATGGTCACCTGCAAAATTTATGCAGTCAATTAATGGGTATAATCACATTTTGAAGACAAACTAAAGGAGTCCATGCAGTTTCTTCCTTATACATTAGTTTCCTCTTCTTCAGAGAGATAAGCAAGAGTGATAAGGGCTCTCATGAAATAATTTAACAAAAATTTTTAATAATCCAGAAAACTACTTAAGATAACAAAAAAATTTAACCCCCCAGAAAACTACTTACCAATTAGTGGATGCTTCACTCTTTGAAATCTTGAAATTCAAATCAGCCATTCCTCCCACAGGTACTCTATCACTTCCTGTAGCAAAATGTAGCAGCTTCTTTTGAAGGTCAAGAGAAAATCCAAGTACTACATCCCAAAAGTATCTATTTTCAGGGCAGAGGGAGAAGAAAATGGTGTAAGACGCAATATCACGACAAAACAGTATGAGGATAATAATACAACTGCAAGTACTACAAAATGAATATTACTTACTGAGAATTTAATTAATGTAATATATAGGACATCAGTAGTATCCTAATTTGCAAGGTTAAATAAATTCCTAAGGACTTGACAACTACAATGTTTTATGAATTTTGGAATGATGTCTTGTCAAATGATGCCCAAACCCACTTTTCTATAAAAATATAAATGCCTTCTACTTCCTAATATAAATGTCCTTAGTATCAAATAGAATTGGAAGAGGAAAAGCATGTTTAGAAGATTGGATAGTAAAAATAAAGACTCAGATTTCACTATGCAGGATTTCAGGCTACTCTTTTTAAGCTATCTCCATTTCAATCCGATCATAACCTTTTAAAGGTATTCAGCAACAGGATCTAACTAAAAGGATCTAACTCTTCCTACTTAGAGAAAATTTAATAGTGCCTTTGTCTTATTTGGAAATACCTTTTTAAAACTTCAATCATTCTCAGATTATCCTTAAAGAGATTAATCCCAACAGTCTACCATTCTATGATGTTTTTAGACTCGGTAATTAGAATGAAAAAAAATTAAGCCTACCGTATAGTAAGATCAGTTTTTTGGTAGCCCTCATATTGGGTACTTCGCTGTAAAGCGGACATATCCAGTTCAGGACTGCCACAGACAAGAATTTCAACCTCTTCTGGACGAAGTAGCTGCCAGAAATTAAGGATAAAATATTTAATTTTTTTAAAAGATGAGAAATAATGCTACTAGATTCAGATTAAATGTTTCTTTTAGCATCATAGAGAAACTAACAGAATATCATTCAATATAAATCTATAACCTAGATACATACTGTTTTATAGAAAAATTAATTCCTCATACTTTGAAGAATCTCTTACTACTGTATATAGTAAAAAGCAAATTACTGGATAACATCATATTTTAGTGCATTTCTTTCATTCCTCACTTCTTTTTCAGTCTTGCATTTATTACATTGGCTTGCTTGTCATGTGATTAGATTACAAATGGGACAGGAAGAAAACTAAGTTTGTGTGTATGGAATTCAAAGGGAGGGTCTTGATCTCAATTTCGGTTACAACTTCCACTTCATTTACTCTGAAAAGTCCCAATGGAGGTTGATAAGTAGCAGTGGCTGACAGAACTTGACTCTTAGTTGTACACACTGCTGTGCAAAGCAAATACATACAACAATAAACCATTTTAACAACTGCTAAACTTACACCTGCAGAACCTACTTATTCATTTACTACAACATCATTAAATTGTATGAAAGTATGTCATGGCATTTCAATGGATTTTTAATCTCCTTCCAGAACCTTCCTTGCAGTTAGTCACATCTCACTTTGCTGCAAGTCCGTCATACTTGGCTAATTTCACAGGAATGAAGAAAAAAATCTCATGCAAATTATAATTGCCTCTTCTTTCTCTTCTTACTGCACAAGGGATGATGTAAATTACAAGAGGCATTCCAACAGCCAAACAGGACTGAATACGGAAGAATGTGTAATCTCAACCTCACTGAGGGTTCTTCCTGCAAAAAGTAATAGGTGTTTTCAGAGGAGTCATTCAAGAGCACACAAACATAGTTGCTCTGCTGCTCATAACTGTAGGGAATACAGAGAATCCTTGTAAACATTCACACAAGAGCCTGAGAAGTGTCTGTGAATGCATACTGATACACCCAACTTGTGGAGCTTTACTTAACTGTTTTCAATGGAACGCTACAGAGCGCAGCTGATTACCTGCTTAATTTCTTCTGCTTATGCTGGATTAATCAACTACATTGACTAATAAGATTCTTCACAAATCCTAAAATCATCCAGAGTAATTTGTTTAATTTAGATAAGTCATTGTTACATATTTGAAACAGAAGAGTTATGTTTCATTTTATTCTTACCAGTAATGCATATGAAGCACAGACACTATGAAATCCATAATAAAAAGCTGCAAATTGTTTGTAAATTGATTTGTTGAGAAGAAAATCAACATAGAGCTGCACATATTCTAAAAAAGAAAAACATTTGATTTTGTTACATCATAATAATTTTAAATAATCATTTATTATGCTCTCTCAAATTGTACTGAACTAAGAAAAATGAATGCATTTCATTTTAGATACTATTAAATTGGTGGGCATAACAGAAAGGACTACAGTAATTTAATTTTCATACTTTGTTAAAGAAAACCTAGGTTTATAAGAAGGAAAAAAAGGAGCAAACTTAAATCTACCAAATATGTGTAGTTAATACATATTGAAGTACCTTTCCTATTCTGATTTGTGACTGGAATTTTATCTCCATTTGGCTTTAAGTTGTAAGATTTTATAACACCAAATTCTTCCTGAAAAACCTGGAGAAAAAGAGGAGTCAAGGTCAATACTGGAAAATACATTCATATACTCACAAATTACAAAGCTTGTATTTATTAATTCATGTATTTCCCCTGTCTCTCTCTTTGGCACATCCTGTAATTCTGAGGGTTGTGGAGTTTTTAAAAGTTAAATACCACAATTTTCAACAAATTGCTCAAGAAATTTGTATTCAAAGTAGAAAAACTGACCCTGTTACACAGTGGTACATCAAACTGACCTGCAGGCTCTGGAGCCACAGAGTTTTTCATAGAAAAGAACAATTTAGGAGCATCAAATACAATTAAGAAGGTTTTGTTCCACTGTAGCTCACCTAGGAACTCTAAAGTACCTGCTTTACAAAAATTCTCATATGGTCTGACAATAATGTAATTCAAAGCTGAGGAAAAAAAAGGTCAGTGCTAGCCCAATACACATCCATAAACCAGCAGGAAATTTTACCAACTAGTATGTGTTCTAAAACAATGAATAAATGAAAATGCTACTTCAGTCAAGAAAGCCTGTTAGACATACAGGTCAGGCAAAACTATCATAACTTGAACAGGCTATTGTTCAAGTGTGATTTCCTGGACAAAGCGAATAAAAAAAAACAGAGTAAGCTTTGACTAGCATCTGGATTAGAAAATGGACTGTTTTGCAGCCAGATGAATTCCACAAACCAGGTCACCGATTGCAAGGTGATGGTTGTCAGAGCAAGCAAAGAGCTGGAAATGCACCGGTGGCTGGCCATGCAACCCCAGCAGGCATATTCAGATCCATCTACACTGCCAGAGGACAACAGCTTAAAGCCCTGTAATGGAGCCAGTCTCTGTAAGCCCTAAAGCCCCAGGACTAGACTGGTCTTGAAGCAAGCTTTAATGCCCATGCAGTTATATTCCAAACAATCAGCAATCACACAGTAGTAGGCCACTCCATTGCATAAACATTGTTAAAAATTACTGAACGAGTTTGAGAATCACTTATAGTTGTGTATTTAATGACCTGAAAGGTTGAGTAAAAATCCTCTTCTACATTGCCTTCATAGGATAGAAGTTCACTTAGTCCATGGGCCAGTTCCTACAAAATGAGTAAAAACTCTTTAGAAAATCTGCAAAACTAAGTGATGTACTTTGCAAGGATGTGACAGAATCATTACTTTATACAGAAAGTATCTTGGGAAAAGCTGTATCTTCAGAACAAGTGCACAAAGAAAAACTCACTGCTTAATTAATATGTGTGTATATATACTTATTTATTTTTATTTCAGTATAAACCGTTACATTTTTCTTTTTACTATGGAAAACGTGTCTAGAATGATCATATCAGATTTTTGTATTCTAACTTCAAATAGATAAACAATAATTCTGCTATGCTAGAAAACATGGACAATTTCTGTTTTCAACAGGAGACTTTATCAGCCTGTGCTGAAAAAAAAGGCTGTTTTGAAACAGTTTATAATTCAAGCATTAACTATAAATAAAACAGGTTTTAAATCAGTAATTTAGGCTTTTAAAAAACATAATACTTACAGGCATAATCTGAAACAGGTCATCTAATGTGACATCACAGATGCCTACAAGTATGTTGTGATCACAGGGAACAATGGGAGGACTCAATAATTTCTTGTAACAGCAAGGTGGGAAACGAATATCCAAGGTGATGCTATTATATACAGCAAGTCCCATAAGCTATACGTGTCAAATGTTAAGGGAAAACCCCACATGTCCTTATTACAGTTAGTATTTTAAGTAACTAGGAAAAAATATTTTAAGACTTTACTCAGCATACTCCAATACATGCTAAACAAACAGAAGTAATGGATATTATTTAAGATTTTTGGACTGAAAATTTTAAATGCAGTTTTTTAAAAGTAGTAGTTAAAAAGGTCATATGACGCACATTGACAGAACACTTGAGAATCTTCATCATAATATTCTATAGAAGCATTCCTAGAATAAATTGTTCCAAAGTATTGTTATGAAAAAAGTTTTTAAAGAGAATTGTAGCTATGTATTTTTAATTAAAAAATTCTAGAGAGACCTCAATATAGCAATTTTTCTTTTCAATAAATCTAAGAGCATGAAGACAAACCTGCACTGGCACTACAGCTCATCAGCTAGCACATTTAAGTGTATCTTGTGAAAGAAATTTGAAATTATACCAAAAATTAGAAGAATCCAGTTCACGATTCAGCTTCTCACTAGAATAGAATAGTTCAGTTGGAAGATACCTACAACAATCATCTGGTCCAACTGCAATCAGTAAAATGGGGACATCATCATCTCAGTGGAGTTATAAGCATATATTATCATTAACCATTTTTCTGAGGACTTCATAAATGAGCACAACAGAAAACCTAGGAAATAAACCTATGCTCAAAATAGCATGTGGCTTCCATTCAGTTAAACCACCCCCCCCAAAACAGCACCCCACTGATCAATGGGGACTTAAACAAAATATTAATGCATACAGGCTCATTTATGTTTATTGAATGAACCTCAAAGGTTTAAGGGTGTACGTGGATAAAAATTTACGACTTAATTACAAGTTATACACAAAAAGTTGCATGTTTAATCTTAATTCTAGTATTTTCCAACTATAAAATGCACCACATACCACCATTTTCTTCCTATTTTTAGTTGACTTGCTTGAATGACATTCTTTTTATATGTTTAAAACAGAACACACTTGTATATACATCTGAATGAGCTTTAATCAATGCCTTATTTCGTCCTCGTACCAACTCATTGAATGGCTGTTCGTTTAGCACCGTCTAGTGGACATAAAAGGATACAGCTCCAACCAATCGGAATTCAGAATAGTTATCACACTTAAAGCTGCTGAACCAATGGCAGTGCGAGTCCTTGTGGTAGGCGAACATGCCTGCAGGACAGGAACAGTGGCCTTTACAAAGCCTGAGCTTCAATAAAAAGTCATCCAAAACCTCACCTTTCTCACATATGCACCCTTAAAAGTGCTCCTAGGAGTGCCCGTATCTCCACGGTTGTCCTCAGCCCCATCTTCCCACCCACAGCAGGAGCCTGCAGGTGCTTGGGCAAGGACCACCAAGGGCAGTGCCAAGCTCAAAGAAGGCCCAAGCCCACCAGCCCTCTTGGGTGCTGGTGCAATGTGTTCTTCAGTGCCTCCAGTCGTGGATATTCTGCACTGTCTCAGTGCAATCTGTTTCTTCACTGTACTTCATCATCTGTACAGCCAGAAACATGAATTGTCTAACAAGAAGTTTTCTTGCTCCAATGTAAACCCATTTCTTCCTCCCTTCCTGGGTCAACAGCAGATGACAATCTTTAAAAATGCTGGCACGAATCCCATGACACAAATACCATAAGCTTTACCTTCTTTAAATAGAAAGCTGTAAAAGGTTTATCTTATACACACACTAGCAGCAAAGGGTTATGTTCCATATTTTCAGTCAAAAAATCGTATCAGTGAAGTTAAAAAATCCCCAAACCACAAATACCCTAAAAAAGTAACGACGAGCTAGATCCTACTGATATCATGACTATAGACTAGTTTGACTGCTATTTGCATCAGGTATGGATCATTATGTTTTAAAGAGTGATAGAAGGTAAAAACCTATGTAATGAAATCACATAACAGCTTTAAAATGCCTAGGAAGTATTGGTCAGAGAAGCAAGACACACTCTAGTTAAGTGTGCACTAACAGCAAAATTAACTTCAGCAATGCAGAAGTAAATTGGATAAAACATGATGACTGGTTTCAATTTGTTGGGATTGAATGGGCCAACAGTTCATTATTGTTTCCACAGTCAGTGTAGAAACCAAAGTACTAAATAGGTCTAAGGACATCTTCTATGTGGTAGCTCACCGCATCTGTGTTTGAAGATCAAGTTGGGGAAAAATAATATTTAAATGAAAAATCAGTCTCCTTTGAATTAAAAAAAGAATAAAAATACAACTGATGTCTCAGGGACATCTATTTCTTATGAAAATGTATAGGTAAAACACCACCTTCATATTTTCCTCCCTCCACTTCCTGAACAATCTAACTTTATCTTCTGAACTTTAGCTCAAAAAGGTGCTCATCACGAAAGGTTTAGCCAGTGCCTTTACCAGAAGCAACAGAACAGTTGCATCTAAGGCAGAGCAAGGTTCACATACTGAAAGACAGAAGTGATGCTGAAACAAAATAGGTCTCTGTCCTGGTTTTGGGTGGGATGGAGTTAATTTTCTTCCTAGTAGCTGGTATAGTGTTATGTTTTGGGTTCAGTATGAGAAGAATGTTGATAACACACGGATGTTTTCAGTTGTTGTTAAGTAGTGTTTAGTCTAAGTCAAGGATTGTCCAGCTTCTCATGCCCGGACAGCAAGAAAGCTGGAGGGGCACAAGAAGTTTGGAGGGGACACAGCCAGGACAGCTGACCCAAACTGGCCAAAGGGATATTCCA
>JAVJGG010000094.1:23975123-23991661 GCA_035590195.1 Aviceda cuculoides | reverse complement strand
AGCCCGGCGGCAGCACCACCTCCCGCGCCCCCGTGAAGCGATGCGTGCGCCGGCCGGCATCTCCCGCTTCGCAGCGAAGTCGTGTCCCGCCCCGAGCGCGGAGCGGCCTGGGGGCAGGCCGGGCCGGGGCATGGCAGCGAGTAAACACTCGAGCAATAAGCATAAAGCTGTGATGAAGAGGCCTCGGCGTGGGTACCGGCACGGCACTCTCGCTCCTCCTTCACACCGGGCCGGTGTTGCGGTGGCACCGCCGGCAGGGGCTGGGCTGTCAGTGGCACCTCTCGCACTGCCCTGTCACCTCACAGTACCTTCATCCCGGCTTCAAGGCACACTCTAACGCGGAAAATGCAGAAATGAAGTGTAAAAGCTTAGTCCTGTCTCTGTTTCACGGGCAAAGCTGGAGCGGTGCCAGGGCCTGTGCAATGGCAGGTCTTGGCCCGTCGTTTGGACAGGTCTCGGGAAGCCTGAGGGAATACCTGCTGCCAGAGCCTCTGTGCGGTAGCCTGGGCTTGCTGAAGCTTTGCTTTAGTAATGTTAAAAAAAGTCATCTTCAGAAGATGTCCTAGGTTGAACTGGTTGCAACACGACATGTAGACTAGAGGTAATACAGCATTTGTCTGTGGGGTACTGACCTATCCCTTGGCTTGCTATGCAAATGTATGGGAGTCCTTCCACGTACGAGGGGTACCATGTCTGTGTACACTAAGCTACATAAAATTTAAGCCCTTCAAACCATTACTGCCAGACGAAACAACTTGCCTTCAGACCACTCTTAATTTTGTTTCTGGAGAAGGGTTCCCCTCCCAGCTTCAGGATCAAAGGAGTGTGAATAGCATTACAGACCACTTGAAACAAATCTTCAAAATTGTTTTTCAGATGGAGGTAAGCCACGTGACAGTTTTTCTCAGCATTGGCATTACACAAGTAGCTCCTGCAGGTTGGAGCTGCGGTAAAGATCTCTATAAGCTGCATAAAAGCAAGGGCATAATAGGCACTGCAGAGTTAATCTAGCACATTGAAAAATGCTTTCCCTTTTTGAAGGAACTGGCAGACCCGGAGTTTATTCAGTTTCATTAAGAAATCGCTTTGTCTCCTTACCAAGCTAAATATGAGAGCTGGTTTTCCAAAAAGTTCGTTCCTCACTGTGCGTACTTCCCAGTTGCTCTCAGTGGTTTGCATGAGTAAGTGGCCTGCTGCACTTAAACAAAGGCCCCCAAACACTCACTCATCTTTTTCTTTTACGTGCCAAGAAATAACATAATAATAGTAATTGCAACAACTTCAGTACAAGCAGCTATACACCCAGTGGCAGTCCCCAACTGGAAGTAATTGGCATAGCTGTTTTATGGAGCTGTGCCAACTTGAAACAGGGAAGGATCTGCTCCTTTGTGCCTGCAGAGGGAGATGAAGCAAAGGGAAATAGAAATGTAGGAAGGCAAGTATACAAACAACTTCATAATGCTTTTTTTTTTTTTTCAGCTCCATTGAGCTATAAAGACCTGGTTTTCGATAGCTTCAAAAACACTGAAATAGCCTTCTACCAGGATTATTTCACAAAAAGCTAATACAACATCAAAGACATCAATTTTTACCGTCCATGCTGTCCTGTGTTATTTGAAGCTGAAGTGTTCTGTTGAACTAAACTAATTCAGGTGAATATTTTGACCCATGGCAATTATGAAAACAGGCACAAAAGCGCTGTTAAAAAAATGTCTTCCTATTTTTATAAGAGAGAAAAGTACCACATACTGAAGGAGACGCAAACTCATTTTCCTACTTCTAACAAAGGTAGCATACATCTGGTGCCTAGAGTTTGTAACTAAAAGTATTTCAATATAATTAATAGATCCATAAGGTAGTCAAAGATTTAGCCACAGCTGGGAAAGGCAGGTCTAAACTGGCTTTCAATTTGCTAGCACGGATGGATGCTAGCTGGGTGCAGCAGTGCTGCATGTAATGAGGCAATGCATGTAAACCCTGCAATCATTTGTTGCCAAAGTGATAAACCAGGGTAGAGAGCAATGGAGCAGTCAGAAAACAGGATAAAGGCAGTTTGTCTTCTAACAGACAAGATTTGTGGGATATACAACGTACAAAATTTTGCAAAACTAAACAGAGGTATGTAACTACCATTTTACAAGACTTCATGAATTTGTTGGCCAGATGGCCTTGGAGCCTTGACAAAGGGCCATGCACACTCAGTGCCTTTATTTTGAAAGTGTCTGCAGGCTTTTTGTTTGCATCACCTTTCATAATGTTTCCAGTTCTTTCTTTAAGGCTGATAATGCTTTTGCTTACCTTAGTGGTTGCTTTTCCATTCTCAAATGTTATTACGTTTCCTTCTTTACCCTTCCAAGGACCCTTTCCTCGATTTTTTCAATCTCTTCTGAGCTGCTTAAAAATCTTAAATCACATGGTGCCAGCTACTTCACAGGATTTTCTGGTAAGTGGGGGAAAGGTAAAGTTCAGTCAAAAACTGTTGTTCATGCCCAGTACATGCTGCCTGGGCCTACACATCCACCCTGGCTCCTGGCTGAGTTTGCAGCCCTCACTGGACCCCACGTTGGCATACCGTGCTGCTGGCTCAGATAAGCATATGCACACTGCAGTAACACCCCTGAATGACTACAGGGAGGACACAGGCAGTACGTGACCCTGAACATATTTCTTGTACTTAAGGGAGAACAATCCTGCCTTAGCAGGGTGTCGATCCTTTCAACTGGAAGATGACCTTTTTGACAACTTATTTTAAAATGTTCACAAATATATTTCTTCTATCCAAAGAGTCTGTGTTGTCAGGAAGGGGAAAAAGTCAACAGCACATCTCTGTGCAATGACGTGGCCAAGCACAGACTGCCACTAGGAATGACAGATGGAAACAAACCAAATGCTAACATTTGTTCACAAATGATTAGTAAATGCTTACAAGTAATAGATACACTCACAGAAACTGGCATTTGGGAGTGATGCACAAATGAAAAAAAAAAGGGGGGGGGGCTAAATTCCCTGGCTAGTATTTTCATGACAAATAATTGAGTGTACCTCACATGTTCCTCTGCAGTCAGAAGTCAAAATGCAGCCATAGCCAAAATCAGCCCTGGTTTAATTCAGTAGCATTAGGGGTGGGTTTGGCTCATTATGGGTTTTTCCCTAGCCCTCAAATGCTTTACTAGTGTTTGCATTCAAAGAGTATCAAAGATCCCTGTGCAAACTGGCATTTCAGGAGTTGAAGTGACCTGTGTCCTTTAGAAAAAGCAGGCTGAATTTCCTGTTCAGTTGGTGATACACTCTCATCACACAGTTATACTGTGTCTCTCTCTTTTATTGAGTAGTACTGTTTCTTCCTCTTCATACTGTTTAAAGATCTCATACACTTCCCAGTACAAAATATTTGGACCATTTAACAGATGTGTGCTTTGTGAGAAGGACCTTGAGTGGGCACAAGGGGAAGCACAGGATGGCTGAAACATCAAAAGGGGAAGCATAGGCTGGAGACAATCCATTTCCTCTCTATGGGAGTAGGAGAGCGATAAATGGTTGGGAGTTTTCCAACAGAACAGGTTTTCAGCAAAACATTTCAGTTTCAACAGAAAGACCTGATTCATTGAAATGGAAATGTTTTACAAAGAAGCATCTTTTCAGTGACCTTTTAGCAGAACTCAGGCAAGATGCCACTGAAATCCACCTGTTACGCTGCTGACTCAGTTGGAGAGCTTGCCACACTTGCCAAGTGACTCATCAAAATCAGAGACAGCATGACTTCTGGACTCCCTGGCCAGCTAACTTCTGAGCTGCTCTACCTTGCCGTGCCACCTGCCCACATCACCCGTTAGGGAAGATGGAACTTCATGTCTGCCCACAAGTCATGACTGTTCTGAGACAGCCTCAGAGCTCGTAAGGGATGATCCCAGTCTCATCCAACCTCCCCTATTGGCAGCCATCCATTTCCCTTGAAGTTGAACTAAGGTATAAACTTGGGGAATTTTGTTCTAAAAATCCAAATTATTGTGAATCCGCCTGCCATTGCTGACAAGCTAGTCCAATTATGTTTATTATTCTTGCTGGGAGTGGGAACTTATGCCAAACTTGAGCTTGTCTTACTCTGTCTTTCAGTCCCTGGGTCATATCCTTCATCTGTGAGAGAGAAAAGCCCCCTCTTTCCCAGTAGAACATGTGCAAGGTGCACGCAAACTCTCCTGAGCTAAGTCCATGTTATTTCCCCAATTACTAACTTTAGATGAACTGGAATATAGCTCTTGCTCACCCTTTGTCCGTCTTCCAGTATTTGGAAAGCCCCATTTTTTAAAGAGTTTATAAACATTTAGAAAAGTGGTGCAAAGAACTCCTCAGCTAATTCATCTGAGGCACGTACATGCAAGTTATTCAGCTGTTCTTTTGTCTTGGCAGATACTCAATTGTATCTTTCTCTTTGTCAAATGGTAAACTTTTGATTGAAGGTACATCATCAGACAGGAATCTTCTTGGGCATTCATAGTACAGAGAAGGAAGAGGTAATCAGCAGTTCTGTCTTATCTGCATCTGCATTTTGGGTTCCTTGTCATCACTGACTGGTGCAATACAACATCTGTACCAGCTAACTGTAAGAGGCTCATGGACACTGGTGCCTAGGCAACAGCTGATTTTTTAGGTTAGTGATTAACTCTTTTTTGTCTGCCTGAATAACCTGAATATTATATTATTCCTTGCCATGGAACAGGCTTGAAAGAAATAATTAGCCTCTATTTTAGAAAAACTGTGGCTGTTTTAGTGATGTCCAGAGGTTATCTGTGATAATGCAGTGTATGCAAACACTAGAAGAGAGACACGGCAAGCCTAGTGACCACGCAACTTTTACTAAGGTTTCCATTTCTTCTCTCCAGAAAGTCGGTATTGGTTATTCAATCTTTAAACTTCAGTTAACTTCACTTAAACTCTCACGAGATATAACAGTAGCATGATCTTTCCGAAGGTATAGCAAGGGACAAAAGTCAAGGCTAGGAGATAACCCTCTATCTTTTGTTGCGTCTGATCTGGAAATTATTTTTAAATGAGATAGAGGCAGTTGTTAGGTACAGAATTTTATCCGATTTGTATTCAAACTGGAAATAAGAAACAAGTATGCCATGCTAAAGAAGGTTCAAATGAGGAGGCAGTACAGAATGTTTAATTCAGAAAGTTGCTTCTGTACCTTTGTTATCATATGACCTGTAAAATTGTAAAACGCTGTTAGAATTAAGATTTCTGTTTAGCATGGCTTTGCAAATCTTTGCTTACTTACGGGTTAACAAACTAGCCGGATTTCTTTAAAAAGAGCGCATCCTAGAGCTGAAGTGACAGCGAGAGACGAAATCTGAAGAATTTCCGTGGGCTGGTCCCCTTCGCTGGGGAGGACGGGCCGGGAGGCGCGCTGCCGGGGGCGGGGGGCGGCGGGGACCGGGCTGCGGCTCCCCCGGCGCCGGCCCGGCGGCCTTCCCAGCCGCGGCCGACACTGCGCCGTGGCACAGGCCTCACCCCCGCTGCCTACCGCCTGGCAGCTACCCGCCGGCGCCCAGACACCTTCGGCGGCGTAGAAATTCCTCGGTTTTGCGCTTTAGTGGGAATCAATGTGGGATTAGATCACGTATGCAAGAGTTTGCACGAGTACCCTGGAAACCGGTGGGGCAAACGGCACCGACGAAATTAATCTCACTTGTTGGTTTGGGCAGGATTAAGAGCTGGATGCTCGAAGCTGCTGAGAAGTTCATGTCTTTAACGCGGTATGTGGTATTGCCTTTGTAACGTCTCAATGGGACACGTAGAGTGCCTGCTCCCTCCAATATCTTGCTACCTCTTGTCATGTTTCCTGTTTATGGCTAACTTTTATAAAGAGAAGAGAAGTCTGAACAACTGACAGAGGTCTTGGCTCTCCCAAGGAGGAGAGGCCTCTGGCAGACGTACGATGGTAACTAAAATCGGAGGGCTGGGGCAGTTACTGCCCCCTCCCCCCCCCCGAATGGGGCTGTTCTCACCAATGAATCTGCTCCCTTCCTGCCACGCTTTTTGGGCTGGTCTGTAAGATAAACCAGCTCTGCTTTTAATCTGTTGCTACAAGCCTATGGGAACCCAAAATGGAGGGGGAGCCTCTCCCACAGTACTAGTGGGGCTGTTCCTGCAGTCGAGCAAGCCCTGAGGACAATTCTCCCCAAATCTGGCTCCTCGTGTGGAGCTGGAGCTGGGCGTGGACCCACCTGCAGGCACTGATGTGTCCCCAGCTCAGCACCTGGCTGAGCCGTAGCTGTTGGGTGCTGTGTCAAACAGGCAGGTACCTGGCTTCCCAGGCTCAGCCTTCCCTCTTCCAGGGCTGCTTTACTTCCCCTTCCTGGGAAACATGTCCCAGTGCTTTCTCTCCTGCCTCCTATGAACACCATCAGTTCCAAACCCAACTCTGCCACTTTCACAAGATTTTCTTAACTTTCCCACATTGCAAATTTCCCTTGGACACTGCTGTGGACACACTGGCTGCCTTTGAACAGCTTGCCTTGAGTAGCTGTGAGAAGGAGTAGAGATAAGGAACACCGTGCTGTGGCAGCCAGAGACCAAAACCACAGAAGGGAGAGAAATACTCCCAACAAGACCCCAAACTGTGCTGTAGTGTCAGCATAGGCCCATCACGCCTACATCCTGAAATGTTCATCGTACCTCTGAGGAACACACCTGAGGTTTCACAGCAGCTTTGGGGGAAGACAGCAGCCTTCAGGACATATCCTTAGGCAGCGTGGACTCTGACGCCAGAGGCTCCCTGTGTGCCAGCAAGAGGCAGTGGGACACGCAACTCATGATTTTCCAAGAACACAGGAGTGCTTACGGATCGGATGGGTGCCAAGGGCATCCCTGTGCTCTGCAGCGTGGATGCCATTCGAACACCCTGAATGGCAGGCATGTGGCTGCAGACAGGGCGCTCCAGTGCGGGTTGTGCTAGCGTACCCCACAAGGTTTTAGTAAAAATTTTACATTTAATGTAAAATGTAATGTTTACATTTACATTAAAAAATGTAAACAAATAAGATCTAGATGTGTTTTATGGATAGTGGCTAGCTGCTTCTACAGAAATACTCATACTCACTCAAAACTTGTTCCTTCCTAAACAGTGTCTCTTCTAGTAAAACTTCCTTGTCCAGCATAAAGCACAAACCCCTCCCTTCAGTGTGTGTGGAACAAAAGGAGTGATGCAAACACAACTAATGTAATGGTGACTGCATTTATGTAATTAACAAATAATGCTGTTTCGCTTCTGTCATCTTCAGAGGAAATGTTGACTAAGTGGTTAATAATCACATCTTCTGCTCCTGTCCCACAGAGAATACCTGTATAAAAAACAAACAACCAACCACAGTGTTTGACTCTAGTGGTAGAAACTTTATAAAAGCAAAGCGTTGGTCTAAATAGGACTGATATATCTGACTTCTTCCTGAAAAATTCCCTTTAAAGAAGTGTTTCCCCTTTGTACTTTTCCTGCACTTATTCGCCTTAAAAAATAATTTTTTCCAACATTCTTCACAAAGATCTTCACCTCTACGTTATCTCTAATAGGGTCACACTCACTGGAGTCCCTGAGGCACATAGTAAGACAGTAGAGAATCCTGTAGTTACAAAACACTTCATATATAAATAAGAGACATTAAAGCAGACAGCTGTACCAGGTCCCTGTATAAATTATTACAATTCTTTAAACTCCATCTACTGAAAATAAATCTGGAAGCGTTTTTCTTAAGACTGCCTTCAGCTCCTGGCTTTGTTGGCCAGTGCTGGTGGTGTCAGCAGGACATCACTTTCCTTTTCAATCTGAGTGATGAAATAAGCTCATCCTGGTCTTCCACCCCACACTGCTCCACCTGACCGCTCTGGAAAAAGGAAAGTGGCAGAGGAAAGCTCTCGCAGAGCTTCCTGTGACCCCTCTGTCCCGCAGAAGAGGTGGTAAGCAGACGTGTGTAGATCGTCCCCGTGGGCAGAGCCCGGGTGGGGGTGAGCAGGGCTGCCTGCTCCGGCAGGGTGTGGGGGGGAGCCGGGCGAGGATGGCCGTGCTCCCTCCAAGGGGCTCAGCTGGCAGCGGGGGAACAAGGGAGCTGGCTGTGCTTATAGCAGTCTCCCATGTTTTCAGCTGATATTGCAGAATTTACTGTTATTGAGTGTAGAGGTGTCTGGTTTGCTGGAGAGCGTTGCAGGAGTAGAGGCTCCTTCCCAAGACAGTGGTGCCAAGTTATAATGTCATTTGTATTCAGCCAAGTAGTTCTATTTATAATAACCTTTCAGGTGACCCAATCATATACTTGGTAAAGCACTTCTAAAGAAGGAGATTACTTTCCATCTTTCCGGGGTGTGAAGTAGTGTACTATATAAATACTGCAGCTTAACTACTGTCTATTTTGAATGTCAGTTAGGATCAGGTAGTGTTATACGCTCCTGAGTTTTAGCAGTTTTTATTCAGGACTTTTCAAATTTGCATCAAGCTGAAACTTGGCATGTAAGCTGTCAGCACAGATGCTGGTATTATTCTAAAAATAGAGTATGTTAAAGCTTTTAAAGGTGTCAAATGGCTTTCTTATGCAGTGGTTGCAGATGCTTTAGTGTTCTGGCTCTTTCATCTATACAGAAGCTTACTGTATCACCTCCCTCCCTCCTCCATTCTCCAACATTACAGTCCTGAACAGTGAGGAATAAGATGACAAGTAGTCACACTGGAGTAATAATCGAAGGATGGTGTGCCCTGGTAACAGGCTCAAGTAACAGTCATTTTTGGTGAAAGAGAACTATCCTCATGGAGTCACCATAAAGAAAAAAATTGAGAAGAACACGTTACCCAAAATGATGACATATTGCTTGACAGCACAGTGAAAGGAAAGACAAAATCCTCAGCCCTGTGGAGGTTCCCTAACACTCCCATTTAGACAACCTCCTCCCAAGGATTACTGCAATCTCCTCCTCCTCTGCAGTGATTGCTGCAGAGGACAGCTCTACATCCACCGTGATATTTATTGAGTATGTGTATTAAAGTCTAAGGCATCACAATTCAGAAAACTTATACTACTATAGACCACTTATGTTCAGTGATCTGCAATGCTGTTTGAATAGTAAAAACTGCCCCTCATAGAGTAAAACAACCCAAATGTATGTCCACAGGTGAACACGTTTGCTTCATTTTGCACAGGCAAGGAAATGCCCTCTACCATATCTTGAAGTTAATAAACCTGAGTTCTGGTAGACTAGAAAATAAACCCAGGAGATTATAAAACACAGAACCTTTCTTGCAGAATGTCTTGCCAACAGCTCCAGGAGAGGGCAGATGGATGTAAACATGACATACACCCTGTTCTCTTTCTTTTGTAAGCACCCTGAAAGACAGGATGGGAGAGGTAACAAAGCCAGGGAAATCCTGCCTAGTCAGAGATGTGCCTCCAGCACAAGTTTCCATTTGTAACAAATGGAGGCAAAATACACATAATTATTTGCGAGCATGTTTAAATACAAACAATCTCTCATATTATGTTATGTAGGTTTTTGTTAATTTTCTAAGTTTTAAGAATAATTGTAGGATGCAAAGATTGTGATCAGGTTTCAACTGAACTTACTCATTTAACATGGTCTTCAAATTCATAGCTATATTTTTTCCAGTGAGCAATTTACTCTTGGCAGAAGCACTTGTGCCAATACAAGTTAATGTGCCTGACTACTTCTTTATTCCACCCCTCTTGGGGAGGCATGCTCTGTCTGCTTATAAAACAAAGAGAATTTGCCACAGTGGTTACAGACAAATATTTAGAAAAGTTTTGATCCTTTCATTCCACTGAATCCAACTAGACCCAATTATGAATAAAGACCAGTCACAAGATTGTAAGCTTGAAGCATATGTTCCTACATAATTCGTATTCAATACTCAACCTTTTTTTTTTTCTCTGAGGAATGGTAGAATTTCATCACTCATTGGCTATACCTCTTTTTAGAGGTTTTCATCAGTAATTTCTCTTCTAAAATTTACTCCATGTAGTGTTCAGCTGTATCAAAATAATAGATAATGATGCCATATCAAGCTGTATTTAGTAGCAAAGATTTAACAACACACACCTACAGTACTCATGACATGCAAACATTTTAGTCCTTCCCATCAGAATGAAGCAATGTGAAGAAGCTGAGCTAATTTCTTTGGGTTTCAGACAGCTGTGGATGAGAACTAATTTATGGTCAGGTTTTGAAATCATGCCAGCAGGAGCTTGCTCTTCAAACAGATGCTCCAGTATACTGTTAGGAAGGTCACATATCTCACGTCACCATTTGATGGGAACCTGGTCAGAAGGCTCTTCCCCTCCTGCTACAGCTGTCCTTGCAAAATAGCAAACATGTTTTCTGGTCATTGTGTGGTCTGTGAATTATTTCTCTAAAAGCTTATTTACAGAAAACTCAGGGATCTGTTTTCTTAACTCTACAAACCTGGAGGCTGAACTAAATCATGTTTGTTTAAAAAAAACAACCCTCGATGTTTAACAAATCTGAATCTTTTTTAATAATTTCAAAATGTTACATTCATTTTACAGATAAAAAAATTAAAAAAAACAAACCCACAAGGGATTCTTCTTTATCAATCCTTTGCTTTTGAAAAGATACATGAAAATTTAGAGACTGCATTTTTTCCTAATGTGCATAAAAATGAGACAGCCCAGGATGATGCAGGCAGAAGAATCCATATTTGTGTCAGTGTCTGCCTAGCTCACCTCCTGGAGCCGTGTGAAAACCAGGGAAAAAAACAGAAAGGTTGGTAAATCATTCACGAAAAGATGGGGAGGGCCAGCAGCAGGGCCTGGGCTCGGCGGTGGCTCAGTGCAGCACCCGAAGGTCAGGCACCAGCTCCAGGGCTGGAACTCACTGCACTGGTCTCGGTGCTGTATGGGAAAGGGTGACTGGATCCACCCCTGGGGGAGACTCAAACACAGCACCCCTGGGATTCAGAGCCCAGGTTCACTTCTGGTGCCTGGCTGGTACAGCCCAGAAGGGGAATGCGCATGTAGGTTATATTTTGCGAGAACTGCCCAAAAAAGGTACTGTGAATATTTTTTGCTTGTGGTGTGATTTGACACATGACATACCACAGCAGCCTTCCAGGGCAAAGAATGCGATCCTAGTGTGTATCTGATATAATTAAGGATGTATGACTTAAGTACCAGCTCATGGCAGCGGTCTGAAGTGATACCGTTGGACTGAGATACAACATTGTGGTTTTACTTCCCATCTAGGGAATTGCAATATGTGCTAAAAATACCGTTGGGCTCGTGGAAATGCAGAGTGTTATCACATGCAGAGGGGGAGATGGAATGTCAGTCCCAGGAGAAGTCACCACAGAAGTGGGAGAATGTCGCATTGAGCACTTTAAGGTAAGCCTTTCTGTGTTGCCAGCAAGATAAGCTGGGACTGGGGTGACATTCTTTATCCCTCTCTCCCCTCCGTCTGTTGCAGGATGAGAAATGATCTGTTTAGAAGTGAGTCATAGGTTAATAAAACATATATAGGTAAGCATACTGAAGATGTTGTTTTCCTCCCTGTGTTTTGTCATGGGAAGACACATTTATTTTTTAGCTGTATTTAAAGTCACTCATCTCTAGGGAAACACGCGAGGGGATGCTTGACACGCAAGGGCTGTGGTGACTCATCCCCCTCTCCAAACCCAGTCTGCGCCCTGGCTCTGCTATCCCAACTCTGGGTGGCACACAATGACTATCAGTTAAGAGAGCAGCCAGAAGAGAAGAGTTATTCTGGCAACCTTTTTAGAAAAAGTACCTGTGACCATGTTTGAAATTGTGGTTACAGACATTGGCGTCTGCTGAATTATTTAAATTGATACCTTCAGGTTCTACAATCGCCTAATCAGAAGAGAGGGAGCAGAGAAATTTATACACAGAGTTACTTGTGAAGGACAATAAGGTAATAAACAAAATGTTCTGGATAAATAACAAATTAACCAAAGTGATTAGATTTCAGCCTTAGAGAACTGTAGAGCCAACTCCTGCCCATTTTACCCATCTGAGTAGATTCATTAACAACAATCTGCTTCTTAGTAAATTGCCAGTTATTAAAAAAAAAAACAATTTAACTTGTTCATTTGCTTCTCTATCGTTATGCATTTTAATAATTCTAGTCATAACCATTAAAACTTGTGTTTTTATACTCCCATGTTGCGAAATACTCTTCACATTACTGTTAAAGCATTCAGTCGCCTTCTTCTGCCTGAGTGTCACTAAAGCATCCACAGAGGAGGTAGAGGAAAAGTAAATACACCCAGAACAGGTGCACGAGCAGGGTGATGCAACCGTCTGCTCACTCTGCCCACAGGAGCAATGCGGCACCTCGGGGCCATGAGTGTGGCTCTAGAAAGCAGGACCGAGTGAATTCCATGCCAAAGTGTTGACAACATCTGTTATGCGCAAGAGGGAAGCTGCGCGCACAGAACTGCACGTCTTGCTGAACGTAATACCATGCAAACACCAGTGGGGTTAGATTTGCACACAGTAATCATTTATTTGCTATAAAACCAGATGTGCCTTATAATTGCATCTAAAAGGTGTGCTCCCAAAATTAACAATCCAAAACTTGTACAAAGAGAAAGGTTTTGTAACTTTAATAGTTAATTTGGAAAAGTTACTCTCCGTTTTCTTATACTGTAAGTACCAATTTTAGCAAAATACCGAGTGACATCTATGAAGGTTTTTATTAATATTTTTTTTATTTTGTCACATTTTTATGTTTATAATGACTCTATGCTACAAGGCTATGCATATATTGGCTTAGAGCAGCAAGTTTTCTTTAAAAGAGTTGTTTGTGTATTTTCTTTTCTTTTATACTATTCACGAAGTACTTAAGGCTATTCAGGAGAATAGCTAGCTAAAAAATCATGATCTTTAATATGCATGTATACTGTACTTATTCTGTGAAAACGAGTTGGTAGAATTTTGTATGAAGTTGTGGGTAACATCTCTTTTCTGAGCAACAGTACATTTAGGAAGTGGCTGGCAGTTTTTTATCCTTCCCATGAGAAGTGACACTCCAGAAGACTCCCCTTGTGCCTGTTCTTCTCGGGAGCATTACAGAGAGGGCGACTGGCTCAGCAATGCAACAGCTCTGGAGGGAGAGGTTTTATTTTACTGCCCCTATGAAAGGGGAAAAGTGAGGTAAAATGATATTAAGTTGGATTTTTATCCACTCTTTCAAGAGTCACACTTCAGAAGCTAGCAGAGTTGTGTACAGGCATTATTCATCCCTGTTTCTGGAGCCCCTAAATCTATTGTGCTGAATGTTGTACAGAACTGGAATAAAAAGGCAAGCCTAAAGAAAGCTGGCAATCTGCGTGTGGTACAATGGATGATAAATGGGTGCTAATGGATGGAAATAAGGAAATAATTCTGTCACAGGCTGCTCAGTGATATGATGAATTGGTAGGCAGGGAAGGTGAGACGGCATAAAAACTTCCTGTTTTCTAGCAAAAGGACTGTTTCCAAATAGAAGATCTTTGCTCAGTATCTCTTTACAGTGTAGTTGGAGATTGCTCTTGACACTGATGGGTATTTAGTGAGTTGGAAGTATTTAATCTTATACTTCGTGCATGTTTGATGAACTGTTGTGGAACCTTCCTGGAAGGCCACAAAGTTGTCATCTCTGGATTAATGAGGGACCCCTAAACCTTAGGTGTCTGTCCTAAGGCTGAATCTGGTCCCAGCAGAGTTCACCGTTGTACACTGGGGTGGTGCTCTGCAGCCAGAAATCCAGCACCTCTGGCTCTGGTGTAGATTTAACAAGAGAATAAGCCAGAAACCAGGTTGCTGCCAGTGTCCATGGGTCATGGCAAATGCACCCCAAGCAGAAGAAAGACTCTTCGGTCTTTGTATTGCAGCAAGGATAACGCAGTCCCAATCCAAACTGGAGCTCCGCAATACGTGTAAGAATATTAATGGTAAGAGACTGCTGTACAACTGAAAACACGGGTCAAGGACGCAAGACGTCCTTGCCTCAGTAGTTTTCCATTTGCTCATGATGCAAATGTCTCCAATGACTATCTGACTGTTCTCTTGGCTTGTTCTAGTCTTGTGGGCGAAGCATTAACTGTGAGGAGCTCTGGGTTCATGTGAGCTCAGCTCACGTGGTAAGTCAGACTCCAGACTCCCAGCCTGTGAGAGTAACTCCACTGATGGCAGTTCCTTAAGTAGGGTTGTAGCTCTGTGCCCTTTATTCTCTGCTGTATAAACTTGAGCCCATTTAGTCTAGAGGAATTCTGCTTAAAATTGGTTGGCATAGTGGAGTGTCTGCTGAAAGATGGTTGAAAAGGGAGAGAAGTGAGTGATAGGAAGTGAAGCCAAATTGTAAGTGGTGTGAACCTTGCTTTTCCTTTTCAAAGTAAAACTAAATGTATGCAATCTAATTTAAAGTGACAAGATGCTTTTGAAATATATATAAAATGTTTAATTTCAGTACGAAGAAATGCTGAAAAACTTTTTTGCTACCAAGCAGACATGTGTATGACATTGGCTGGCAGCCTGTTACAGCACAAGTAGTACAAAGGGAATTTTTTTCAAACATTGCCACAGTACATGGGTTTTTTTCAGTTGCTACTATAGAGTCAGTCAACCAAGAAGAATTGCTCATGTTTTGGGTGGTAATAAATCTTCCAGAACAGTGTTAACCAACACCTCGGGCAGTTTTGCTGGTTTATATTACTCTATATCCCACAATACAAATTGCTGAAATGGGAGAAGGGGCTTAGGTACACATTTCAAACATTTCCTTCCTAGTTTTAGCCAGCATCATATGACTACATGAGAGAAATAGCAAGGGAGTCATCAATAATATAAGCGGTAAACTACATCTTGGGTTTTAAGTTAAAAAAGAAAACAAAACCAAAACAACTCTTCCTTCCCCAGTCCCCCTCCTTATTCCTGTCTAACTGTTCAACAGACTTTGTGAGAAGTCTTGGAACAATTTCCCTTTTCAACACTTCTAATTTAAATGACTTACTAGAAATGAATATTTCATGGCATATCAGGACTCTGTTCTTCAAAGCTTCGTCTCTTTAGTGCTAATTATTTCAACAAGACCTATACTAAAGGCAAATCCTGTCACTTCTCTATCTCGTCTGCATTAACACTATAAAACTAGCTTCATATGACAGTTAAAGTTCTTGTTTCTGGTATTTCCTCATTTTCACTTTTAGTGTCTCCCACATAAAGATGTGACACAGTTTGAAGTGACGCAGGGTTTGGAAACCCTGCAGTTAACCAGATATGGCCTCATTAGTGAAAAAAAACCCAAGACTGCTAAAATTTAAACCTTACTTCCCTTTCTCTTCAAACCAAAGCCACCTTCAATTTCTATACTGGAAATTCCCATAGCAGTATCCATAAACAAAGTAATGTTTAACCCTCCAGGTCAGTTCAAAATAGTATGTATTGCCTGAGCAAGGAAGCAAGGTTTGCTTGGAAACCTGCTTGTTTGGAGTTAAGAAGCGTAGAGAGTTTCCACTAGACCTCACTTCTCTTGTCGTAGTAAAAAAATCCCAAACCAGTCAACCCTCCACCTGTATTCCTTTCACAATCTGATGGGTCCAGAGGTAATAAAATAACCCCCCAAACCCAACACTTTTGTCATTTGATCAAAAGGAAAGACGTGCAGTACGAAGCTGGAAATCTTTTCCATGTACCTTGGCCAAGGTCAAGACAACCCCGTGTACAACCTGTCCCTGGGGCGTCAGTGTTTCAGACACACTTTCAGAGGCTCTCGCCGTAGTTCCTTCATGCACTGCGCACACTGAGGAAAAACGTGTGTAGGGCAAAGTCCAGGCTCTTCATCTCACACTTTGAAGTTCCCTCTTCTTCCTTTACTCATACTCCTTCAGCAGCTCATCTCTCATGAGCTGCAATTAGGAAGTCTTTGTCCTGGCTTCTGCCTGACTCTTGAAGTCTAGCTCAGCATCCAGGTGGGCCCTCACATTGAGTCAAAAGCTTCTGGGAATGGCCTACAAGAGAACAGCACCGGGGCTCACGGTGGCATTCTGACTGCCACTTGCTGGTATAATCCTCCAGGTGAGAGCATTAAGGGCTGATGGCTGCTGCATTGCTAGAGCAGCATAAAGTAAAACCAGTGCAGCCAAAGAGCAGTGAATGGTATGAGCAACAGTGGCAATAATTTCTCCAGACCAGTCTTTGTGTCACAGAGCAGCCCAAACCTGGGGAAACACCTCAAAGGAGGAAGGAGCCAGAGTTTCAGACTTCCACTTTCATCCTCTAACCTCTGAGCTGAATGACTGTCCTGGTTTTGGGTGGGATGAAGTTAATTTTCTTTCTAGTAGCTGGTATAGTGTTATGTTTTGCATTTAGTATGAGAAGAATGTTGATAACACACTGATGGTTTCAGTTGTTGCTAAGTAGTGTTTAGACTAAAAGTCAAGGATTGTTCAGCTTCTCAAGCCCAGCCAGCAAGAAGGCTGGAGGGGCACAAGAAGTTGGGAGGGGACACAGCCAGGACAGCTG
>JAVJGG010000094.1:23964076-23975023 GCA_035590195.1 Aviceda cuculoides | reverse complement strand
AGCCAGCAAGAAGGCTGGAGGGGCACAAGAAGTTGGGAGGGGACACAGCCAGGACAGCTGACCCCAGCTGGCCAAAGGGGTATTCCATACCCTGTGATGTCATGCCCAGTATATAAACTGGGGGCAGTTGGCCTGGGGCCTGATCGCTGCTCAGATCTGGGCAATGATCAGTGAGTGGTGAGCAATTGCATTGTGCATCACTTGTTTTGTATATGCCAATTCTTTTATTACTATTATTGTAATTTTATTATTATCATTATTATTCTCTTCCTTTCTGTTCTATTAAACTGTCTTTATCTCAGCCCATGAGTTTTACTTTTTTCCCCAATTCTCTCCCCCATCCCACTGGGGGGGGGGCAGGGGGAGTGAGCGAGTGGCTGTGTGGTGCTTAGTTGCTGGCCGGGGTTAAACCACGACAACGACCTAGATCAATTTTGACTTTCTAAGACTGGTACTCAGAAGAACTACACTTCAGCTTTTCCCTCAATACCTACATATGGCCTTTACTCATCCACACTGTTTTCTGATGGAGAATTAGAACGCTTTGCATACCCTTACTTGTTCCCATAGCCAGTCTCACAGGTGCCTAGCATCCTTATTCCCAGTAATTAGACACGAAACTAACAATTCAATTCCAGTTTTGTGAAGCGCAGATTTCTGTAAGGATGGAGTTATTATCACAAAACAACCTGTTATTTATTATCAGGCCCTATAGCTTTTGACAAGTTTATTAGTTTTAGATGTGGATCTAAACTAACTCCCATTCCTTGACTATTATAAGAGTGACTTTGGCCTCTTAGACACTTAATAAACATGATGAAACAGTAAACTAGCTGAAATGAAAAGAAATGTTGTGGGATTAGCTCTGCATTTGAACTGAGCTCTTATTGTATTATTTGGCAAGCACAAGGATAAATGCTTGTAAGGTGGTTCTTTTGAAATAGCAAAACAAGTAGGATGATTTGGGGAGATGATGGTGCGAGTAGGATTAAGTCTTATAAAGAAAAAACCCTCATGACATTGTAACTGAAAAAAACCAAGGACTAATATTTTCCATTTGTCCATACAAGCTATTGCAACCATTTCTGCAGTAAAGCTGAAATGGTATGTGCAAATAGCCATTGGGGTGCAAACTTAATGTTTGTATGTATGAAGCATCCTAGCATGAACAGATGATATTCAAATGCAAAAGATTGCTTCTCTATTTTGCATCACAAAACATTTGCAGTAGTCCTACAGCATTTGACAGCACTGCTTATGATCAAGGGCCAGACCGTAATATCTGTGTTAACAGCTATTTAGCTTTTACCCTAGCCCTTCCCAAATTTTCCTCCGTTTTATCCTGCTTCTGTTGGCCTTGTGACCATATAAACGATATGAACAATTGTGCTTCTGTCAGGCTAGTCACCCTGTTGGAACTGCCAGAATCTGGCTCATAAATTGCAGTTCGACAGCTGCTGCCAGACATAACAAGGACATCCACTGATGTCAGTGAAGCTATTTGTGAAACAAGGCACTGCTCAAAGGGAATAAGGGTATCTCACAGTTAATCTGCTTGCTAGGAATGGGGAAGTTAGGGGAGCAACAACAGGCAGAAATACTAAAAAGTCCTTTTGTATGGTTAAATACTTATTTTGGGATTGTGACATACAGGAAAGTAGGGAACATAAATATGTTAATTCAATAAAGACTATATCAGTGAAAATTATTCTTCACATGAAAGCTGAAGCACAACAATGAAGAAGTATATATACCAGCAGAAAAATCCACCACTATTTACCTCCTTCTGTTAATACAATCATAGTTTAGGCTAAGCCCATCGTAGAACTTAAATGAACTGGAAAAGAGAACATTCTGTTTTGCAATTGTTAAAAACAATGGAATATGATGTTAAGTTCACCATTGGTTTTGGCAGCAAGTCCTTGCTCCTTCAAACTCCTATGTATGCACTTTCTACTCTTTTGTAACAGGGACTTTTAAAAGTCATTAATTTGGCTTAGTTTGCATGGGAGTGATGCAATCTGGACAATGTGGAGAGCAGTGTTTGAAAGACATTGTTTGCAAGGTTGTACTGGGTGACAGCAGCACTTCAATCTGTCAAACGCATAAAACATGTGCTCACTTTAGGAAAGACTGGAATAAACGAGGAAAATAAGGTGATATTGGTCACTCAGATGAAGCTACAAAGTCTTACCTAGCATGTGGCCAGGTTTTTGGGCAGGCAAAGAGTATACCAGTGTTGTACATCAACAGAAACCCCAGGATAGATCTGGTACTGGACAGAAATAATTCTCACTTCACCTGCAGTGCTTAGCAAACAAATTTGTTTCACTAATTTTTTTTTTAAATCAGATTCTGAACTAAAATAATTCTCGCTTCAGTGAAACTGGAATAAGGAATATTCTAAAAGCATGAATAAATGATAAGACATGAATAAAATTACTTCCATGTGTATGTCATTATTATAAATGTGACTTCTCTTTTAAACAAAGAGTACTGTAAACAAATACATGATCCGGTTTATTAACTGAAATTGGCTGGATTACAATTTGCAAATAAGATGCACATGTTGGCAATTGCTATACTTCACTATAGTTAGGCCTTTAAAAAGCATACTTCATGTGATTTTTTCCTGTAGAAATTGTAGCCTTTTTAGCTTGCCTTACTGGAAGATTTTGAGAAGTATCTTTCCAAGATGTATATACAAGCCTGACTTCTGAATCCATATTCAGACATGAGAGGGCAGATCCGGACTCCGTCAATTACGTGGGCTAGTGTAGAAGTTAGAAAAGTCTTCCAGCCAGACGGGGGTACCACAGAGAGGGACTGGCTATAAATGTTTCGGTGATTAGCGTGATTGCCTATAGCCTGTGCTGCTCAGCATACAAGACCAAGAGATGCCTGGCCTGGTTCAACTAGGAGAAGAGCTGTGTCAGCAGTCTGTTTTATTAGGGCTATTTTATCTTGCAGGATGGTTGTTGTCATCTCCTGGTCTGTAAAATGGTGACGAAACAGACCTTCCCTGCTTCCCATAGATGTTATCAGGGGAACTTTAACCGCCAGGTTCTTAGGTGCTAGTTGCCAAAGAAAGGTAGATTGGTTTTTTTGGTGGTTTTTTTAGTAGCTTTGAGAGAAAAAGCTTCTCTGCTTGGTATAAATAAAGCGAGAAACCTTCTGAACAACAGCAGCCTGGCATTCGAGGCACTCGTGGGATGCCCGGGCCAAGTCCTTGTTCCCTGTCAGGCAGAGCCCTTGTTTTGCCCTGGGTCTGCTGCCTTGATGGTGCATAAGCCTTAAGCACTAGGCTGCTGGCCGTTCCAGAGCAAGTCTTGCTCAGAGTGAGATCCTCTTTCTGACATACAACAAAAATGGGATTTTAAAAGTTCACACGTCTTGGGAGAGCTCTGTGCTGGTTAGAGAGGAGGGGGCAAGTTAGATCCCATAGAAAGGAACAGCGATACAGATCTGAACCAGAGCACTATATTCAGCTTAAACAAATGATTTTTGTTGCACAGTTTGGACAGATGGCTGGCAAAAACAGCCAGAGGCAATGCAAAGATAATATTCATGTGATGTCCCACTTCCCCACGTTACGGAAATGCATGTTAATCCTGGCACTAATCCAATACTGGGCTATGACATTAGAAGGACACAGGCAGCAAGTAGGAACATGTCTGCAGAGATCATTAAGGATGATTATTCACTTTCACAATACAAGGACTTTGTGTAGCAGATGTAGAAAAAAACAGGAGGAAACCCAGGCCCTGACTCTCTGCTTCAAGCCTGATTTCCAACAAATCGAAGCAATGATGACAAAGTGTTTTGCAGATATTATTGGAGCAATAATTTTCAGTGCTGTTAGTCCCATCCTGGCACAGCTAATATGCAGGCTGGAGAAAGACAGGCCTTACCTCTCAGTTCCTGTCATGCAGCCTAGAAAACCAATGAAGTATCACAATAGATACAAACAACAGCACAAATGAACCTCCTTTTCTAATTGACTCCAGCACTGGTGGCTCACAGTTGAATGAGTTAGGAAGACATGAAGTCAAAATGTCAAGTTTAAAAGCTAAAGGAACTAACTCTGGCCTCAGCTAAGATTCTCATGCAGCAGCTCCAGAAGCAGATGCGTGCCACAGTTCAAGCAGTATTTACTTCAACCAAAATTTACCACATTTACAGTATGAAGGATTCCGCCAGTGAGGGAGCTATGTCAGTCCTGTCCCTCCTTCCAGCACAGCAGAGGCAAAGACAGCCAGGTGATGGGTTAGCTTAGTACACTGCACTTCAGGCTTCCTCAGGGGTGTAGCAAGACATCACTTTCCAAGCAAAGCCTGGGATAAAATTACATCAGATGCCATACCAGTCTTCAGCTGCCCTGAGCAGGCCGGTAAACATAGGAAAACTTTTTCCCCTGTCTTATGTTACAGCTTGCCCTCAGAAAACCTCAGATTATTTTGGGGTTTGGTGCTGATTCTAATGTCACCTTTTTTGCAACATGAAATAATTTGTCATTTGCGAAAGGAATAGAGTTAAAATTGAGGACTTAATAAATCTTACCAGAAAAAAACCTGTTCAAATTACATGAGATGGAATGATGTTCTGAAAACTCTCTAAAAGGTCTTAAAAATGCAGCAGGGGAAGAGAGATGCCATCCACTTAGTCCTCTAGTCCTACCTACTGTCATGTCTACACTAAAGAGCAAAATGCTCAGTTTAAGAGGGGTCAGAAAACATGGGGGAAAAATTGAGTGAAAGACCCAGAACAGCCAGTATTCCCACCTCTCCCTGTGTTTAATTTCATTCTACAAAGCCAAAGATCATTTTCTTGTCTTCAAAAAATGAAAGGAAGCCCTGCCCTGTTTAGTTAGAAAGTGTTGAACTTTTTATACCAGCTATCTGCTCAGACAAGCAGAAAATTTCAGATAAATCCTTATAACAGGCTCTTTCTTACTGTAAGGCCAAACAAATGGTTGAGGTATTTATTTCTTGGAAGAATAATAGATGAGTTTCTGCTCTGCCTCTGCGTTTGTGGCCGTTAATCAGTGACAGCAATTAAAAATTATTGCCTTGAAAATTGTTCCCATTACCAGCCTAGTTCACGTGTTGGATGGAGGCAAAGGTGAGCAGGGCCGTGGCGGTCAGTGGATTTCTCAGGTTGGCAGGCAGCACTAGCGCTGTGGCTGTTACGCCTTTCCTCCTGTGATGGACGTGCCCTGGAGCAGAGCTCCATCAGCCTTGGCAGCATGAGTGGTGGCATGCAGCTCACATCACAGCAGCTCCAAAGGGCTGACTGTCTCTACTTTGACGTGTCCCCATCTTTGCTGCATGTTAGGCTAAGCCACAAGCCAGCTAATGGATTTATCAACCGCTTGCAGAGGATTAGGTGGACACCACTTGACTAAGGTTTCACAGCAAGCTCGGGCAGCTCGTGGTGGCGGTGGCTCTGGCACGTGGGGAGCTGAACTGCAGGGTCCCATGGCCCCAGCAAAGATCAGACTGCATTTATGCACCCAGCCTTTACAAAACAGCCATCAGTCACTGTTCAGACAGAGGGGACTTAGGTGGGTTTTGGCAGCTGGATCCAGTGCCTGTATGCATTACGTACACATACATACACGACATCCCACAGTCAGGATGGGACCAGGCTGTAACCAAACTGTTACAAGCCAGCAATGGAGACCTGGGGAGCTGCTCCTGAGACAGAGACCCTCCATCACAGCAAACCCTATGCCAAGAATTGCAGCAATGCAAGGAGAGAAACATTCACCTTACTACCTACAAGGCGTGAGTTCTGTGGCTCACACGGTAAGAAAGGTATTATTAATAGCAAGTTTGGCCCTTGTTCTCAGACATAAAATTTGCAAAGCTATGAAGCCAGGTGTCTGATACTGTAGAAATCACTTCAGAGATGAATACCACCAAAACGGTTTTTAACTAGCCATTCTGAAGGTGTTCCCAAATTTGAAAGCCTTTGTTTAGGGAAATCTGCTAAGTTGCCAGGTGACAATAAGGTTACCTAAAATAGAATTTACAGAATTTGGATGCTTAGTACAAAAATGAACAGATAGGATCACAAATCCATCTTATGTTAAATGCCTCGCTTTATTATTCAGGGAGCCCTAGATTTTAATTTTTATATTTTCTAATGCTTGACTTCTGTTATGGTAGGAATTATACTACTGTCATTTGGCCAACTCTAGCAGCCATTACTGTCACTAAAACCAACGGAAGCAAGATCAGATACAAACCTATTTACAGCAAAGGCAACCAACCAACCAACGAAAAAACCCAAACAAACCCCAAACCCAGTAATTTATAAAACACTTTCTCTGATGCAGCTTGTGCACAGCTCCATGAGAACCATGAGGGAATATATTAAAACCTTTGCAAGGCTGAAGAAGGCAAGTACCAGGTGGAAGACACTTTATAGTAGATCTACTCTGACTCTAAGTCATTCAAACTTCAGCAACTGTTTGAGATGTCGTCAGGTTCTCTGATTATAATCTGTTCTTTTCAGACCAAACATGGCCATTCTCAAACTGAAAGTTTTCCAACCAACATTGCAGAGGATTAAAAAAGAAAAATGTCCTTTCTTCCTTACACAGTTAAGGGAAAACCCACAATGAGGAACTGAAATCCAACACTCCGCTTTTATACAGAAATTCCAGGAAAAGAGGAGTGGTGGACCGAGTATAATGAACAGCCAAGGAATGGTCTTTAAGAAGGATGAAAAGTTAGACAGTTTTCAAGCTTATCTTAAGCAGATACCATTGTAAAAAGAGCTATAAGGCACTTTTGTTAGCATTACAAATTTAACTGGAAGTAGAATTCTGTCACAGTAATGAAGCTGCTACTGCAAATATTTCACAATGGAGAAATAAGCTTTTAGTAGCTCATAAAAACATACATATTTAAAGAAATGGTGCATTACCCAGGTCAGCATTATGTTTCACCTCTGATTTCCTTTTTTTCCCACAGCCTCTGCACACTTCCTTCTTGCTGAAGGCTACAATCCTTGAGAGAGGAGGTAGTGAGGCTCTGCACAAGTGTAATAGTCTAAACCTGTCTTTTTTCTGCAGATTGAGACCTAAGAATTTAATGATTTACAAGACAACACCTCTGCTTGAGGCCTCCTTTCAACTTTTATTAATTAAAAGTACATGTCTTTCATACAAAGTGGAATCTCCGTGAGGTGAGAGGCATTGCATTCTTGAGTATATTTAACAGAGAGCAACATTAGATGCAATTTAGGGCTCTTCTATACCGCTCATCTCTTTGGCGGCATAAATTTAGAAAGCGTTAAAAGGTCTAATGCCTATAAAACTTGAGCATGTTACAGCAAGCCAAAAAAAAAAGGGAGATTATGCATCCTCTCAGGAATCTGTCTAAGGAAGTTATGGGTGTAACTAACTGCAGCGCTCTTTGGCTTTGGTGAAAGTCTAGAGCAGGAAGTATTGTGGGACGTCCCTGGGGGAACTTACAGAAACAGAAGCTATAAAGTAAGGGGAAAATCTAGATAAGAGTATTGATATAAATCCTTAGGAGAAATGATTCTCCTATTGGACTGAGAGTCTAGAAGAGGAATATCATCTTTCTGGAATTAACAGTTTATTGCAGAAAAAGAAATGAAGTGCTATAGCAATGATGGGCTCCCCCAGAGTGGTTACTGAGACCTCTCACTTGGAGAAGAAGCGAGTGGAAGTTTTTTTATTCTGCCGTTTTGTTAGTTATGGCTGTAACAGCATTTTAGGCAACAGAAAGAATTTCTAAACTACTTGGGGAAGTTGTCAGCGTTTTGTGATTGACTATCAATTTGTGATTGACTATTATTTTGTGATTCATACAAAATGAGTGGGACTCCAAATCTTGCCCTCCTCACCACTGACCCCAGAGCTGCTCCTAAGGTGGTGCTGTGAAAGCCTACACTTACTACTGGAAAGAGCCAATACTGACAAACATGGTTTCAGAAAATGTTCAAAGTAGTCATGGGGCCTCGTGTCTGACTTCTTTTTCTAAAAGCAGAAGTTACCTGGATAAGTCTATTCTGGGACAATATAGTCAGTTGTTTTCTGAGTATTCAGAAAGTCCTGCTTCGCTTGCAAATTTAGACCAGAGAACAAGCAAAAGTAATTTGTCAGCTTCAGCAAAACTATATGTTTGAAGCTGGAGACAAATGCCAGGATCCTTCTTGCTTGAATGTTATGGGCCAGACTACAGCGAATGGTGGAAAACAGAGTAAAGTTCAACAATGCTGTTTTGCCATTTCCCAGTAACTGAACACCTGACGCTGGGCTGAGCTGCCCCACGGTCAGACTCCAGCGCTTGCACCCGCGCGAGGCTTCTGCTCCGCAGACATGCAGAAGGGCACGAGTGACCAGCTGCCCTGCAGACACACCTTTTCAGTGTAGCTTCATCGTCTGCAAGTGGAGACCAACACCTTCACTTGCGTAAAGCACTAGGCTCTGCTCAATTTTACAAAAAGTCATGTATATCATGTTAAGTTTCTCTAGGGACGAGGGAGACTAGAATTAGTCTCCTTGAAGCTGTTTCTTCTGCTTCTGCAGCTTTTTTAAGTATAGAATTTATTGGTGTAAAAAACCAGACATGTGCCTAGTGCCAAAATTCCAGCGCCCCATGTTTTATACCCATGTTTACTTCACAGCGTCATTCAAGCCCCAGAGCTGACTGGTCCAAGCAGTCTTAATAATAATTGCTTAATAATATTACAGCAGCTCCTCAGGAAGTTCCCATGTGAAAAATCCACTGCCGGCAGATTGAGGAGGGAAGACGTTCAGGTAGAAATTCTCCCTCCTGCAGACACATCTTTAGGATTTTATGGGGACCTAAACATGTGAAGAATATAGCTTTCACCCACAGATGGCGATGGACACAATCTACGCCTTCCCAAAGATAGAAAACTACATATTTAGACTCAAAGCAATGCCAACATACAGCTTAAGGAAAGGGGCTCTAGCTTATGTCAAAACAGTATTATCAATTTGGCATGAAAGAAGTGGGAGTCAGTGTAACATCTAACCATTCATCAGGCTCCTGTGCAACCCAGGAAAGCGCATACTCTGACAATAAAACTGCCTCATCCTAATAAGGCAGAGCTGTCTGCTAGCGACATAGTCTGGATGCCTGCTATATGAACTAATGCAAACCATCGGGAGAGCTGCTTCTGTGCAGCTGAGGAGCCATATAATCTTTCCATCAATAACAAAGTATGATCATCTTTGCAGGATTATTCGTGCCGAGTTGCACACAAATGCTTTGCTCGTATGCGTGCTGCATGAAAATCTCATGTTACAAGAAAAGCCACTTACCGATGTCCTGGCTTACCCTCTGCATCTCCTTCAATATGAAAGTGCAGTGAAAAAAACCCCAGTCATCATGCCTGAATAGTAAACATTTTTTCTGCACAGAGAATATAAAATTATAGCAAATATTTTATTTATTTTTGACTCTGTAATAAAATGATACTGCTTTTTAGTTTGACTTGTCAGGACCCCCGTTTGTTTAGACTTAACTTGATATGACTGAATCCTTTAGAAATAATAGATGTGCTTTGGAACAGAAGACAACAGCTTAGAAGAAGGGCATCTATCCAAACAGCCATGCTTCTGCTTATTGCTGAGTGAAGGTGGCAGGGTGTCTGCAGAGAGAGGAGCTGCTGCTCACTTATTTTGAAGAAATGTCTTTATTTCTTGATATATTTATAACATTCGTATCCCCTACTTTAATGCATTTCAGGGAGAGCCAGATCTCCCTACTGACGTCAAGAGAAGGAGCTGAAAACAGGCCAATAACAATTTTTGGGTTTTAAAGCAGGCTTTGTGGCTGTGCAGGAAGGAGGAGATTTCTTGTTACAAGCACAAATAAGAAAAAGAGTAATTTGCAAAGAAGAAAGTAAGTAAATCATGTCAAAATTATTCATGTTTTGCTGTAGCTCTTATATTTTGTTGCCAAAAAATGATCCTTCCTGCAGCAAGATTTCCATCTGAATTATTAGGAGATTTGCTTGATTAAGGACTGCAAGATGTGGCTTTTGTGCCAAAACTTCATTTTGGTCTATCGGCACTGTGGGCTTGTCTCACTCAATCAGACATACCCGGTATAGTAAAATGAAAATGAACACTCAGCTACATCTACTACATCTTACTGTTTTCTCTCAATAATTATAAACATCTATCCAAAACTCGGTGACATTTCATACTTTTTCAAAGGAGCTACGTTAAAGCAAGTGGTGACATTTTCCTACCGCCTGCAATAATCAAGTATGGCTCTACTGGCCTCCTAATCCCCCTCCATGCCCTCCTTCCAGATGTCCTCCTGGAACAGGGTATTACTGTCTTGAAAGAGAGTGAGGAATTGTGGTGAGGGTAGGACAATAAGTCGTGGTGCTCTCGAGAGAATAACCAGTGCAACTGAAAAGATTTTCTTTAAATGGAGATGTTTATCTCTGAGCAGAAGAAAGCATGAGCTTATTCAACTCTCATTTTTTATGAGGTGGTTTGTTTTTGTTTATCATCATTGGGGCTTCCTAAAGTTTGGTTGCAATTAATTCTCAGTGTGGAGGAGATGCTCTCATTTGCTCATTAATTATTCAGGAAATGAAGGTAGCCCCAACAGTCACGCCCAGAAAGGAGCCTCCACCACAAACCTGCCGGTTACTGTTAGCAGCTCCTTTAACAGCAAACTTCTGCAAATGCACAAGATACACAAGAGGTGCATCAGACCAAGCATAAATACACCTCTATAGTTAATGAAGTAGAAACGAAGTTGAAATTTTGAAAGGTACTTTCAAAACCCCTTCTAATGAATGCATATACACAGAGCCAAGGAAAACTATGATGGATCTCTTTGACGTGTGTCCTGGTTTCAGCTGGGATAGAGTTAATTGTCTTCCTAGTAGCTGGTACAGTGCTGTGTTTTGAGTTCAGTA
>JAVJGG010000094.1:23951273-23963976 GCA_035590195.1 Aviceda cuculoides | reverse complement strand
TCTGTTCTATTAAACTGTTCTTAACCCACGAGTTTTACTTCTTTTCCTGATTTCCTCCCCCATCCCACTGGGGGGGGTGTGTGAGTGAGCAGCTGCGTGGTGCTTAGTCGCTGGCTGGGGTTAAACCACGACAACGTGCCATCCCCTACAGATATGCCTTTTCTCTACCAACAAACCACACGTGTCAAACTCTACCTGCAAAAGGAGAGAAGCTGGGTTTGACTAGGGATCTACAATTCGCTTACAAGGCCTCCTATTTCACTTGTAATTCTTTAATATTTTCAAGTTGGTAGTCATATGGTTTCAATGGTGGGCAACTTCCCTGCATGAGTTATGGTTTCCAGTTCAAATTTCCACATTTGAGTAGATGGATGGACCCAGTTATTTGAACTTACAGATCTTGGAACAGCCCGTCTCCATTGGAGCAACAGAGAGGGGGATTGCAGTACACTCAGCAAAGAGACCAAAAGGCGAGCAAGCGCAGGCCAGCGGTGTGGCAGAGTGCCACCGAAACGGTGTCAGGGTGCCCTGCCAAGTCCTTGTAGGTATAGCCTGTATAGAAACCCACCTGAAATCTTCCAGAAAACAGTTGCCACATGACCGACATCTACAGGTCAAAACAAAAAGTTCGTTATTTCACCTCTCTGTCCCAAGCAGACAGGACAAGAACAAATGCCGGCACATCAGCATTTCACACAAGACAGAAATTGTCATCTATGGCCACCTCTGCATTTTTTTTCTTTGGATAAAGAATTTCGTTCCTCTGCACCCGAATCTGTCAGCACACAGCAAACAATAATGACGTATCTAAGTGTAGTTACTCAGCACTATGTACCTGAGCACCTACAGCTGAGCAGGCTATTCATTTAGTAAGCCAAATTTGGAGCCTCATTCTGCTTACCCTGAAGAAATGCTCCATCATCATTGCACTGCTTATGCTCTTGTTCTCTTGTTCTGCCATCCACAGAAAGCCTGGTGACTCAGAAGTGCCCACTCTCAGGTGAAGGAAAATTAAAGACTAGAAAACAAATACGAGGAAAGAAACTTCCTTAAAGTCAGGAAAGGTCTTTTTTTTTTTTTTTAATTTATTTTGAAGTGAGCTGGCCATAGAGGAAAACTTCTTTCCTCTTCCTCCATGTTGCTTGAGTTCTCTAAGCACGCTCCAAGTCCAGACTGTGGCTGGGAGGGCACTCACTCATCCTTAACATCAGTTGTAATGCAGGTTTACTAGACTGAACTCTTCTGTTCTGGTTGAGAAATAGTTCCCTCATTTCACTGCTTTCTTTACTCCCTTAAGTTTCTCTCTGCTCTCTCCATGTCACTATGATGAGAGAATGGTTAAGTCCAGTCCCAAGCAATCATTCTGAGTATATATTTCAACATTGTTGCGATTAATTAACTTGTCAGATAGCAATGCAGGAGCAGTTAGATATGTAGGTCCCTCAGGCGTGCTGCATATTTTATGTTTGCTGTATCACTAATTATAACCATAATTGTGATTAGAATGCTGAGATTCACATTTTTACACCTCGCTCTTTCCTTGCCAATTCTAACTTTCATTTCAGCCTCCTCTCTCTGGCTCCAGTGGCAAAGAAAACAGACATCAGTGACGGGAGCGCCTGCCAACGCAGCAGGAGTGAGCCAATGCTGATCCCTCTTCCAGTAACACGTCCTGGCTGAGCATGTCCAGGCTTAAAAGTCATCACAGCTAAACTTGCACATCCTCAAAAGCAGCTAGTATCACTAAGTACTAAAATGCACAGCACTGTCGTCAGAAGGTTCTTGAACAGACAACATGTAGGTTAATGGAGAAATTGGAAGCAGATTTTAAACCAGTTTTTCCTTATACTGGAGGGCATTTCTTATGCTTAGTTGCACTAATACCTAACTCCTTGAAATGCTCATCCTTTCAGAGACCTGTTAGGGTCATTGCAATGAGGGAATTCAGACCAACAGGCCCAAGGAAAAAAAAAAAAAAAAAAAAAGAGACAAAAAGGGGTAAAAGGCAACATCAAAAAGGACCTATGCAGGACTCAGGTACCTGATCCCAGATTCTCTTTGCTGGGTTGTCTCCTAGCACTGGAGAAAACTCTGTTTTACAGACACCTACTTTTTCCACTTCACAATGCCCAGGTGCTCCGAGTTGCACGACTCTATACATCCAGAACTGTCTCGGCTCAGACAATGCAGAGGAGCTCAGCATCCAGCTCTGCTTCAGCCTGCTCTACACCCAGAGGCCGGGCTTTAGCTCAGCTGGGTGGCAGGAGTCACTAGTCATGGTGCAGTTGGTTTCCAAGTCTCAGAGATGCAGACAGATACGATGGTGGCTCCTGTTTTGCAGAATGGAGGATGAGGTGGGGTCCTCTTAATTCGTTATCAGCATAATGCTTAGCTGCTTCTGCCTAGGGGCAAGAAAGCTGTGACTCTGAGCAGGATGTCTTCGTCACTAGGTGACACCTTCATCCTCCATGAGGCGACACTCCCATCCCACCAGCTGAAGCCGTGACGCTGTGCAGGGAAGCGCTCATCATGCTCGGGGCACTCCGGTGCAAGCGGGGGGCTCTGGTTACTCTCTCTGCTGCCAGAAATGCTTGCATAGACTACTGCTCGAGTGCCAAACACAACTCGACTTGGGGGCAGGAACCACAGCTCACAACTTCCCTCTTCCTCACCAGTGCCCTAAGCATTAGCCTACAGTCCTGCAGCTTTTTTGTTTCTTTGTATTCATGCTTTCTCTCCTTTTAATTAATTTTGGTTTGGTGGCACACGTTCAAAAGGAAAGGGGAAGGGTGTTCTTCCAGGATAAGCAGTTGCCTTGAAAACAGGACACGAGGATTTGAATTTTCTCAGGTTGAGAAGGGAACCAAATGTAAATCCCCTGCTTTCTCCGCAAGGGCTGTAGCCACCCATTGCTATGGGAAAGGTGCACACCTGAGCCTCCCAGCAAGCCGTACCTCACTCCTTGAAGGAATGGACCTTGCCAGTGTCCCCAGGGCAGAGCCAGGACCAGGCTCCTGCAGGAAGGCTTCTCCCTGAAGCTTGAAGCCCGTAGTAGGACATTTCACTCGGGTAATTACCCAGGCAACTTCTTGCTGAGCATACAGACTTTGCATGACCTTTTCCTCAGGCTTTCTGACTGCTGATCTAGAATGTTAGGAAAAAAAAAAATCGGTGGTTTTGTCTAAAAACTGGTATGATAATAATGCCACTTTCTGGATTGAGCCAATATGTACAAACACTGCACTGACCTTACAGTTCAGGTGAAATGGTCTTACACCTGATTTAGTTACTTTTTTGGCTGAAAAGTGCTTTTCCTCCATAACTTTTCTTCAAACAATGTTAGTATTAGGTCTAGGTTGCTTAGAGCTAGTCAAACTGCAAAAAAGTTGTCTCAGGGCATGATCTTTCTGAAAAAATGCCAACAGATATTCACAAGCTGGGCTTAGATCACATGCTGCTTTTTGTAGGCTACTGTAAAGGTATCAGATGACGACAACTTCAGACATCCATAGCAAAGGCCTAGGAACTGGAAAGGCTGTGACCCTGCCAGTCCTTTAAGCCCTACTGTCTTGTGTGCAAAAGATCAAAAGCAACTGAAATAACAGTTATCATGTTACATCATGTTGATTCAGTACACAAATATAAATGTTTTCACTTCAGCTTTTCCTCTGCTTTGGGGAAAGTGCAATTAAAAAAAAATAATCTGAAATTAAATTGATTATGTCCAAAAGCCAAACCTGTTATGTTTTGCTACTTTTCAGTTAATTTACACTAACAGGATTTTTAGAAGTTCAACACACCACCACTGTCCTATAATAATACTTCATAGTATGGCAAGATACGTGGCCTTATTTTTCTTCTTGGCCCAAAGTGAATAATTCAGCATTGCTTGTTTCATAGTCTGAGTCATAAATGTTGAAATTGATTACACAGAGGCATTGGAGTAGTCTCTCGTTTTGCTTGCTTAAAGATCCACTGAAATTCATTGAGACATTTACAATTCCCATGAAACTCAGGCTTCTAACTTGAAGCTTTTTATTTTTTCCCACCCACTGTCAGGATAGAAACTCTGAGGATGCAATACATGTTCAGAAATTGCAAGGATGCTAAAAACCCCAGATATTGTCTGAGAAGGGAATACGTGATGAATGTTGCTTAAGCTGCCTTTCTTCAAGCAGTGAACAGGTATTACCAGTACAGAGGCATATGCTAATTCTCAGTACTGCGTAGCCTCAGTGGCAGTCCCTGTTCCTCTGCCTACAGAGAATTTTAGTATTTAATTAAGTTTCTGTGTGCTGAAGTTAACTCTTAACTCTCTAACACCCCTTTTGGTAGCAGAAGAATGCAGTTACATCCTCCCAAACCTTTCTGCTCCAGGATATGCAAGCCCCCCCTGTCCCCTTAGCTCAATTCTCTGTCATATGCTCAGCAGCCTCCTCAGCCCCCTATTTTAACAGCTTACCACCAAATTAATCTATTTGTCAATAATTGCACTTGTTTCAAAAAAATAAAATATTGCTGGTCTTCCTGCTGGAAGAAAGCCCAAATACACCAGAGTGCAGGATGAAAGACATTAAAGTAGTGTTTGGGTTTTTTTTTTAAAGGTGGGATTTTTCTTCTTGCCTATGGAACCAGTCATAGTCAACAAGAGTAATTTGTGCCCCTGTTGAAGTCCATTCAGAGCTGGAGTAAATCTACTACGGGAAATGCAGTGAGTCCAGTGTTGTTTGATATTGTTCTTCACACAGGCTCAACTGACTCGATCCTCTACACCAAATCCAATGCCAAAGCAGATTAACAGTTGCCATTGTGGAACAGAGATCAGAACTGACACTTGTCTGACTTTCCCAATAAACCCCCAGTGCAGGAGCTAGCTAATATACAGCTAGTATCTAAAAGAAAGGGTACAGCTCAAGGTAACGTGGCTAGCATAAAAAGGGCACTGGTGACACCTACTTCAAATTCTGAATACACTGCCTGTGGAAAAAGTCAGTGGAAGACTTTAGGAATTTCTAAACCTGTGTTATGTTACACACAATAGTGCAGATCTGCATCCACCTGTAAGTACTGTGTAAACTTTTCATGCAACGCTGAATCATTTTCCCGTCTGCAAGCCGATGGGTACTGAAATGGAGGCCCCGGGGCTGATGGAAGAACCTCAGCAGCCCACTCATTAGACCTCCTACACGACGACCATGACTGGGCAGGATTTTCTGCACAGCATGTTCCTCTTCCCCAACCCCACAAGGCGAATTAGAGTACATCCAATTAAGACACAGAGGAAGCTTCAGCTAGAAGGAAATAACCTAATTGGTATTTCACTGGGACATGAGGGTGATACATCCATCTTTATTAAAGCAAACAGAACAAGGATAACAGTGGTCTGCAGTCTGGGGCCAGAACACAACCCTTACTGTAAATAGAGGTTTGAATATTATTCTTAGAAGGATCATCTTTTAAAGAATTGCCAGAACCCTCACTGCCCAGAGCTAATACCCCCTGACACATAGGGAGTCATATTTTTTAAAAGTTTTGTCTTCGTGGCAAGGCCATCCCCTAATGAAGGGCCATCCCACGCACACCCCATTAGAGTTTGCCGTGTTGCAGCTTGCTTTGTGCACGTGTCACACCTTGCAATCCTCCCTTCGTTGGTCATATTTGCAGCACTATATTCCGATATTGCTCTGATCAACTGATTTCCTCTAATAACCTTTGTAACTCTCATCTTTGAAAAATTATACAGCAAAACCACTCCAGAGATAAAAATTTGCAGGTGGGCTGGAAAACAGTCCTTGTCACAGATGAGACTCAGGAGTTTTTAATTTGCTTTAGTGCAGTACGTGTTTTTTCTGGCATCAGTGGGGAAAGAAAATAACGTTGGTATCAGACGATGATAAATCAAAGTATTTTTAGAAGACTGTATTCCACTGGCTCCTGGTTGCACAACAGTTTCATGGAGAGGAGCACGGGTGTGAGGCAAAGCAGTGCCTTCCAAGACCGAAGAGGAGGGCACGTGCTGTCACCGGGGCAGAGCCAGATCGCCTGGGCCCCCCCGCCGCTGCGTATTTGCCCTGCGAAGCCCGACGGGCGGAGGGCTTGCTTTGCCGGCTGCGCGCCTTTTCAGCAGAGGAGTATCGCTGATGTTGGAGACGGCTATACCGCAGAGTAAGGTGGGGAGGGATTTGCAGTGAGAACAAGTAACACGGTTGTAAACCTCGTACACCTCCCAGCCCAAGGCCTCGAAGCGTTTCCCAGCTGTTGGCGTGGCCTCAGGGCTCCCCAGGACGCAGCAGCCCGGAGCCCAGCGCTCCCCACAGCGCTCCCAGAGCGGCTGCGCAATCCCACGGCATCTTACTGCCAGCACCTCCTGGTCGAGCCGTTTTGGTTTCACCTCTGGCAGGGAACGTTTCTGTTGCATCAGCGCAGAGCTATTCTGTTCCACAGGCAGCCTCCCAGTCTAACGCACGAGTTTTTAAAGCTTACTTCGTAATACCAGATTTCACACTGTTTCATCTGCCATTGCCCACCCCAGGGCTGAGGACAAAAGCAATGACGTATGCAACTTTGCATTTCTGATCAGATTGCTGACAGCCTCCTCTCCCCTCTCCCAAGGCTTCTAAATAAGGGTTACTACTTCCCTAGCAGACACTCCAAGCCCCCATCGACACAAAACCAGGCGAGGCTGTGACATCTCTTCAGGAACACAGGAGAAAATGCGACCCAGGACACCCACGGAAGTGGTAGAAGGTAGAAAGTATTTCAGTCTGCTCCTGGGCTTAAAGAGCCACCTGCCAGGAGAAAAGACTATGGAAAACGTCCTCTACAAAGACTCACAGTAAATGAGAAAGGTCAGTGGTGACAAAGCTGCTAAAGAGATGGTAGCTGTAGCTAATTAGATGGGCTGCTGCCTAACTGTCTGAAACCCAAGGATTTGTCTGTGAGATATCTTATTTTAACTTTCTGGGGCCTCACCAGCCTTGTGTATTACACCGATGTAGTTTATACAACAGGAAAATGTTTCTTTTCCCTTTCTTCTATTATTCATATCTTAAACACATCATTGTGTTTTCCATTAGGTCTTTTCTCCAGAAAAAGTAGGTGAAGCTAAGTAAAGGATAGAGCTGCAAAATCTTACATACCCAGCATAAGTGGACACTTGTGAACTTAAAAATATTTTGCAGGTGGACAATTATTTCAATGCAAATTTTTTCATTAGAAAAACATTTTAGCATTTGAAATGGCCTGTTGCAACATTTTCCTAATTGATTTTTCAGTTCAAAATGAAACAAAATTCCTGTTAGGGTCATTTTAGCTTGGCATCTCCAAGTCAGCATCTCTCCCCCTTTCTTAGCATGTCTCTGTTCTTTCCCTGCTGGAGATAAGCTGGGGGATTTGCATGCTGTTTTCTCACTGACTCATTTTCCAAATATGGCCATTTAACAAATATTATTTCTGCAGGCAGCCATCCCCTTCAGATCCTTCATAAAGGAAATTAGTCAATCAATAAAGTTAATTTTCACTCCCCCCTGAAGCAGCCACCCACCCCAGCAGATGTTCAGAAACAGACTAAAACAAAGCCAGAAACCTACTCAGATCCAAACATCTCTTGCCAATGTCCTCCTGCAGCTAAAGTTGAAATGGATACTTCATCTATCCTAGGAAGAGAGCAAGACCATGTTCTGCTCCTTTAGTTAGCTAACTGAAAGATTAATAAAGAGCAGTGATGGGCTCTGGTCCGTTCTCACTAAGTTTACAGTCAACCCACTTCTACTATAAATACTGTTTCCATGTTGAAACAAATTCAAAGGGGACATTAACCCTAACTGGGTGTCCCCTGTGTACAGCACAAACTAGTGCAGCCCTGAAACTGGCCCAGTAGGACAGAGAAACTAGTCTCACTGCCTTGTTCCATCCCAGGAGGAGGTCCACACTGGAAAAGGAGTAAAGACTTACCTAGAGATCCTGTGGAAATCCTGTAGCTGTGTTACTTCAGGTTACGTATGGATGCCACTGGGGAGACCCTCAAAACTTCTTGAGTAGGGTCTGGTTTTGCAAACCTGCAACCTGTGGCAAGTAACGCACAATAGCATTAATCACAAGAGGAAAATACACAACAGCACTCTTTTTACATCTCTTCTGTTTGCAATGAGAAAAATGAGGTTCAATATTGCATATAGCGCAAAAAGGATCTTGGGATCTAATCTAATACGCTTTACACGAACATGGTGTTCATGGAGCAAGTCCAGACTTAAACTGAGAAAGCTTAGAATTAGGTTCTCCTCCAGATGGGTCTTACCTTGTCCAGATTCTTGCCACATGCAATCTCTCTGATCCTAATGTGTTGGCAAAGGCAGCACAGAAGCTGGCCCCAGTTCGAATTTCCTTGGGAGTCACACTTGGGTAGAAGGGACATTGGCACCCTTAAGCAGGATTTAGTGAGTATATTAACTGGCCTTAGATAAAGTTTAGAAGAAGACAGAAAAATGCAGGTTTAAATTTAACGTTCAAGAAAAAAAGAAAAATTACAGTCAATCTCAAGCATAATATCAAGAAAGGTTGTTAACAACTGAAGCAGGTCTCCACAGTGGCAGGAGGCACAGGTCAAAAAAAGAAGAAAACACTCAGTTATGGAGAAGGGGATTTCATGGGTGAGACGAACATCATGAAATGACTCAGAAATACAACACCAATGCAGAACATCCATCCTTGCAGTTTGTAGAGCGTAACATAAGAGAGGTGTGAAGGAACTGGGACCATTGATTGGTAAGCTAAAAACAAGGGAAAAAACGCTGTGAATAATGATAGCAGAAAAGAGAATGAAAGGAGAAACTGATCCATCTACCTACTATCTATTTACCAGGATAAAACCAAAATAACATGTTTTTAACCAAGTACAGCTAACCAGGGCACTTGTAGAATAGACCTACTCACATGCCTAGAACAGCTCTCCTGTCTCCGCAGTATCAGAGGTCTTACTACCCTAGGCACTGCAGGGCGCTATTTATGTTACAGGTGTCACCATTTGAGAGGCAAAATGAGCCCATCTCCCATCTTCTGAGCTGAAAGGCAGAGGGGAGCAAATCAACTCACCCTGTGAGTCAGGGCAGAGGCCGGCCGGGGGATGCTGCGGCTGCCCGGGGAAACCCCCGGCGGGTTCGTGCCACCTCAGGCTGGTGGGATGGGAATTTTCCAGAGCAGGCCCACCTGGGGAGGATGAGCCATGCTTTGGTGTCGTGCTAATAAGGAAGGAGCAGTTGAGGACTAAGTGAGCTTTGCATTCAGACCTTAGCGACTGCATACACGCGCGTCTGCTGGTTTAGCGGCAATTTCCATCCTGCTGACACACCTGCACCAGGGAGCCGGTTGCAAAGAAATTAACCATTGTAATATCAGGCAGAGCTGCTGTTATTATTGCTATCTGTTAAACAAAGATGTTTTAGTGACAAACAGAGGAAAGTCTTCTGTGAGACCTGATAAGTCAGCACCTGATTTGATAGGAGATCCAACCTGAGAGGATGGAAGCTGGTAACACAATGCAGCTGGCTTCTTGGACGCGACTTCTGGTGCTAAGAGCAAACAGAATAGTCACTCTTGCTGGTAAAATCAACAGCAAAAGCTCATGGCTTCACAAGCCCATTGGCTGCTTGAACTGAATTGGTAACAAAAGACGGTGAGCAAAATCCTTCTGCGAATTAAATAAATATCTGTGATGTATCATATATAATGAGCTTAAAACAGAGAGGTCCGGCACATTGTTACCAATGGCTCCTGAATATAACTCTTTTTCTGCTTATTGCAGGGCAGCAGAGTATCAGGTCAATTTACCTTAGTTTTTCTACATAAATACCTAGCATAAATGCTATCAGAAGAGCCCAGCTCCAGCTGCATTACCTGTTGAAAATAATAGATCCTGGAGGTTAAGGATGTTTTCAGAAATCTTTACCACATAAGAGAGCCAGAGCTGCAAAGTGGTGTTTGGTGTGTCACCCTGCCTGGCTCTGGAGTCACTCTATTTAATTAATACCAGGCTTCTAAAGGTCAGGGCTGATGACAGACTGCACGCAGAGTGAGTTTCCAAACCTTAAGATAAGTCTCTACACCTCCTCCCCAGCTATCACAGCTGATCTACAGCAGTTGTCTCCTGCATTTAAGCTCAGTTTTTCCCTAACCAGTGCAAAGGTATTACTTACAGTTCAAAATCCTGACTTGGACATATCTGAACCCAGGGAGCGGCTGTTATGGACTGATCATTAACAGCAGTAAATTCTATGCTAACAGCTTAGGGCTCAATTATTGTCTTTGTACTGGAAAAAGGCAAGATATTAATGAACACAGAGAACATCTATAAAAACATTAACAAGCTCCTTTTTTTTTTTTTTTTTATATTCTGCTTTCCTTGGGTTCTACTTTGATGTACAATCCAGTGAGTTATTTTTTAAATCTTGTGTAGTTTTTTCTAATTAATAAGACACTTTGCAATTGCAGACCCCTCTTCCTTTGCTGCTGTCACATTTGCAATCTCTCCATGCCACTGAAGGTCTCTCAGTGCTAAGGGAGGAGCTTTGCTTTCTGGCCTTCCAGTATTAGGTTTTACCATTAAATTTACAAAAAAAACCCCCAAACCCCAAACAACAACAACAACAACAACAACAAAAAGCCTGGGGCTTTTGGGAAATTGTCAAAAAGCAGTTTTTCTTTGAATGCAAAGCACAGTTTCCATATGCATTCCACACTTGACAAAAGCACTGGGTGTGGGTGAAAGCTAAACAAGCCTTGATCCACATGATTCTGGAGAGCCACAGAGGAACTTTTTCTCCCATTCCTTGGGACGGATGCTTCTGTTATCCCTATGTCCCGCTCTGGAATCTGCGTCTTCCATACATTCATATTGCTCTGCTGATAGCAATCAGCTCTGTGCTGTGTTGCTGCTCCCCATTGTTCCTCAGAATCCCTTCAGCATCTGGGCATTGCGGGCTTGCCCACGTATTTGTGGAAGTCAGGGAAAATCTTCTTGCCGCTTCTCATTTTGAATTTTGTAGAATCACAACTGGAGCATCTAAAGCGCTGCTTGGAAGAGATCTATGACATTGTGAGCATTCCTAATGCAACTTTCACGGGTCGTCACTCACCAAAGCTGGATTTCCCCTCCTTTTCAAAATATTACTGATGCATGAAGAGATACAGATTCAGTTCAGCTTCAGCTCCTCAAATTAGAAATGTTTATGTGCCTTGTGCTCTGTTGCATTATAGGTGCTCGTACCTGTAGGCTTTTAGAGATGTGTATAATTGATCCTGTACTGAAGCGGAAGAAAACACATTCGACTCACAGAGTAAATGGAAACAATAGTCAGCCTCTCTGTGGACTACGTTTAGATAAGTTCTCTTAGCAGCAGGCTACAACCCACTATGTTTTCGCTCTTGGGACATGGTATCTTTTCTTAGAAGCTATTAATAGTATGAAGCACTATCTAGTGCTTACTTTCTCACAGAAATGTTTTATTTATATTCACAACTGTGCATTCCTTACCACATTATTTTCCACCACTCCCACTCCCAAAGAAATATTCTTATTCCAGTGGTTGCTTGTGCGCAAACAAAAGCAGACCAGACAATATAGCTGCTTCACAACAGGTGGCTTTCCTTTCTCATGACCTGTGCTCCCAAAGTCTTTAGCAACCAGAAACCTGTGAATCCACAGACTGAGTCCTGCGCTGGGTTTCACAGCCTGAGTCTCAGGCTGGTGGCCACACCAAGAAGCCTCCTATCTTCTGCCATAGCCGGGACACTTTTTTTCTGCCTGTAATTCTATGGTAAGGCTGTAGGATGCCCTTCTACTGTTCTCCAAGCTCTTTAGTAACTCTTAATGTTGGACTGCAAACTGTAGCTGGAACTAAGTCTGAGCTTCCTAGTAGCAAAATGTGAGGACCTTTAGGAAACATAGTCATACCTGCTGGTCACTTCTTCTAACTTGAGGCATGGCTTGGCAGCAGTTACGAAGAAAAGTGATGTTAAAAATGTGTTTATTGGTGAAAGGTAATATACTTTGAAATACAGTTTTTTATATATACCCCATGGGCAAACATCTTGTATACAATGAAGCACGGTGTAAAGGTAGCTTGGCTAGCAATGAACCGAGCTTGTAGCTGGGCTCAAAACTCACAGCCACTGCCTATCTGCTGCCCGATTCCACACTCAGCGCACAGAGCTGCTAATAGCTTGAACAGTGCTGCACCAATGCGGCTACGGTACTTGTACTCAACTGGTTGCCCCATTGCTGCTCTGTAGGGTGGCTGCCTGGTGTTCCCTTCGGCTGGCATGCTGAGCAATTTCCTCCACATGGTGCTATCTGTGATGCTACATCTTTGGAAATTCTTGGCCGCACCTGCTGTTGTGCAATTGAGAGAGCTGAGAACTACAAGAGCTGAAGACTGAATTTCTTACAGGCTATTCAAATTTGGTTTTAGGCAGTCTCCTCCTGTGACTAGCAGTAGATGACATCAGAATAAAGAAAATGATTATACAGCCCTCTCCCTTGGAAAGACAAGTAGTCTCTCCTATGACATTCATCCCTTTCTCAAAATTGAGCAGATATTATGAGGATGGGATGGTTTGACCCTGGCTGGAGGCCAGGTGCCCACCAAAGCTGTTCTATCACTCCCCCCTCCTCAGCCGGACAGGGGAGAGAAAATATAACAAAGGGCTT